>JASEVX010000007.1:33940946-34266045 GCA_031761405.1 Serripes groenlandicus
ACATGTAAGCAGACAACTCAATTCCTGTTTTGACACGCAATGCTTATAACATTGACTATCCATGGTGTTCATATATTACTAACACAAGCTTGTTTGATAAATTCTGTAAACTTAGGTTGATTCTTTTAACACTTTCCCACACATAGAAGCATTCTAACGCCTCTGCGGCAGATGAATTTTGAAAACATTGTGATAAAAGAAGAAATTGCTAAAAACAAGCAATTTCTCCTTTTGCCACAATGTTTTCAACTTTTTTCAGTAAATTTACCCTCATTTATAGGGAATTTTATATGTTTGTCTCCATGTTATCAAATTTGTCTGCTGCAAATTTGGTGTATGTGGCGCAGGTGTACAGGCTGATCTAAACATACACTGTTCATTAATGTCAACTTGAACCTTTCCCCTGACAATGATCATAATGTTAGTGCTCAAAGCTCTGATCGGTCATAAAATATTTTCATTCCTTATATTTTGACAGCTGGAACCGATTTTGTGAAGCCTAGCCAGGCTTAATACTGTTGGCTGCTAATCTCATCATCTTTGTCCTAGAATTGTCTATGGCCTCTTTCAAATTCAAAGCCGGACATGTCCATTTTAATAATTCAGCATTGAAAGGGTTCAGAATTGGTTTCTTTACTTACAAGTGGAATCATAAAGCTCTGTGTAAGTTCTAAGAAATGCCGCCGTAAAATAGCATTCTGTGCTTCAACTGGTCGTTTAGACTGCATGCCCTGTAAGTTTGAACAACATTGTGTTACCTACGGATATTGAAGTCCCCACTTATGTGTGTCACTTAGAATAATACTTAACCCTGTTTCAAATACAAGAAATCTAGGAAAAAATTGCTTAATAATTGTAAAGTGTTGAAAATATTGTGGCCAAATGGGAAATTCCTCATCATGAGCAGTTTCTCCTTTTTTCACATAGTTTTCAAAAGTCATCTACAGCAGATGCTTCAGAATTTATAAGGGTTTAAGTGCATACTTTACATGATCATCAGCATTCTCAAAACATTTCAGAAAAGTCAAAACACTTTTGGAGATATGACTAACTTAAAAATCTGTATTAAAGTGAATCTTAGTCTAAACCAGTTGTTAGTTGATTTTCCGTGTCTTACTTTTCTCAACTGATTACTAATAATGCTCTGTACTTGATGTCTTTTCCAAAACATTGTGAGAAGAGGAGACATTTAACAAAAACAAACAGTTTCTCCTTTTTCCACAAACTTTGCATCCTTTATAAAATTAATACTTCCTACTCCAAAATGTCACATATTTTCCATTAAATCTTTTTCAAAGCAGATGACATTAAAAAAATCACATTAGGTATAAAAATTAAAAGATAATAGGTTAACCTTTTCCCACAAAAAGACGCTTTCTGAAGCCTCTGCATTAGAAGCCTTTTGAAAACATTTTGTCAAAAAGCATAATATCTCATGATGGATTTCTCCTTTTGTTTGATTTTTTTTTTAACTTTATTCAATAATTTTGTTTTTTAATTTGTAGTTTCCATATTTTTTGCTTGATTTTTTCAAAGTTGTCTGTTGCAGATATCTTGTATGTAGGAAAGGGGGGTTAAATACCTTTATTAATCTCTTTAAAATGCCTTTGTCTTTGAGCAGGAATGTTTTATACCTTGTGTAAACACCTGCAATAAACAATAATGTTTTAAAAGACGTGTGCATCCCCTGTCAATATGTCCGTAAACGAAAGAGTAAAGGACAAAAAGGCAGGTGGACAACTGAGAATTCATTCCTATGTGTCACCCCGCCAAGGAGACTATATAATAATTGATACAAAAACGTATGTCTCACTCTCTGCACACAGTTATACTATTATCTTTACAATGCTGCCATATATTGAACAAGCAATTTCGCTGAATTGATATCCGCCGCCAATGATGGCTTATTTGTGATTGATGGCTTGTTTGTGAATGAAGGCCTTTATGTTAAATGTGCAATTAATTGTATAATAAGAAGTGGTATTATTATATGGTTAGTGTCCCTGAGGTGCTCATTTGCCCACTACAAAATAACGTTTTGTAAAACAATGTTGTTTACCTTTTGAAGTTCCTTTTCCATAGACAGTCAAATGTATCCCTACTCCATAGTTGAGATAATTAGTCCAAGCAAAATAGATGGGCATCATCACAGTAATCAGTATGCTGGTTCATAATCATTTCAATTTTAAAAGAGTCTACCTCTTTTTTTCCTTAAATCAACGGCAATAACTCTATAAAGCAAATTGACCAATCCAAAAAAACAATGGACGGGCATCATCCCAGTATGTTGGTTCATATCTATTTTAAGTTTCATGAAATTCTACAAGCTAGTTACTGAGAAATGGCTGCGGACGTGGATTTTTCAATATATTAAGGGCAATAACTCTAAGGAAAATTGACCAATCCAAAAAAACAATGGACGGGCATCATCCCAGTATGTTGGTTCATATTTATTTCAAGTTTCATGAAATTCTACCAGCTAGTTACTGAGAAATGGCTGCGGACGTGGATTTTTCAATATATCAAGGGCAATAACTCTAAGGAAAATTGACCAATCCAAAAAAACAATGGACGGGCATCATCCCATGCTGGTTCATATTTATTTCAAGTTTCATGAAATTCTACCAGCTAGTTACTGAGAAATGGGTGCGGACGGACGTGACTGACGCACGCACACATGGACGGACGGACAACGCAATTTCAATATCCCCCTCCCTGAAATCAGGCGGGGGATAACAAATACAAAAGAACCATGATAGTTCTTTATCACTCACCTGATTTAATTTAGCGGAAATAGTTTTCCATGTATTAAAGTATTGGAATTTTTTTCCGCACTTCCTGATGCCGCAGCAATCAAAGTTCTACATAGAATTCAATTCTTTAAACTTTTTTAAAGTGGACCGCCTAAGGTACAGCCATGTAAATATTCTCTTATTGGTCAATTGGTTTACTATAAGAAGTTGAGTGTAGGAAAATGTGAGCGGAGGGACGATGACGACAACAAATTTGGAATTTGGTCAGTGAGCATAAGATTCCACAGACATGTGATTTGAAATAAAAGTATAACTTAATAGTTTGGTTTACCTGGCTTGCAATCCAGTGTTTTAAGAGAACTAGCTTTCTTCAGTTTGTTGAATCCTTTTGGCACTGCTGCTGAAATTATAGATCAATTTCTCACCTTAGTCATTTCAAAGGTCAGATTCTATTCTGAAGCTAGCTGTCAATGGACCCTTGGCATGTAGGGTGTAGAAATTACCACAACATGAAAATACTTTATAAAAAACATACTCAATTTACACCTCAGCAGCCAACTTATTAATAATATTTACTCCTCAGCAGCCAACTATTTATAAAATTTACTCCTCAGCAGCCAACTTATTTATACTTTTTAACAAAAGCTATTCTGTTACAGAGACATAGTGCTGAAAAATTGATTGTGAATAATAAGGCAAGAATCTCAAAAAATATGCACTTTCTCTTTATACCTCAATCCTTCCAACTCAAAGTTATAATACTAAATTTTCAGATTTAAATCTTCGCCTTACAAACTTCCAAATACAACCCTTTCCAACAATACAACAAATCTGCAGCGAAGATTTTGAAAAACATTTAGTCAAAAATATGGACACTTCAAATGATAGCACAATTATTGAATAAAACTGAAAACATAATGGCAAAAGGAGAAATTGCTCATCATGAGCAATTTCTCCTTTTGCAAAAATGATTTCAAAAGTCATCTGTTGTAGATGTATCTGAAAGTGCCTATCATGATGAGCAATTTCTCCTTTTGTTACAATAATATCATTTTTTTTTTAAATTCGTCTGAAAGCATCTGTATTTGGGAAAGGGTTAAAACCCCATGTGAGGTTAACCCTTTCCCTCGTACGACAATTCTGCAGCAGACGACTTCGAACGTATTTTGTCAAAACATAGAAAATCTCCATAATTGAATGGATAACCTATGACGAAAAGTGGAAAACATTGTGTCAAAAGAGAAATTGCATGTTTTGTGCAATTTCTTCTTTTGTCACTATGTTTGCAAAAAGCCGTCTGCTGCAGAGGCGTCAGAAAGCGTCTATATGAGGGAAAGGGTTAACAGTTCAGACAACTTACCATCCCCCAACATTTCTCCTATTCTGATTATGTGAGGCCAGTGTTGTAATGTTTTGGCAAAAAATGGATTGGTTACACCAAGAATAACCGGGGGTCTGAAAACAGCAAACAACGAGATATCAAATTAGGGTTTAACGCAGTATACAACAATGTTACAGTCATATCACAGTTGCCTGTTCACCTACCCATGTGTTTCCTGGCTGTATCACACCAGCACTCCACTCAACAGTCTTTCCAAGCAACTCGTTTATTTTTCACTACAACTGTTAGCCCATTGATTGAAGACAAACGGCACTTGTCATATTGACATTTGGCAGATCTTGAGTTTATTTATACAGAATTATTTGAAAATATGACAACCAATATGGGAGAAGAACAATTTAAAAGTTTTTTTACGGTTGAATGAATGAATGAATGTATATTGTTTTATGGCGCATCGACAGCTAAGGTCATTTAGCGGTCATTTTTACGGTTGACATGGAAACCAGAATTTTGCATGGATCACAAATATTGAAGGTATTTAGGAGAAGACATTGAGAGGATGATACCTGTGAAGTTTCATTCCAATTGGCCGACAATTAGCTTTCAGTCAGTGAAACTCTAAAGGGATATTTTGCACAAAAGGCTGGGATATAAAATAATAAAAGGGGAAAATTATGTTAACATTTTCACACCTATTGACGCATTTACAGCAGACAACTTTTGAAAACATTATGACAAAAGAAGAAAAAGCTCAAAGCAAGCAATTTCTCCTTTTGCCACAATGTTTTCAACTTTTTTTTTAGTAAGTATACCTTCATTTCTAGAGATTTTCCAGATCTTGAGTAAATGTTTTTAAAGTCGTCTGCTGCAGATTTGATGAATGTGGGAAAGGGTTAATGAACTTACGGTGCTTGTGTTTTTGTTGTATATTCCTTGAATTCACTATCATGAATTGTAAAATAAGGTCGGTAGTCTGGACAAAAGTTAAGTGGAGATATCAAACTGAAATGAGACATGTTGTAACAGAAGTGAAGAAGAGTAATCTGTTCCATGCTTAATTAATATCTTTCTTACTTCTCAATTTCGCCCTGGGTTGTTGGTACTCATAAGAATCACCTCCATGAGAAGTTTATATTATTAGAATTTATAATGTAGATGTTTGTTTCAGAGGCATCAAATGTTTTATGTGGCAGAAAAAAGGATAATGAAAGTCTTTGTTTAAAAGGTGTTTTATGTTAACTTATGTTTTCCCACCTGCAGACACATGACTTGAAAACTGTCATCTTAAAAGGAGAAATTGCTCATCATTAACTTTTCCCACCTGCATTTTGGTGCATCTGCAGACTTTAAAACTGTCGTCCGAAAAGGAGAAATTGTTCATGATGAGCAATTTCTCATTCAGCTACAATGTTTTCAACTCTATGCAATAATTTAACTTTTCAAATTTGTCTGCTGCAGATTTCACATATGTGGGAAAGGATTACTACATCATACATCAGATATGTGTGTTCTGGATGAATATCCAGTATTAACTACTGAGGCAGATAAATTAATCCTTTACCACCTATAAATGCATTTTGACACATCCACAGCAGACAACGTTTGAAAACATGATGACAAAAGAAGAAATTGCTCAAATCAAGGAATTTCTCCTTTTGCCACAATGTTTTCAACTTTTTTTTTATTGATAACATGTATACCTTCATTTTTAGAGCTTTTCCAGATCTTGAGTAAATGTTTTCAAATTGGTTTGCTGCAAATTTGATGAATGTGGGAAAGGGTTAACCTCAGAGTCTGGTTTAGCAACTTCAAATACAATCTCCTTGTGTAGGAATTGTACCAAACATGAGTGCACTTACCTGACTAGAGACTGCACTGTAGTGGATGTGATTGATGGGGAACTTGCCATAACCACCAGGGACTGAAAAACAGGATCAATTAGCCTTAGGATCTTTACCCTTTCCAACATGCAGCAGACAACTTTAGGAAACATCGTGGGTAAGGGTTAACCCTATCCCAAATACAACAAATCTGCAGCAGACGCCTTCGAAACTATTTAGACTAAAAATACCATAATAATATAATTGATGCAAGAAGTTGAAAACATTGTGGCAAAAGGGGAAATTGCTCATCATTTTTGTCACAGTGTTTTCAAAAGTCATCTGCTGCAGAGGCATCAGAAAGCGTCTATAAGAGGAAATAGGGAAAGGGTTAATTAACAGTCTATAATATTATAAAAATCATCACTTTTCCTTTAATATGAGGATAGGTATGTATTTCTATTCAATTATACTTTCTATTGGCTATTTTGGAATAACAGTTCCAAGGGTAACACTTAACCCTTTCCCTCATACGACCATTTTGCAGCAGAGGACTTTGAACGTATTTTGTCAAAAAATGGAAAATCTCCATAATTGAATGGATAACCTATGACAAAAAGTGGAAAACATTGTGGCAAAAGGAGAAATTGCACGTTTTGTGCAATTTCTTCTTTTGTCACTATGTTTTCAAAAAGCCGTCTGCAGCAGAGGCGTCAGAAAGCGTCTATATGATGGAAAGGGTTAACCTGCTTCCAATCAAATATTCCTGACAATAAAGCAGAATACAACTCAATTACAATCAGTTGAACAACCCACAAATGTTTCCATGTTTTTATGCCCACGGAATCACCGATTCGGTGGGCATCTAGTTTTTGGCCTGTCTCTTTGTCTGTCTGTCGAAAAAAACTTTAACCATGACCACTACTTTTGAACCATAACAGGTACAGCTACCATATTTCACATGTGTATTTCTTGTGACATGACCTTTCTGTCAGTACCAACATTTTTGACCTTGCGACCTTGACCTTTGACCTAGATGTTGCCATTCTCGAAAAAAACTTTAACCTTGACCACTTCTTTTGAACCATAACAGGTAAGGCTACCATATTTCACATGTGTATTCCTTGTGACATGACCTTTCTGTCAGTACCAACATTTTTGACCTTGCGACCTTGACCTTTGACCTAGATGTTGCCATTCGGGGGGGCATCAGTGTTTCACAAACACATCTTGTTGCTGAAATGTTTTCAATGTTGTCTGCTGCTGGTTTTGGTATATGAGAAAGGGTTAATGTAATTTTTGACCTAAATTATTTTTGGACTTGTCTGCACATGAGGCAAAAATATAATTCATGTAACATTAGAGGCATAAATTTGATACAGAGTTTGAAAAACTGAAAAATTAAAGGATAAATTTTCTACATGTCCCATTTTTCAATCCTTTCCTATCCACAGAAGCATTTGAACGTATCTGCAGCAGAAAACTTTTAGAAAACATGGTGACAAAATGATAAATTACTCATAATGATAAATGTCTCCTTTAGCCACAATATTTTCAACACTATTTAACCCTTACCCAACAAATCTGCAGCAGACAACTTAGGAAACATCTAGACAAAACAATAGAACATTTATATAAAGCCAAGTATAATTATTGAATAAGAGTTTGTTGTGGCAAAAGAGGTAATTTGTCATCATAAGCAATTTTTCCGTTGGCTACAATGTTTTCAAAAGTCATCGGCTGTGGATGCGTCAAAACGCGTCTGTGAGTGGGAAAGGGCCAATAATTGAACTCTTCATTTATCGATATTTCATATTTTTGCCAAGATGTTTCCAGAGTCATCTGCTGCAGATTTGTCATATGTTGGAAAGGGTAACAAGTTATTAGCAGCAGAGGCATCAAAGTCAATTTAATCAAGACAAAAGGTTACATGTATTGATTGTTTGGTGATTTTTGTCAAAAGAATTCAGTTATATCACGGAGTTTCTTCTGGTCAATTTATCCTGACACCAGTCAGTTAGTCATAATGCTAATCCAGCAACCCCGAGCATCAAGGAGGGCAGCCATTTCTACCATTTTTAAAGTCTTTGGGTTACATTTATAGAGATGTGTGTTTACTTACCTCTCCTGTTAGCACAAGTTCCCATAACATTTGTACATGAGGTAGAATGCTTTGGAAAGAACTGAAAAAGGTAAGAGACAGATAGAAACCTTTCACACATGCCGATGTACTTTGATGCATCTGCAGCAGATGACTTTAGAAAGCATTGTGGCAAAAGGAAAAATTGTTTATAATTCCATTTGCCACAATGTATTTTTTTTTTTTATCTCCAATCAATAATTAAACTCTCATTGAAAGAAATTTTCCAAATATGTGTCTATATACTTTCAAAGTCATCTGCTGCAGATTTGTCTTATGTGGTATGTGGGAAAAGGTTAACACATATATATGTATGAGTATGCAGTTAATGCAGCAGCTCTACACGAAGCCAAAAGATGCATCTGTAGCAGGATCTTTTCAACAATGTTTTCAACTCTATTCAATAATCATACTTTTCATTTAACCCTTTCCCACATATGACAAATCTGCAGCAGATGACTTTGAAAACATCTAGAATTCTCTTGGAAAATCTCTGAAAATGAATGCATAATTACTGGAAAAAGTTGAAAACATCGTGGCAAAAGGAGAAATTGCTCGTTTGGTGGGAAAGCGTTAATAAGATTTTCCATATTTTACCTAGATGTTTTAAACAACTTTTGCTGTAGATTTGTAATATGTGGGAAAGTATAAAAGGTACAGATAAATTGCTTGTTAATTAATATCAAATGAAGTTGAAGTGTAAATTACAAGTACTCAACAAAAACAAAATGTATTTCAGAGATTGTATTTCCCTCATGAAGTGTTTCTACAGTTACAACTATATTGCTTGTTGCTACTGCCATTTTTTCTCGGTTAACCCTTTCCCACAGACAACAAATCTGCAGCAGACGACTTTGAAAATATCTAGGCAAAAACATGGAAAATCCTCATAAATGAACGAATAAATATTGACAAAAGTTGAAAAAACATTGTTTTCAAAAGTCGTCTGCTGCAGAGGTGTCAGAAAGCTCCTAAATGTAGGAGAAGGGTTAAACAGCAACACAACTCAAATGACAGTCAAACACTTTAGTTTAAACTTATTTATTTTACATCGATTGCGAAACAAGCCTTTGGCTTAGATTAATCACTCTCGATGTCTGCTTCCTGGAGACTTAACCAGTACTCGCGCCGTTTGTGTGGAAAAATCCCAAAGTCAGGACCCGCTCAACACGGGACTCGAACCAGGGACCTTTGATACGAGAGGCCGACGCTCTACCTCTGCACCACTGTCTTTAACAAACACTTTTGTTATTGTTTTGTTCCTATATCGAGGGCTTGGCGTGAAACGGTTGTAACTAAAAACCTATTTTGAAAACCCTGGTTTAGGGGCAATTTTGACCCCTTTGTAAACAACGCAAATTTAGGTGCCATTGCTCAGAACGAGCAATGGCACCTAAATTTCCATTGTTTACCAAGAAAAATGATTTAACGCTTTTAAGACTTTATGGCGAGGTGATTAACCTTGGTAAAAAAAATACCAATTTTAGTTACAACCGTTTCACGCCAAGCCCTCGATATCTACTTACCTGAATATATCTACTTCAAACAGTGAAGGCAACACAGTATGAGCTGGTAATGAAGGCTGTAAGACACAAAATTAGATAATGAATAAATTATTTGAGACATTGAATTGTAACAAAGAAAACATCAGGGGAACGTTTGCAATACATTTCAAAACTTTGTAGTTTTTGATGGATATGAACTTCTACATCTCCGTCTAAGTTTTTTAATTCAAGAAAACAGTTATGTTATCCCTTTCCAAGATAAAACAAATCTTCAGCAGATGACTTTGAAAATACAAAGGCAAATATCTCTATCAGCCAGTGGCGGTAAAAATTGCTCATCATGTTTTTTAAGATGTCTGCTGCAAATGCGTAAACAAGATGTCTGCAAGTGAGAAACGGTTAAATAAAACTAGGATTGCGTTAAGGGTCTTGCGCTCTTGAGTTAAACTTATTAACTACTACAGAAAGTTGTTATTGTAAATAACTATTCGAGGAAATTCAGGAAATAATATGAAAGAAATAAGCAACAAGCCAAAGATTTTAAAAATTTAAACAAAGATAATAAATTAAAATAACATACATAATATGCCCAACTGTACTCATGCAAATGAAAGCGGATGATAAAATATGCCATGTATAAAGAACTGTTCATGACATTTGAGATGATTGCACACATTTCTTACTACATCTTTTATATATGCTTGAATGAATTCTGCATGCCTCTTCAAATTAAAAGCACTCACACAGCTAGAAATAAAACGCTTTACGAAATCACGACAACCCAGTTTGTTTATAACGAAAAACAGATTTTCAGAACTTGGTAACCAACAAGGATACTGATCAGCCAGCAAGAGCACTCACTGTTTGATCAGGATTGTCTCTGGTTAATAAAATTACCTTTATTTTACCAACAGTTAAGTAAAGTAGAGCAATTTTGTACATGGTTCATTAAGCCTAGTTATTTTATACATGATTGAGTAAATAAAAGCTATTTTACACATGATTGAGTAAATAAAAGCTATTTTACACATGATTGAGTAAATAAAAGCTATTTTACACATGATAGAGTAAATCAAAAGCTATTTAACACATGGTAAAGTAAATAATAGCTATTTTACACATGGTAAAGTAAATAATAGCTTTTTTACAAAAGGTAAAGTAAAATTTACTAAATAGTAGATTTTTTAGACATGCTTAAATAAAGTGGAGCTATTTAACACAATGGTATACCCTTTTTTACACACAAAATTTCCACTGCAGACACTTTGAAATATTCTCGGCAAATCAAATAGAGCAGAAAACATTGTTGTAAAAGGAGATTGCTATTGCTCCTTTTGCCATAACGTTTTTAAAGGTTGTCTACTGAAAAGGCATGTGGGTAAAGAATAGATACTTTACACTAGGTATAGTAAAGTCAAGCTATTTCACAAATGGGTTAACTTTTTCCCACATACAACAAGTCTGCTGTAGACAAATTTGAACACATTGAGTTAAAAATATGGAAGATATCTATAGATGAAAGCATGATTATTTCATAGAGTTGAGAACAATGTGGCAAAATGAAAATTTGCTTATACTCCTAGCCGTAATGTTTTCAATTGTTGTTTGCTGTAGACGCATCAAAAGGCAGGTGGGAAAGGGTTAAGTTGAGTCAAGATATGGTACACATTAACTTACCATTGCAGGGTTTCTGCTGTGATTATGTCCAACTAATTTATCTCTATGAGAGGGAACTCTAACCTAGACAACATAAATACAACTCAAATACAACTCAAACAAAAGGTGTGCACCCATGCAATATTTAAAGGAATCATCATCGTCATAACCATACAAAAAGTGTGACATTTAAGGTAGATAAGTCATTTAAGTTCATTTGAGACAAAAATAATATCTAGAAAAAAAGTAGGTATAATTCTGATACTAAATTGAAAACATTGTGGGAGGAAGGAAAATTTGCTTGTTTTCGAAAGTAGTCTCTGTATTAGGTAATATTTTAACCCTTTCCCACTTATAGCAAATCTGAAGCAGACTTTGAAGAATTCAAGGCAAAACTATATAAAAATGTCTATTAATTAAAATATAGTTATTAAATATAGTTGAAATCATTGTGGCAAATGGAGAAATTTCTCCTTTTGCAAAAATGATTTCAAAAGTCGTATGGTGTAAGAATGTGTCTATATGTGGGAAAGGGTTAACTAAGCAATTCCCTTTAAAAAGACAATTTCACTATTTTTGAATTTGATCACACATGATGATGGAGGAAAGATAAATAAAACAGAAATATCTCCACAAATAATATTTTCCAAAATACAACATATTTGCAGCAGATAAAAAGTATTGAATAAAGTTGAAAACATTGTGAGAAAAGTAGAAATTGCAAATCATGTTTTCAATAGTCGTCTGCTGATAATGCGTCAAAATGCATCTGCAGATGGAAAAGGGTTAATATTTATTGTTGGAGTTTTAACCATTTGCAACATTATTTCAGTTAAATAATTTCAACAGAGCACTTATTCATGATCAATTGATAAACAATCAAACACTAAAATAGATAATGTGCCCTGCCCAATGGCAGGCATTACACCATGACTGCCGCGAGTGGGACGAAAGTGTTAAAGATCAATCTAAATTACAAACTTTGCTAGACTGGAGAACAGTCTTATAATTTAGAATATAGAAGAACATTTAGTTGCTGATGAGACAAATTATCAAATGCTTCATCAGAAACTGTCGACATTTACTAATTGATTCCACATTCCTGAAAAAGTAACAGGAGCAGGAGAGAATGAAACAAAAAAGATAATGAAAAAAAGTTTCTACAAAACAAGAACATTGACAGAAATTAACTAACAAGCAAAAATCCCCATAAACACAATACAAAATATATTTCCAATAGTAACTGTTATTCCCGAAAAATAAAGATCATTGACCATTAACCCTTTCCCTCATAAGACAATTCTGCAGCAGACGACTTTGAACATATTTTGTCATAAGTTAGAAAATCTCTATAATTGAATGGATGACCTATGACTAAAAGTGGAAAACATTGTGGCAAAAGGAGAAATTGCTCGTTTTGAGCAATTTCTATGTTATGTTTTCAAAAAGCCTCCTGCTGCAGAGGCGTCAGAAAGCGTCTATATGAGGGAAAGGGTTAAACATTTATCAGATATGAGTCATACAGTCATCTGCTTCGTTCACTGGTTGTGACAACTGTAGAAACCAACTCTATTAATTAACCCTTTCCCACGTCCCCATTGTAACACATATGTAGCAGATGACTTTTAAGTAAAATGGTGGCAAAAGGTGAATAATATTACTTTCACTTTTAGATATTTGCCACCTTATTTCATAGACACTTTAGTCGATGTTGTCTGCTGCAGATATGTTGTATGTGGGAAAGGGTAAATGCATGTATTTAAGATGTTTTTGAAGTTGTGATCACAAGAAAACACTGAATATATGAGCCATCGTCCAGGAAAACCAACCAAAGACCATTTACAACAGGTGTAGATAAAGATCAACTATCATATCTACCCAGTTTGAACTGAACCTGCACTGCTTATCAATAATTCACAGATGTTTTCATGAAACTTCTGACAGTAGTATGATTATCCCTTTCCCTCTTACGACAATTCTGCAGCAGACGACTTTAAACATATTTTGTCAAAACATAGAAAATCTCTTTAATTGAATGGATAACCTATGACTAAAAGTGGAAAACATTGTGGCAAAAGGAGAAATTGCACGTTTTGTGCAATTTCTTCTTTTGTCACTATGTTTTCAAAAAGCTGTCTGCTGTAGAGGTGTCAGAAAGTGTCTACATGTATATGAGGGAAAGGGTTAAGCAGACAAATATTTACCTACACTCATCACACACACTTACTTTGGGTTTCCTGGAACACATGGCTCGTACATTTACCTAAAGAACTACTAACCCTGTCCGATGAGAACACGACGTTTTGCAAACATGGCAAAAGGAGAAATTGTTCATAAGTCTACTCAATACTTATGTTTGCATTTATAGAGCTTTTCAATAAATTTGCTAATTTTCTTTAAAAAGATGTTTGATGCAAATTTGTTTGAACCCTTTTCCACATATAGACACTTTTCTGGCTCCTCTGCAGCAGATTACTTTTGAAAACATTGTAGCAAAGGGGGAAATTGCTCAAAATAAGCAATTTCCCCTTATGTCACAATGTTTTCAACTTTATAAAAAAATTATCCTTTCATTTAACCCATTACTTCACACAGACGACATTTGACACCTACCATTGAACATGACTTTTGAAAACATTGCAATAAAAGGTGAAATTGCTCAAAACGAGCAATTTCACCTTTTATTGCAATATTTTCAACTCTTTATCAATATAATTCTTTCAGTTTTCTAAATTCTTGAAATTGTACGTCTGATGATTATAAAGCAGACGACCTTTGAAAAGTCATGTGAAGTAATGGGTTAAAGAAATTTTAGCAATGTTTGCTGCAGAATTGTCGTATGTGGTAAAGGGTTAAGATGGCAAAGGTTTATTCTAATTCCTCAAAGGTACATATTCATGATGTATGGCTCAGATGAGACAGAGGCAAGTCAAAAGAAAGTTAGAGTTGAGTATGATACCTGCAGCACTGTGCCAAAGATGGGTAGATTCAACGTCTCTCCTGGAATCGGTGGGCACCACTGATCTATATCGTGACATGCTGAAAACAAAATGATGATAGATGGATTGAGACCAATTTTAATCCTTTCCCACTTACAACAAATCTGCAGCAGACGACTTTGAAAACATTGTGACAAAAACCTGAAAAATCTTTATAAAAGAAAGCTTAATTTTGAAATAAAGTTGAAAACATTGTGACCAAAGGAGAAATTGCTCATTCATAAGCAATTTCAACTTTGGCCACAATGTTTTTAAAAGTTGCTGCTGCTATTGCCTCAAAATGCATCTGCAAGTTGGAATGGGGTTAAGCCGTTTTTCATGTGTTAACCATGTGTTCCCCGACTTTCTCTCTCTCCAGTTCTCCACAAAAACAAATTAAAAATATAGAATGGAGGTCTAATTAAGATGGAAATAACACTTTCCCACATACCGACACCTCTGCAGCCGACAACTTTTAAAAACATTGTTTCAGAAGGAGAAATTTGCTCAATGTTTATCAAATGTATTTTACAACAAAAAATTATATAAAGATATTTTCCCTAATTTTTCGTTAACCCTTTCCCTCATATAGATGCTTTCTGAATTAAAGAGATTTTCCGTTTTTTTAAAATTATTTAACCCTTTCTCTCATACTGCAATTCTGCAGCAGACGACTTTGAACGTATTTTGTCAAAAAATAGAAAATCTCCATAATTGAATGGATAACCTATGACAAAAAGTGGAAAACATTGTGGCAAAAGGAGAAATTGCACGTTTTGTGCAATTTCTTCTTTTGTCAGTATGTTTTCAAAAAGCCGTCTGCTGCAGAGGCATCAGAAAGCGTCTATATGAGGGAAAGGGTTTAGAGACTTGATAAATAATAATAAATACAACAACATTGCACAGAAAAAACAAGAGTTGTCAGAAGAGATTTATAAAAGCTTGCAAATGCTTATATCTGTAATTATTCCTTTCCCATGTACAGCAAATTTGCAAAAGATGACTTTTAGCTACATGTGTACATGTAGCTAAAATGTAGAATATCTCTATAAATAATAGCGTAATTATCAAATAGAGTTGAAAACATTGTGGCAAAATGACAAATTGCTCATTGTGGTGTGCATGTGTTAGTGGTTTTTTTTATGACCAGGGCCTCCGCTGTCGGTCGCCAAAGTCGCCAATTGCGAAGAAATAATAAAAGTGGCGCAAGAAAAAAAGAATTTGCGAAACAGCTTGTGAAAGAAAATTCTCCGCAAATTGAGCCGCCATTTTGTTTTATAAATGTTCTAAGCGGCATATACTTTCAATGATACAAGCATTCTATTGACTTTTGTATCTCTGTGTATGTGACTCGCGGTAACTTTAACAGGTAACCAGTCTTGATATTTGACAATGTGAAGGCCAAGCGACTGTTGTTTTTCACACGTTTTATCAATATATCGGACAAATTAGTGTTATGAACAATAGATCGATGTTGTTATTACCGATTAAAGAGGGACGATCGTTAACAGTTTGTTTGCTGATGTTTCTGATCGGACGTACTTTTTAATTTGAACACCGTCTTTGGTCCGTAATGAAGACCTGTTTTAGAAATTCGCTGTCAGTTTCTGCCCTTGATCATTTGATGCGGATTTCAATTCATGGCCCCAGTGTTGAACATTTTGATTTTAAGACTGCCTTTAAGGTTTGGGATGGGTTAAAGACTCGCAGAATCATGTTTTAAATGGAACAGAAATGAAAAATATGTGCTTTTTATACATCTTATGTTATTTCATAAATAATACATGTGATATTGCTAAAGACATGAATGAAATAAAAGAAAAAAAACCAATACATTTCGTTTAACTGTGTTTTTTATACCCCTTTATTATACCCTTTATCCGTTGAACTGTGTTTTTTATACCCCTTTATTATACCCTTTATCCGTTGATTATTTTTTGAATTGGCTTCAAAGTTGGCTAAAAAGTTTGGCTCCAACTTTCTTTATTTTGGCTCCTTTTTTTTTAAATTTTGCGAAAGTGTTGGCAAAAGAAAACAAATAGCCAGGGGAGGCCCTGAAGACACTATCAACAGTAGTTCAGTCATATCAAGGCGTTACCTGGATAATTTACTTCTACTTGTAGTCCATTAATCCAAACACCAGCCAATCAGTAGCTTACCCCACAATCCTGAGCGCATAGAATGGTGTGTATAAATAAAGATAAAAAAAACTAGCTTAGATTGAAAAACAAATTGGAACGATCAATGCAAATAAACTTTTAATCTGATTTACCAACCTGCTTCTAGGCTAGGTTCTCCATTTTCAAAATATTCTGGGGCTACAATGCTGACTAACTGAGAAAACAGGGCAATGAATGGCAGTTTGGATATCAACACCAGTGACTGAAAAAAATAAATATAAATACTTCATATCTAAACCCTTTCCCACATATAGACGCTTTCTGACGCCTCTGTAGCAACTTTTGAAAACATAGTGGCAAAAGAAGAAATTACCCAAAATTAGCAATTTCCCCTTTTGCCACATTATTTTCAACTTTTTTCAGCAATTATACCTGCATTTATGGGGATTTTCCATGATTTTGCCTAGATGTTTTCATAGTCTTCTGCTGCAGATTTGTTGTATGAGGGAATGGGTTAAGCTTAACTATTTCCCTCATAGGACAATTCTGCAAAAGACGACTTTGAAAATATTTTGTCCAAAAAAGAAAATCTCTATAATTGAATGGATAACCTATGAATAAAAGTTGAAAACATTCTGGCAAAAGGAGAAATTGCTCGTTTCGAGCAATTTCTTCTTTTGTCACTATGTTTTCAAAAAGCTGTTTGCTGCAGAGGCGTCAGAAAGCGTCTATATGAGGGAAAGGGTTAAACTACATAAATATAATTCCCTCATACAGACACATTTGATGCTTCTGAAACAGTCATTTTTTTAAAACAATGTGACAAAAGGAGAAATTGCTCATGATTTCTCCTTTTTCCTACAAAGTTTCAACTCTTTTCAATAAGTTAACTAGCATATTTAGAAAACTACATATTATCATGAAAATATTTTCGAAATCTTTTGAAAACAATGTGACAAAAGGAGAATGTGCTCATGATGAACAATTTCTCCTTTTGATTACATGTTTTCAACTCTTTTCAATAAGTAAACTAGCAAATTTAGAAATTTTACATATTATCAAAATATTTTCAAAATCTTTTGAAAACAATGTGACAAAAGAAGAAATTGCTCATGCTGAGCAATTTCTTTTTCTTCCTTCATGTTTCAACTCTTTTCAATAAGTTAATTAGCATATATAGAAATTTTACATATATTACATGTATTATCAAGATGTTCTCAAAATCGTTGCAGCGGATTTGTTGTGTCTGAGAGGGTTAAATGAAACAAAAGTGGTCATGATTCTAATGCAAGCATGGAAAACGTTTCCTCTAAAGAGAAGACTTCAGACTTTCGAGAACATTGTTAGAAAATCCCTAAAAAGAAAATTTTGCTCAAGAACAACCATTTTTCATTATCTCCATTGTTTTGATGTCTTTTATATTTCCTTCGCCTAATTTTTATTTTTTTCTCTTCTTCAAATTCTTCTTCAAAAGTATATAAGATTAATTAAGTCAAGAATGTTAACTAAGTAAGCATTTGATGAATTGGTTAAAGCGTATGGTATGGTCTGCTCAGACTGCCTTACCTTTTGAAAGTATCCTCTTCGTATGGACCTGTCTTTGGTTTGGCGGAAAAACACAAAACCGTAATAGTGGGCGTCGTCACTCTATATATATAGAATATATAAGTCAGTGCATGAGAAAAGGTACTTAAGTAAGCAAGTTTTTGCTTTTCTGAACAGTGAAGGTTCAGATCATCTTGTCCACCCACTCAGTCTCATCAGAATATACACAAGTTGACAGTTTCTTCTAACAAGCTTGTGTTAGTATCATTGTGAACAGTGTAGATCTTGATCAGACTGTGTGGATGCACAGGCTGATCTGGTTTTATACTGTTCATAATATAAACAAATTATACCTTTTCCCATATCATATATATCTATTATAAGAAGGATAAATAAACACTTTCTCCTCAGATGTTTTCAAAGCTGATTATATTAACCCTTTCCCACATATAGACGATTTCTGATGCCTCTGCAGCAGACAAGGCAGACAAGGTTTGAAAACAAACGTTTTTCAGTAATTATACTTACAATTATAGAGATTTTCCATATTTTTGAGAAGACATTTTCAAAGTCATCTGCTGCAGATTTGTCATATATGGGAAAGGGTTAAAAGTATCTTATGAGTCCATCCATTGGAAAAGGTTCAAGTTGGCTTTTTGTGAACAGTGTTGATTAAGATCAGTTGTTGTATCTTGCTGAAATATCATTTTCAACTCTTTGCAATAATTAAACTTTTCCTTATAGTCTTTATAGAGATATCCATATTTCCAGAGCTCTAGATAAGTAGAGTTTTGCATGTTCTTAAATCGTCAATTGATCCTTAAACCCTATGCTGTGGGTATTCAAAACAAGAGCACCGCGTAAGTCACAGACGCTCGACTGATAGGGAGAAAACAGAAAAAAGCTGAGCTGAACAAAAAACCTTAACAGGACGACCACGCCGACGCCGCCAACAAAAAACCTTAACCGGACGACCATGCCGACGCCGTCAACAAAAAACCTTAATCGGACGACCACGCCAGGGTCATGACAATAGCTCTCGTTTTTTTCAAAAGTCGAGCTAAAAATCAACTCGGTAAGACGATTCTCTAGGGTACCAACATCATAGGGATTAGTTGGATAATAAGAGAGATATTGTGGGGAAAAGAGCTGTTTATCGCTCTTTATCTGAACCTCTGTATCTCTATCAAAATGTTTTCAAAGTAGTCTGCTGTTAATTAGTTGGGCTATAAACGGTACACAAGGTATTGGATTGATAATGGAAACAAATGAGACATACCTTAAGTTGAATAGGACAATCTTTGTTATACTCGATATGGGACTTGATCACCTGTTTTCTACCAGGACATTGTCGAATACGGAAATGGAATTGTGTATCACCCATACAACCTTCAAAAGGAGAAACAAATAACAACTAAAAACAAACTCATGACACTTATCACCAAAAATAAATAGGATTTTTGTATTAGATTCAACCAATTTATATTGAGAATAAAATTGAAATGATTTCATAAACTACAATGTTTATTACAGTGTAGTCTATAATTGAATCAGGGGTTTGCGATGCTTTTAAAATGGGAGATTGTTTTGTTTCCCCTATACACACGCATTCTGACTATTTTTTGAAAACACTGCAGTGACAGGAAAATTGCTCCTTTTGACACAATGTTTTCGAACTTTATTCAATAATAATTTTACAATTATAAAGGGTTGCCATTCTTTAGACTCTATTTTCATTAGTCGCCTGCTGCTAATTTGTTGTATGTTTAGAAGGGTTAATACTTCAGTCAAGCAGTATTTCAGTAACATCATGCCCTTTCCCACATACAACAAATCTGCAGCAGACAACTTTGAAAACATCCGATTTTTTAGGAAATTCACTTTAAATGATTGAATAGAGTTGAAAACATGGTGACAAAAGGAGAAATTGCTCATTTTGATAAATTTCTTCATTTGTTGCCATGTCTTTAACCCTTTCCCTCATATAGACGCTTTCTGACGCCTCTGCAGCAGAAGGCTTTTTGAAAACATAGTGACAAAAGAAGAAATTGCACAGAACGTGCAATTTCTCCTTTTGACACAATGTTTTCCACTTTTTGTCATAGGTTATCCATTCAATTATGGAGATTTTCTATGTTTTGACAAAATACGTTCAAAGTCGTCTTCTGCAGAATTGTCGTATGAGTGAAAAGGTTAAAAGCCGTCTGCTGCAGAAGGTCAGAAAGCGTCTATATGAGGGAAAGGGTTAAAAATATTACCACTACTACACTTCAGCTGATTCTGACACAAATGCATGTGTTGGTCAGTTTTAGAGTGTTATTGGGAACGCTACCATCATTCAAATCGGAATAGCCATTGTTTAAGCAGATGCTCTATTAATCACACCAATGAGGCAGTTGCATACATTTTAACCTTTTCCCACATTGACACATCTGCAACAGTCAACTTTTGAAAACATTTTGGCAAAAGGAGAAATTTTGCCACAATAATATCATCTCTTTTCAATAATTTTAAAATAATTTTTACACTTTCCATTTTTGTGCATTTGATCTTTATCAAAATTGTCTGCTACAGATTTGTTGTATGAGAAGGGTTAAATTAGATGCATAGAATGTGGAAAACCTGCTCTGAATTAAAACGTTTTCCATATTTCAGTATGTTTTCTAGTGTGAATTATTTTTAAATCAAAATCGAACGTTACTTGTACACATTCTTCATTATTTATACAATTTTTTTTATTGGAATGGTCTCAAAATAACATGTCTGATGATAGTATTAGGTTCAATACTATAGAAGTTATCCTCACCTGAATTTGAATCGGGAAAAGATAGGTAGCAAATGTTCATTTTCTGAAAAATAAAATATTACGTTGTCTTAGTATTATCTAAACCAGTAGTTATTAGGTCATATATAATTTCTTTTATCTTGACATGATTTGTGCAGTTTAAAAAACTATTTATCTGTATAATAAACAAAACAAAACCATTACATTAGCCCTTTTCCACATTTTGTCGTCCCTGCAGCAGATGACTTTGCAAAATATTGTGGCAAGAGAGAAATGACTCATGATGAGCAATTGCTCCTTTAAGCATATTGTTTCCAACTTTTTTCAATTATGTAACTTGCCTTTAACCCTTTTCCTCATACGACAATTCTGCAGCAGACGACTTTGAACATATTTTGTAAAAAAGTAGAAAATCTCTATAATTGAATGGATAACCTATGACTAAAAGTGGAAAACATTGTGGCAAAAGGAGAAATTGCACGTTTTGTGCAATTTCTTCTTTAGTCACTACGTTTTCAAAAAGCCGTCTGATTCAGAGGCGTCAGAAAGCGTCTTTATGAGGGAAAGGGTTAAAGATATTTTTTCATAGTTTTATCCAGATGCCACAGTTGTCTGGTTGGTTATTTGTTGTGTGTGGGAAAGGGTTGAAAGAATACAGTCAAATACTTAGCTGCACTTGAGTATCCTAAGCTCAAAGTGCTCATGAAAACTTTAATCACTTTAGAAGGTTTAATTTTTCTAATGTCTCTTGATCTTCCATATATGGGAGGAATCCGCTGTGGTCGAGTGGTTAGCGTCGGGGATTTCGAAACCGGGTGTCCCGGGTTCGATCCCCAGTGGCGGCACTATGGTCATGGTGGAGTGCCCTTGGGCAAGGCACATTTTCTAGCCTAGTACTGGTTTGTTTACCCAGGGATCATGAATAATTAAAATTAATTGCGCGCTAAATGACCTTAGCTGTCGATGCGCCATAAAACAATATACATTCCATATATGGATATTTAACCCTTTTCCTCATATAGACGCTTTCTGATGCCTCTGCAGCAGACGGCTTTTTGAAAACATAGTGACAAAAGAAGAAATTGCACAAAACGTGCAATTTCTCCTTTTGCCACAATGCTTTCCACTTTTTGTCATAGGTTATCCATTCAATTATGGAGATTTTCTATGTTTTGCCAAAACACTTTCAAAGTCGTCTGCTGCAGAATTGTTGTATGAGGTAAAGGGTTAACCCGTATCCACATACAGATGCATTCTGATGCCTCAATGGTATCTAAACTACTTCATATGATTTTTTTGAGTTACAATTGGCTTTGAAAACATCGGAGAAATGTTTTGAAATTACTCATTTGGACAATTTTCCTATTTTTCACAATGTTTTTAAAAGTTGTCTAGTTCAGAGGTGTCAACTATTAAAGAATCAGGGAATAAGGAAAATGAATTTAAAAAGACGTCTTCAGATTTAAACAAAACCCACCTCTTTTTCTGTCATCCTTATATGACTTGGGTATATAATCTAAAAAGAAAAAAGAAACACAAAATAATTAAGTTTAGTTATAGGGCGTTAATAAGTTATACTATTATTTTGATATGTAGTTGAAAACATTATGCAAAAGCGGTTATTTATATATGTTAAGGGTCCAGCAGACCGTTATCACTAAATGACTGCATTTTACAAACTATTTCTGGACTTTTATAATAATCATCAATGAAGGACATTCTAGTCTTGTATTTCCTCAAATATTGTGAAATTGTTTGATTTAAATCTATTGATTGCCAGTTTTTAGTTGAACCACATACACATGCTTGGGAGTTCGTTTCGGCACCAAATTAACATTTGGCATGTTCCTTCAATGTGACTTTACAAAAACATGACAGAATCAGTGAGCGTTGAAAATCGCATGTGCATACATAGATAAACAAGGGCTGCATAGCTTGAAAAATGCACATTTCTAAAAACCAAGCTAATGAAAAAATTATAAGCAAAATTACTGAAGTGGTACCCGGACATGAAAATAAAATGTAATTCCTGCGCTTGTTCACTTTTTGTTAACCCTTTCTCACATACAATAAATCTGCAGCAAACGACTTTAAAATTATCAAGTACAACAGATAGAAAATCTCTATTTATATAGTATGATTATTGGATAGAGTTGAAATCATTTTGACAAATGGGGAAATTGCTTATTATGAGCAATTTCTCCATTTGCCACTATGATTTCAAAAGTCGTCTGCTTTAGAGGCGTCAAAAAGCGTCTATATGTGGGAAAGGGTTAACAAGGGTCGCACATGCACATTTTATAATCATGTCATTTTGGCTCCAGCTACGACGATGATATGCTGAGGTATTTCTTGTCCGACAATTTGTTGTCTCTTACAATGGACGCCAACTTGTTTTTGTTACACGTCATTCATAATCTAAAAATTATTAATAAAAGCAGAGGGTTTGGGTTAGTGCCACCAATATAACATTTTTACACACCTCAACAAAAAAAGATAATGTTTTAACCTTTAATACATAAACGTCAAATTTCATCATATGAGCCTTCCCGCGAGAAAAACCAACATTGTGGTATGAATGAATGTATATTGTTTTTATGGCGCATCTACAGCTAAGGTCATTTAGCGCGCAATTAAATTTAATTATTCATGATCCCTGGGTAAACAAACCAGTACTAGGCTAGAAAATGTGCCTTGCCCAAGGGCACTCCACCATGACCGTAGTGCCGCGACTGGGGATCGAACCCGGGACACCCGGTTTCGAAATCCCCGACACTAACCACTCGACCACAGCGGATTCCCCAACATTGTGGACTCTGCGTAAAGTATCGACCATAAAAATTCCGCAAGGGCTAACCAAGACAGACACTGTTCACCTCCTATGGATTTTCTGTTTCAGGAATTATTACTTTATACTCATTATACCTGTATCCCCCGAGATGGAATGTGTCGGCCCGGATTAGCATGCGCGAACTGATCTGGGTTGATACATTATGCAGTGACCATAATGTTGGTTTTCTCGCGGGACGGCTCATATCAGCTGTTTTTTTGTTTATATTTTGCCGAACTGTCAAATTGCATGCCATATTGACAACCAAATTAGTATTCTTTCCGGCCTAAATACTGCATCCATCTGTAAAACCTCACATGCACTTTCAATCACTTTACAATAATGTCTCGGGGACGGGTAAACTTTAGGTGTTCCCTGAAGTGCTTTCACTAAGTTACAGCTTGGTAAGATTTGTCTTTGAATACCTGTAAGATACCTGTAAGATGCTTTTGGGCTCTGTAGTAAGAACATCTGTCCTTTTTAAGCCCCTCTTCTTTTTGGCTAAATCTGGCACTATATTGATACTGGTGATCACAAATGTCTAAGTTAAAGTTATTGGTACAGGTAGATTATATCTGGCATATACTGATGTCCCTAGACAGCACTTGCTTTTGGGCTCAAAATTGATATAGGATATCTCCTTTCCAGTGACGATCCATCCCTTGAAATTTTCCACATCGTTAGCATCAACAACATGTTGGGGTAAATTGTTCCACAAATCAATCACTCTACAGGAAAATTGGTGCCGACAGAAAGTAGTCCTAAATCTAGCTTTTTTAAGTTTTAAATTGTGTCCTCTTGTTGATGACGAGTAGCAAAAATTGTTATCAAAGACACAATCATCTATACCCTTTACAATTTTAAATGTCTGAATAGCATCTCCACAAACTCTCCTATGCGCAAGGGTAGGTAACTGAAGATCCCGAAGGCGCTCTTGATATGGGAGATCTCTAAGTGCTGGAACTAACTTTGTGTTGCTCTCCTCTGAAGTCTTTCTAAGCTCTTTATGTCCTTTCTTAGGTATGGATGCCAAACAACATTTGCAAATTCAAGATGAGGACGAACCTAAGCTGTGTATAGTTTCACAAATGCATATTTGTCAATAAAATCAAAAGTCCTCTTAATGAGAGACAAGATGCTGTTTGTCTTATTTATCTTCGTAGAGATATGTTTACTAAATTTCAAGTCCCTTTCAAATAATATGCCAAGATAATTTTCCTCTGTAGCAGATTTCAAATATTTATTATTCAAGGAATACTGATTTTCAGGGTTATTATAACCGTAGTGTATAACTTTACACTTGTCAACATTAAAAGTCAAATCCCACTTATTTGCCCAATCACTTATAGAAATTAAATCATCTTGTTGGCTGTCACAATAAATAGTTTTACATGAAAGCTCCGCCAAATAATTGATAACTGGCAAACCCCATTCATTTTCGGAGGCAAACTGGTTTTATTCTGTCATTATTATGTTAAAGTAACTCTCTTAACTTTATCTTGACCTCATTCAAACAGCAATTATGGCTTTAAAGGGACCAGTTTACATTACAAAGGTGGAAAAGGGAGGGCCGATTTAACTTATGTTTAAGTGTCTAGTCGTTACCTCCATGGCTTGTCCGAGCTCAAGGTCAAACGTGACTACACAGGCGCAGTGAAGCCAATTCGAAAATCGGTCCCATGGAAGCACCGTCGGAGACTGTAAGGGCTCAACTGGAGAAGATGGCATATTTTCGTCTTCTTCGTCCATTTTTGTTTTCATCAGCGATAAAAGCCGAGGAATTCCCCTTTAAAAGATAATCTCTAAAAAGTATGCTTCTTGCTGTTCTTGCGATTTAACGTTATTAATACAACTTCTAAATTAATTTCATATACTTTTGGAAAATTGAAATCTATTTCAAACTGACTTTTGAAATCCCGTGCAATCTTTCCGTTTAGAGATTATCCTGGAAAAAATTCAATATGGCTTCCTCCGAGTGGGAAATGGAAGTAGACACACGGTTAGTTGACATTTCAGTAGTCATGTAACCCCTTTATTGATTTTCAGATGCTGTAATTGAATAGAAAACATATAAAAACACATTTTCCACAACATAACTTTGTTCATATTTAAGTTGTTTGATTGTACCAGTAAATTATTGTGAGTCATCTGACAGCAATTTTCAAAACAGTTCGATGGATCTAATTTTGGATCCATTTATGATTGCACTTTAATGAATAAAGTTAAATTAATATAGAATATATATTTGATGTAACATGTTTTTGAAGGTATTACACAGTTTGTGACATTGACAGTTTTCTCTTCAGTTCAAAAAAGGTGTCTTATGAATATTCAATCTCTTCTTACAGTCAGAAGTTAAGTTCTGAGACTAATATGAGTATAGGTGCTACCTATTTTGGGTAAATATTTATTATAAGTTGTGATCAGTGAATAATTCCCTGCGAACTGCAGTTAGCCCCTTGCTTGCAGCACGATCAGTTATTTACGTCATCGTTAAGCTTACATTTAACTTTAAAATATAGCCAAGATTTTAAATCCATGAAATTATGATGACAGGTTCAACTTGCCCTTCATAAAGTACTTCAAATAAAACAATTCCATAATTTACGGAACAACATTTGTGACAAGTCAAACTAACATTTCCTATAATTTCAGTCGTTTTCCTTTTAGTTATGTATTCATCATGTAACGTGCCGGGCTAAAGACGCAGAAGATCCCTTCAGCGAAAAGTATACTCAACCCTGAAGGGGTCCACTTGCCTTATATATCTAACCCTACGACCATCACTTCGAACCGGTGATGCTAATTTGCATATTCGTTACAATACTTCCCACTCCGAGAAGACTCGTCCCGAGTCTTGGCCTGGGAAATCCATGGGTAAGGCAACTCCAATATGGCAGTTGTCCTCATCCCACCGCTGTCACCAATGTAACGTGCCGGGCTAAAGACGCAGAAGATCCCTTCAGCGAAAAGTATACTCAACCCTGAAGGGGTCCACTTGCCTTATATATCTAACCCTACGACCATCACTTCGAACCGGTGATGCTAATTTGCATATTCGTTACAATCATTTGCGTTACACTAATAGAATGACGTCATATTACAGGTATTTGGATTTATAACTTCCGGAAAGTAAAAAAACCCTTATGAGTTGTTATTTGAACTCGTTTTAGAAATAGACGACGAGTGTTATTAAACCGAAATTATCAAACATAAAATTACTTGTGCTCGTTCCTTTATCGAGTTTATATTATATTATCATATTTAATTATTTCCTATAGAATTTTTTTTGTTTCAATATTTTCTTTTATCCAATCAAAACGTAGCAGAATCGTGACGGCATCGAAAAATCCACTCTGGACACAATTTTTGGAAAGACGGTATAGCAAAAATTTGAAAAGTTCATAGTCATACACATTACCTATTGGCAGGAAACATCGCCGGCTTCGCCGTTGATTTGTTTACCCGTATTAATTCCTAACTTAGGAATGAATTTAAATAATGAACTTTATGAATTTGGTCTGTATGGATACCCTCCTTCACACAATACCTTAAATTGTTAACAGGTATTGCAAACAGGAATAGGAGTGTAACATGTCCCGGCTTCTCAGAGATACGCCATCGCAGTTCACCAATCCAGGCACTAAGTGACTAACCCAGTGACCGCGATGTATGTTGCTAACTTTGTGAAAAGCCAACCACTATACCAATTTCGCTATGCAAGGCGATTTCAACAGCAAGGCTGTTGAAATGGTATTTGTGCCTATACCCCTTTCCTGATACATTTCTCCCTCTTTTCTCTATACTGCACACTAACAATACACCAGAGGGGACCAGATGTTTCATCATTGGGATCTACCGGGGTCCAGGTATGATGGTGATGTCACCCCAAAAGCCCACCTGTGCCACTATTTGTAACTTGTACGGCCCCTCACGGAATTAAGCCATCACAGGTCACCCAACCAGGCACTGATCGCAATGTATGTTGCTTAATTTTGTGTTAAAGCCAACCGTTTTACCAACATCGCTATACAAGCCGGCTTCTACAGCATGGCTGTAGAAGTGGTATTTGTACCTATACCCCATTCCTGTAACAGGAGAAAATTAATACGTTGTCAACAGGAATAGGGGGCAAACGAATCAGGGTGGAAAAGAATTATGGGGTTGAATCGTCCCAGATTGACATTATGTTTGCACTTTTTTGTTGTAAAGGTTGAACTTTATATAGATGTTTGAAAGCATTCAACTCAAGGGTTAATAAGTAGTCCCATAATATAATTGTACATTGTTTATTCATATAGGTAGTGAAGGTGGAAGCAGACAACAGGTCCATCATGTCGGCGCTTGCTATTCTCTCATGTCAACAAAACTCCCATCCCTTCCAAGAGCGCCAGATTTACCTTGACGAACCGACAAAAATAGGAAGGTCTGTTGCACGGGTTAAACCAGCGAAAAATAATGGCATTTTTGACTGCAAAGTTCTCTCTAGGAACCACGCTGTGATGGGATATGAAAATGGCAGAGTAAGTTATATTTTTAGTTGTCGCTAACCTTATTGTTAGACCAGTTGATTTTATTAATCTGTTATACAACTCAGATGAAAAATATAAAGTAACAATGTCTTTTACTGTCTCCCACATACAACAAATCTGCAGCTGACCTAGAAAACAGCCAGGCAAAAATAAATATTTAAATGAAAGTATTTTTTTAAATAATGTTAAAAATATTAGGGAAAAAGGAGAAATAGCTCATACTGAGCAAATTCTCCTATTGCCATAATGTTTTTGAAAGTCCTTTGCTACAGAAATTTTTCCTGTTGTGACCAATTCATAAATTTGGGTAAGTCCTATTACTGTTACAATAATTTGAAAAAAAAAATGTTGTTTACATGCACATGTCGATAATCTTCCAGAGTCAATAATGTGATCAAGATCACATAAATTAATCCAATCAACTGTGACCATAATGTCCTGTAATTGTTCCCAGGGCCTATGTGATAATCGGTTTGAAAAGTGTCTCCCTAAATGATAACTTATTACTAGTTTATCTGTCTCATTTAATTGTTAACTAGTCCCATGTCAGACTTAACAGCAGTTTGACATGATCTTCTTATTCCGACTTCTACATTCAGACTATTGTTAGTTTTGGGAACCAGTGCATACCGTTTCAGAAAGATTCGTATAGTTTTAGGTTATTCATGAGTCGATGATTGAAAGGATTTTGCGCCAATATGAAGACAATATGATCACTTATAGTCTATAGACCAAGTCTGCTCTAAAGTCTCATCTCGTATTTATCTCCTTTCTAAAATTAAGCAGTTTCTAAATCTTGAATCAAGGAAATTGTTCTATACAGGTTACATTCTACCACTTATTGATTATTGCTGCGTAACTTGGGGAAACTGTACCAAGGTTGGACTAAATCGTATTCTAAAACTTCAAAAAAGGGCTGTAAGATTAATACTAGACCAAGACCCCCTTTCACCATCTGGGCCCTTATTCAAAGAACTAGGATGGATGAAAATTGAGGATAGAATTAAATACCATAAATATCTTCTTCTGTTTAAAAGTTTGAAGAAAGATGCACCATCATACTTGGTAAATAAATTTAATTTTGTCTCTGAAAATAACACATATACACTTCGGAATGCTACAAATCTCAATTTAAAGGTTCCAAAAGTGAAAACAGAGCTATACAAAAAATCATTTAGCTATTCTGGTCCGATTTTATGGAATAGTTTGCCACAATCAATACGTAATACTCCAAGCCTTAATACATTTAAAGAAAAAATTAAGGATTATCTATTAAATCATGCTAACTTAACTAAAAATGATTGACATTGTTTTGTTCTTTAAAAAGTTACTTGAGTGTTGTATATGAATGACGTAATTGTATGAATTTTGCTTCATGCTCATAATAGCATAGTTGTTGTATTCATGTTTGTATGTTACTTTTCCATTTGATGTATCTGAGGGCCTCAGGGAAGATTAGTGTATACTAACTGTGTTTACCCTCGTAAAATAAAGTATTATTATTATTATTATTATTATTAGCTCCACTGGCTGAAAAGCCAGTCGAGCTTATGTCATGGCGAATTGTCCGTCGTGCGTGCGTCCGTCCGTCCGTGCGTGCGTTAACTTTTTCCTTTAAACGACTTCTTCTCCCTAACCACTTGGCCAATTTGGTTGAAACTTCATGGGAAGCATCCTCTCAATGTCCTCTACTAAATTCCTTCAATTTTTTTTGATCCATTCAAAATTCTGGTTTCCATGGCAACCGAAAGAAAAAAATAGTGAGAACTTAAAAAATCTTCTTCTCCGAAAGTGTCAGGCCGATTTTCAAATAATTTTGTAGAAATGTTCCTTGGGTGACCCTTTATTAGATTCCTTCAAGAAATTTTGATTGGGCGAAAAACATGGCCGCCAGGGGGCGGGGCTTTTTTGCCTTATATAGCTATAGTGAAAACTTAAATAATCTTCTTCTCAAAAAGTGTTCAGCAGATTTTCAAATAATTATGTAGAAATGTTCCGTGGGTGACCCTCTATCAGATTCCTTCAAGCCATGTTGATTGGTAAAAATACATGGCCGTCACAGGGCGGGGCTATTTTGCCTATATGGCTAAAGAGCAAACTTAAAAAATCTTCTCCTCCAAAAGTGTCAGGCCGATTTTCAAATAATTTTGTAGAAATGTTCCTTGTGTGAACCTTAATTAGATTCCTTCAAGAAATGTTGATTGGGCGAAAAACATGGCCGCCAGGGGGCGGGGCTTTTTTGCGTTATATAGCTATAGTGAAAACTTAAAACATCTTTTTCTCCGAAAGTGTTCAGCCGATTTTCAAATAATTTTGTAGAAATGTTCATTGGGTGACCCTCTATCAGATTCCTTCAAGCCATGTTGATTGGTCGAAAAACATGGCCGCCAGAGGGCGGGGCTATTTTGACTTATATGACCATAGTGAAAACTTAAAAAATCTTCTCCTCCGAAAGTGTCAGGCATATTTTCAAATAATTTTGCAGAAACACGAAGTGCAAGGTGAGCTATTGTGATCACATTTTGTCCGGCGTCCGTCCGGCGTCCATCGTGCGTCGTCAACATTTCAGCTTGTTAACACTCTACAGGATACATTTTGCATCCAATCTTCATGAAAGTGTATCAGAACATTCATCTCCATCAAATCTTGGACAAGTTCGAAACTGGGCCATATGAGGTCAAAAACAAGGTCACTAGGTCAAATTGAAGCGAAATCTTGTTAACACTCTGGAGGCTACATTTTCAACTTGAGCATGTTGAAACTTTATCAGAATGTTTGTCTTAATGATATGTAGGTCAAGTTCGAACATGAGTCATGTCGGGTCAAAAAGTAGGTCACTAGGTCAATTTGAAGGAAAATCTTGTTAACACTCCAGAGGCCGCAATCAGAATGTTTGTCTTAAAAATATCTAGGTCAAGTTCGAATATGGGTCATATTGGGTCAGAAACTAGGTCACTAGGCCAAATTGAAGGGTAATCTTGTTAACACTGTAGAGGCCACATTTTCAACTGGAGCATGTTGAAATTTTGTCAGAATGTTTGTCTTAAAGATATCTAGGTCAAGTTTAAATATGGGTCATATTGGGTCAGAAACTAGGTCACTAGGCCAAATTGAAGTAAAATATTGTTAACACTTTGGATGCCGCATTTTTAGCTCGACTATTCGAAGAATATGAGAGCTTTACTACTCGCCCCGGCGTCGGCGTCCGGTTAAAGTTTTAGGGCAAGTTGGCATTTTCATTCATAAGTATTTGTGCTAGGGCTTTAATATTTGGAATATAGTTATATCTTATACCTTTCTTCACATTGAATGTTAACGGTACTGAGTGTGACCTTCTTTTTGGGGTAAAAAGCATGATTTTCGGTGGTTAAAGTTTTAGGGCAAGTTGGAATTTTTTTTTATATTTTTTTTTTCTCAATAATTACTTATACTAGGGCTTTTTATATTTGGAATATAATTACATCTAATACCTGTCTTCATATTGTATGCTGAAGATTCTGAGTGTGACCTTCTTTTTGGGGTAAAAGACGTGATTTTGGGTGGTTAAAGTTTTAGGGCAAGTTGGCATTTTCATTTAATTTTTTAATTTTTCTCAAAACGTATTTGTGCTACGGCTTTAATACTTGGAATGTAGTTACATATTATACCTTTCTTCACACTGAATGCTGAAGATGCTGAGTGTGACCGTCTTTTTGGGGTAAAAAACCTGATTTTCGGTGGTTAAAGTTTTAGGGCAAGTTGGAATTTTTTTTTTTTTTTTTATCTCAATAATTACTTATGCTAGGGCTTTCATATTTGGAATATAATTACATCCAATACATTTCTTCATATTGTATGCTGAAGATGCTGAGTGTGACCTTCTTTTTGCGGCAAAAGACATGATTTTGGGTGGTTAAAGTTTTAGGGCAAGTTGGCATTTTCATTTAATTTTTTAATTTTTCTCAATAAGTACTTGTGTTAGGGCTTTCATATTTGGAATATAATTACATATAATACCTTTCTTCACATTGTATGTTGAAGATGCTGAGTGTGACTTTTTAAGAATAAATAACATGATTTTTGTTTGATTTTGAGAAATGAGACATTCCTTTCTAATTGTGATCATTCATTTATCAAATATAATTCTTCAACATATCAAACGGGTTTTGCATGATGTCAAACATTTGGTAAACCTTTTTTTAAGGTGCTATTTTTGGACTCGGTCAGTTTTAACATTTGCGTTTAGCTCAACGTTAAAGTTTCATAATTCAAATCAAATTTGTTAAGGACCATCGTACAATTAGGTTAGATAACTCCATTGTATCCTAAATATGGAGTAATGGCCCTTGAATTACTTAGAAAATTTTGCTACAATGTTTTCCACTTTTTGTCATAGGTTATCCATTCAATTATGGAGATTTTCTATGTTTTGACAAAATACGTTCAAAGTCGTCTGCTGCAGAATTGCCGTATGAGGGAAAGGGTTAATAGTACTTAAGTGCAATATAATGAAATAGTGCTTTATGTGAATAAGCGGCATATAGTCGAGCGCGCTGTCCTCCGACAGCTCTTGTTTGCTTAAGCAGCTTGAAATTTGGTCAGAATGTTTGTCTAAATGATATCTAGGTCAAGTTTAAATATGGGTCATATTGGGTCAGAAACTAGGTCACTTGGCCAAATTGAAGGAACATCTTGTTAACTCTGTAGAAGACGCATTTTTTGCTACAGCAGCTTGACATTTAATGAGAATGTTTATCTAAATGATATCTGAGCCAAGTTTGAATATGGATCATGTAGGGTCAAAAACTAGTTCACTAGGCCAAATTGAAGGAAAATTTTGTTAACACTTTGGATGCCGCATTTTTTGCTTCAGCAGCTTGAAATTTAGTCAGAATGTTGTCTGAATTATATCTAGGTCAAGTTTGAATATGGGTCATATTTGGTCAGAAACAAGGTCAGTAAAGGAAAATATTGTTCAAACTCCGGAGGCCGCATCTTGCTTTGAGCACTAGGCCAAATGAAGGAAAATCTTGTTAACACTGTGGAGGTTGCATTCAGAATAATTGTCTTGATGTGTTTTGCATTGCAGTACATTGTATAATTAAGGTGAGCGATCCAGGGCCATCATGGCCCTCTTGTTTTACTATAAATCTTAATTAGCATAACTGGTTGGAATAATTCATAAAAGCAAATTCATTGGACGAAGTGAAAAAGTTTGTCAATGACTTTTACCACCTCTCACAAGCCGATTATCTCGGGCAAGGTTCTTTAGATCATTGTCAAGTCATGTTGTATTCTCTGGTTTTTAGCTCACCTGAGCACGAAGTGCTCAAGGTGAGCTATTGTGATCACATTTTGTCTGTCGTTGCATTGTGAAGACTCTACAGGAAACATTTAGCATCCAATCTTGATGAAAGTTAATCAAAACATATCTCTGCATCAACCTCGGAAAAGTTCGAATATAAGTCATGTCAACGTGAAAAACTAGGTCACTAAGCCAAATTGAAGAAAGATCTTGTTAACACACTAGAGACCACTTTTATTGCTCTAGCAGCTTGACACTTTGTAAGAATGTTTGTTTTGATAATATCTAGGCAAAATTTGAATGATTGGTGAAAATCGAGGTTACTGCCAAATTGGAGGAAAATCTTGTTAACACTCTGGAAGCCGCATTTTAATCTTGAGCACATTGAAACTTTGTCAGAATAAATGTCTTGATGATATCTAGGCTAAGTTCGAATATTGGTCATGACAGGTCAAAAACTACGACATGACAACATTTGTGAAATATCTTGTTAACATTCTGGAAGCTGTATTTTTAGATCACCTTAGCATGAAGTGCTCATGGTGAGTTTTTGTGATCGCATTTTGTCCTTCAGCATTTGTCATCAACAATTTGCTTGTAAACACTCTAGAGGCCACTATTATCATCCAATCACATGAAACTTTTTCAGTATGTTTATCTTGCTGATTTCTAGGCCAAATTTGAATATGGATCATGTCAGGGCAAAAACTAAGTCACAATGTCAAATTGAAGGAAAATCTTGTTAACATTCTGGAGGCTGCATTTATAACTTGAACATGTTGAAACTTTCTCAGAATGTTTGTCTTGGTGATATTTAGGCCATTTGAATATGGGTTATGTGGGGTGAAAAACAAGGTCACACGGTCAAATGAAGGAAAATTTTGTTTACACTGACGGCTGCATTTTAGACTCCAATATGTAGAAACTATGTCAGATTAAATCTCTTGATGATATCTAGTAGGCTAAGTTTAAATATAGGTCATGTCCTGTCTAAAACTAATAGTTTAGCAATTTTTGTCCCAGCATTTTGAAACTTTGTCAGAATGATTGTCTTGATGATATCTAGGCCAAGTTCGAATATGGGTCATGTTGGGTGATAAACTAGGTCACACGGTCAAATTGAGGGAAAATCTTGATTACATTCTGGAGGACGTATTTTTAACTTCAGCAGGTTAAAACTTTGTCAGCATAATTGTCTTGATGATATCTAGGCCAATTTTGAAAATGGGCCATGTTGTGTCAAAACTAGGTCATTAGGCAAATATTGTTAACACTCTGGAAGCCATATCTCTAGTTAAAGCATATTGTAACTTTGAGTGAATTGGTGTTTGTTTTATATTAAGGGTAGATGTGAATATGGGTCTGTTAAAAAAAATAGGTCACTAGGCCAAATTGTAGGAAAATTTTGTTAAAGGTGCTGACCTCCAGATTATAGCACAGGTGTTCGAATTTCTGTTACAGAAAAAAATGTGGAAAAGCACACAATACCTCGAGAAATTTCTCATGATCCTCCATATGATCAAATTTGCCAACCAATCACTACGCCGGCATTCTTAAGCTTAATGTTTATTAAATTTCGAAATTTGCATATGGTCTAACCGCCATGCGCTGACGTAACAATTTTCAACATTCAGAGCGAAAGATAAATCAACCAACGATTTTAAATATGGTCTAATTAATATTGTTTATACTTCTTTCGAAAACGTACACAATAATATTTTTTTCGGAAGAAAAATTATTAGATACCAACCCTAACAAACATTGTTCAGGTAAAATATTCTTTTAAAAGCATGTGATTTCGCGTTAAGAATTCGCTGCTGAACGTGATTATTGCGACATCAGCGCATGGCGGTCAGGCCTTTTGCAAATGACCACATTTAATGAACATTATGCTCCAGTACAGCGGCGTTATGGTTGTTTGAAACCTTTTGATGTTATGGATCGGGAGAAAAATCATTGTTCGGCCTTCTACAAAATAATATGCCAACCCCATTATTTTTATATAAAAATCTGGCCCGAATGGATAAGGGTGTTAAAATCACGTTGCACACCTTATCTTTTTATATATAATACAATAGAGAGTCTATTTATAGTAACACTGTCTTTTTTGGGGATTCAACAAGTTTTCTCATATGATAACATTACAGTCGTTATTATTATAGCATATGGAAAATATAAAGACTATTTGTAGTAGTTTAACCAGGTATTGCATAATTATACCCCCGATAAACGAAGTTTAGAGGGGGTATATTGGAGTCACCCTGTGGTTGGTCGGTCGGTCGGTCGGTCGGTCGGTCGGTCGGTCGGTTGGTCCGTTGCGATTTTCCTTGTCCGGAGCATAACTTTAAAACTAATTGTTGGAATTTAATAAAACTTCATAGGATGATACAACACATTGAGAGGAAGTGCAGTGTACAGGAACCATAACTCTATTTTACCTAAATACAGAGTAATTGCCCTTTGTTACTTTTTCTTGTCCGGAGAATTACTTAATAACTAACAGATGGAATCTAATAAAACTACATACAATGGTAGAGCATAATGAAAGGAAGTGCAGTATACAAGAACCATAACTCTAATTTACATAATTACAGAGTTATTGCCCTTTGTTACTTTTTCTTATTCGTAGAGTCTTGTCCGGAGCATAACTTTAAAACAAATTGTTGGAATTTAATAAAACTTCATAGGATGATACAACACATTGAGAGGAAGTGCGGTGTACAGGAACCATAACTCTATTTTATCTAAATACAGAGTTATTGCCCTTTGTTACTTTTTCTTGTCCGGAGAATTACTTAATAACTAACATATGGAATCTAATAAAACTGCATACAATGGTAGAGCATAATCAGAGGAAGTGCAGTGTACAAGAACCATAACTCTAATTTACATAATTACAGAGTTATTGCCCTTTGTTACTTTTTCTTGTTCGTAGAGTCTTGTCTGGAGCATAACTTTAAAACTAATTGTTGGAATTTAATAAAACTTCATAGAATGATACAACTCATTGAGAGGAAGTGCGGTGTACAGGAACCATAACTCTATTTTATCTAAATACAGAGTTATTGCCCTTTGTTACTTTTTTTTGTCCGGAGAATTACTTAATAACTAACATATGGAATCTAATAAGACTGCATACAATGGTAGAGCATAATCAGAGGAAGTGCAGTGTACAAGAACCATAACTCTAATTTACATAATTACAGAGTTATTGCCCTTTGTTACTTTTTCTTGTTCGTAGAGTCTTGTCCGGAGCATAACTTTAAAACTAATTGTTGGAATTTAATAAAACTTCATAGGATGATACAACACATTGAGAGGAAGTGCGGTGTACAGGAACCATAACTCTATTTTACCTAAATACAGAGTAATTGCCCTTTGTTACTTTTTCTTGTCCGGAGAATTACTTAATAACTAACAGATGGAATCTAATAAAACTACATACAATGGTAGAGCATAATCAGAGGAAGTGCAGTGTACAAGAACCATAACTCTACTTTACATAATTACAGAGTTATTGCCCTTTGTTACCTTTTCTTGTTCGTAGAGTCTTGTCCGGAGCATAACTTTAAAACTAATTGTTGGAATTTAATAAAACTTCATAGGATGATACAACAAATTGAGAGGAAGTGCGGTGTACAGGAACCATAACTCTATTTTATCTAAATACAGAGTTATTGCCCTTTGTTACTTTTTTTTGTCCGGAGAATTACTTAATAACTAACAGAAAGAATCTAATAAAACTACATACAATGGTAGAGCATAATCAGAGGAAGTGCAGTGTACAAAAACCATAACTCTAATTTACATAATTACAGAGTTATTGCCCTTTGTTACGTTTTCTTGTTCGTAGAGTCTTGTCCGGAGCATAACTTTAAAACAAATTGTTGGAATTTATTAAAACTTCATAGGATGATACAACACATTGAGAGAAAGTGCGGTGTACAGGAACCATAACTCTATTTTATCTAAATACAGAGTTATTGCCCTTTGTTACTTTTTCTTGTCCAGAGAATTACTTAATAACTAACTGGTGGAATCTAATAAAACTGCATACAATGGTAGAGCATAATGAGAGGAAGTGCAGTGTACAAGAACCATAACTCTTATTTACCTAAATACAGATTAATTGCCCTTTGTTACTTTTTCTTGTCCGGAGAATTATTTAATAACTAACAGATGGAATCTAATAAAACTACATACAACGGTAGAGCATAATCAGAGGAAGTGCAGTGTACAAGAACCATAACTCTAATTTACATATCCAAAAATGAACAAAACAAGAATAACCCGATCCATAACATTGTCCTTTTAAGGTGGGGTTTCTAAATATTTCACAACTTTTCCTATCAGGGCGGCGTTCGGGGGTATTAATCACATTCAGTGATAGTTCTAGTTTTGTTTTAATTCTCTCTAAACAAAAACTCAGATGCCTGTGATTATAGATATTGTGGTCAACGTTTTAAAACTGGTCAAATGTTGTCTTGAAATATTATAATCATAATTATGGGATAAAATTAGGGTAATAATTTCACTTTCCAGTACCATAAACATCTAAATATTGATCGTTTGTGCTTCATTTTAACTGGGTAGACATACCCAGCAACTTGAGTAAGCCAATTTTCGTACATTTTCATGACTTTCAGTTGATTGTTTTTCATCATTTACTGCCAAAATAGTTTTGATCTATTTATTAATTACTTTGTTGACAATATTAGCAATATTTGCAGAAATCTCAACATTTCAATTTTTTTATCTTGATCTGGAGTGCAGCACCTTTAAACACTGGGAGCAGTATTTTTAATTTTGGCATGTTGGAATTTTGTCTGAATGATTGTCTTGTTTATATCTAGGCCAAGTTCAAATATTGGTCATGTTGGGTCAAAACAGGGTCACTAGGCCAAATTTAAGGGAAATCTTGTTAACACTAGTTGCTTACCTGACCACAAATTTAGTTATTGTCACTTAATGCCCCAGTCATAGTTTCACGTTTTGGCCTCCATGTTTAGCTACGTTCGGAAATGTGGCTTCAACGTGAGCAAACGTAGAACAACGTGGCTAAATAGTGACAAAACGTGATCAAACATGACAAAATGTGAAGTGGAAATTTAAACTTTGGGCATGTTCAAAATTCTCTCACGTTTCCCCACAATGTACTACAACGTGACGAGAACGTGGTACAGCGTAGAATAACGAAGCAGAAACGTAATAGAACATGAACATAGCTGGTTAATACGTTCTGTTGTGCTGCACTATGCTACGTTGTGACATCATTGCTACCACGTTCCTCATGCCGCGTTATGCCACGCTATGATAAGCTGTAACACGTTGTACCACGTTATGAGCTGAGTTATGCTACGTTGTTTTACATTGTACAATGTTGTGTTGTGAGTTGGTATGTTGTTGTACGCTATATATGATACGCTCTGTTGTGTCAATGGATTGAAATAATTTCAACAGTCTTGGTAGAGGGTCATCAATGCATGACACGTTTTTACTGAACGTGGTTTCATGGTGGCGGCAGCGAGGCATAATGAAGCATAGCGTGGAACAGTGGCGGCAGCGTGTTTGTCAGCGTCACATAGCTTGACTTTGATATTCGTTGTCACCTTTAAATTGTGTCACAATGGAAATGCAATGAGGCGACAGCGTGGCGACATCTTGGCACCCGGCTAAGATTTCAAAATCGTTGATGTCAGAAACAGGGTACAACGGCAAGGCCAATACGTGACACTATGACTGGGGCATAACTCAGTTAAGCGTTCCAGAGCCATTTTGATGGCACTTTTTTTTTTGCTCACCTGAGCTCAAAGTGCTCATGGTGAGTCTTTGCCTTTTGTCCGTCATACATCCCGTCATCTGTCATCAACAATTTGCTAATTAACATTTTAGAGGCCATTTTATCTTCATGAAATGCTTTTTTTTAGATTTTAAACGAGACTGGCACCTGTGGTTACATAAGACTTTGTGCTGTTAGTTTTTAATCTGCTAAATTTAAAATATTTTCGTAGCCTTTTTCCGCCAATTATGAGAAAGTTGCTTATTTCCTCTAAGCTGCCATACAAACTGTGTACAAAAACAAATGTTGCCCAAAATTTAAGTTCAAAGCAAACAACATTAAATGTATAATTTTAGGTAATCAATTAACCATTTCCCTCATGTAGATGCATGTTGACACATCTGCAGCAGATGACTTTTGAAAACATTGTTTCAAAAGCAGAAATGTTGAGCTATTTCTCCTTTTGCCACAATGTTTTCACCTTTACTCAATGATTAAACTTGTTTTTTTAGATTTTTATATTTTATAAGTTGTCTCTTGCAAATTTGCTGTATTTTGGAAACTGTTAAACTTTTTGTTCAACTTGACAACTTAAGACTACTAACTTGTGAAGTAAATATTGAAAACATTGTAGGAAAAGCAGAAAGAGCTGAAATTATCATTTTCATTAATTTCAGCCATGTTTCAAAGTCCTAAGTTTGAATTTAACCCTTTCCCTCATACGATAATTCTGCAGCAGACGACTTTGAACATATTTTGTCAAAATATGGAAAATCTCAAACTGAATGGATAACCTATGACTAAAAGTGGAAAACATTGTGGCAAAAGGAGAAATTGCTTGTTTTGAGCAATTTCTTCTTTTGTCACTGTTTTCAAAAAGCCGTCTGCTGCAGAGGTGTCAGAAAGCGTCTATATGAAGGAAAGGGTTAAGAAAGCAAGTTGATGCAAGAAGAATAAAACATACCTTTACAGAATTGTGCAAAATATAATTTAAACCGAATTCAAACTTATATTGAACTAATAGAGTATACTTGTTAGGAAATTCCTGTTTTATTTTCGAAAGTCTTTTTAAGAGGGTATTATTAAAAATATCTGAGCTGAATAATAAAATGAAGCATTTTTCTTTTCTTACAAAATGATAATCTTAATGCAGATAAACAACAGATATTATGATAGATAATATCAGGTGGAAAATCTTACCTTGACCCTTTCCGACATGCAAAGGCAATGTGACAAGTTTAAATATATTGTAGATACAAGGGAAATTTCTTTTAATGAGCAGTTTCTCCTTTTCCTTAAATGTCAACCTTTTTTTAATGATTTTACTTTTATCTATTGAGATTTTCCATATTTCTTACATAGATGATTTCATTGCTGTCTTCTGCAGATTTGTTGTATGTGAGAAGGGCTTCTTAACCCTTTCCCACATACAGACGCCACTTTGTTTTCAACTGTATTCAATTGTTTGTTCTTCACACTTTTTGAGGGATTTTCTATCTATTTTGCCTAGATATTTTCAAAGTCCTTTGCTGCAGATTCTTTCTATGTTGGAAAGGGTTAACTTTTGTATCTGTATCTTTTATCAATTTTAAGTAGCCACTATTTCTCCAACCCTTTCCCTGATATAGATAACGTTTAATGCCATAGCAGCAGACTACCCTTTAAAACATTGTGGAAAAATGAGGAATTGCTTAACAGATATATATATATATATATTAAATAAGCAGAATTTAAAGCATAGGGAAAAAAGAGCAATTTCTCATCCTATGATGTTTTCAAAAGCTGTATGCTTAGGAGGCCACAAAAATATCTTTATCTGAGAAAATATTTAACCCTTTTAATTTAACCACTTGCAGATGCATCTGCAGCAATCGACTTTTGAAAACAATAAGGCAAATAGACACATTTCTCATCATGAACAATTTTTACTTTTTGCCAGCATGTTTTCAAAAGTTATCAACTGAATTCTATTCTAAAATTAAACTTTCATGTTTGTTCAATTTTTCCCCCAAAATTATTTCAAAGACGTCTGCTGCAGATATATTGTGTTGGAAAGGATTAAGAATATAAATATGGAAATATTCTATTTTCTCAGTCATTAGTATGCATTTGATTGTTAGAATATTCCAGCAGAATATTAAATATTTAGGAGACATTTCCCAATGAGAAGTTACTACTGGGAAGGGCTTACATACAACAAATTTGTAACAGCTGAACACTTTGAAAACATGGAAAATCTCTTTTAATAGGACTAAAATTATGGAATAAAGTTGAAAACATCTTTGTAAAGCCTTCCCACATACAACAAATCTGCAGCAGACGACATTGCAAACACCAGAAATATCTGGCCAAAGGAGAAATTGCTCACTATTCGCAATATTACAGAAGTTTCAACATTTCAAATTTTGATCTCCATCTTGAATTCAGCAACTTAAACTGTTCGGACAGCTCAGTGATGAGGTGTATCAATCTAGGGTTTGTGATTTGGAACCAAAACTGTTGTCATTCGCCTTATACTTATGGGCTAAATATCCATGTAGGAAGGTAGCCACTTATTTGGTGGAAATGTTATATGGATTACAGGTGTAAGAGCACCAGGAAACACATGTAAGGGCCCTGGGTGCACTACTCTGTTGAAAATTGTATTTAACTCCAGTCAATCAATCTGCTCATTAAGTTAATCAATCCATACCTACATAATTTTGTTTGTTTTATTGGGGTTTTACGCCGCTTTCAACATTATTTCAGTTATTTTCATGATCCCTGGGTAAACAAACCAGTACTAGGCTAGAAAATGTGCCTTGCCCAAGGGAACTCCACCATGGCCATAGTGCCGCGACTGGGGATCGAACCTGGGACACCCAGTTTCAAATCCCCGACACTAACCACTCGACCACAGCGGATTTCCTACCATACCTACATGAGTTTAAAATGTCAATTTCAAACTGTGTCACAATATCATGTATAGACATGATATCTTGCCCTTGTTCTTTTAAATTTTTTCCTACGCTTTTTGATGTGTCTGCAGCAGACACATTTTGAAAGCATTTGAGTATAAGGAGAATTCTTTCACAATGAGCAAATATTTGTATTCCCTTTGCCAAAATGTGTTAACTCTATTCAATAATTATACTTTCATATATAGAAATTTTCCATATCTTTGCCTAGATTTTTCAAAGTCGTCTGCAAAAGATTTGTTGTATAAGGGAAAGAGTTACATTGACAAACTCATTCTCTGGAGTTATAGCTCATTCACAGAGTTGGGTTTAATGAGACATTATTGCACAAAGTTGTATGCCAAAATTTTGTCAGTATTAACCCTTTCCCTAATATAGACGAGCAATTTCTCCTTTTGCCACAATGTTTTCCACTTTTAGTCATAGGTTATCCATTCAATTATAGAGATTTTCTATTTTTTGACAAAATATGTTCAAAGTCGTCTGCTGCAGTATTGTCGTATGAGGGAAAGGGTTAAAGAAAGAGTTATACTTTGATATTAAACTTTAGTATAATGCTAGCATAACACATTCCATGAGAACAAAATTAACCCTTTCCCTCTTATAGACGCTTTCTGACGCCTCTGCAGCAGAAGGCTTTCTCAAAACATAGTGACAAAAGAAGAAATTGCACAAAACATGCCATTTCTCCTTTTGTCACAATGTTTTCCGCTTTTTGTCATGGAGATTTTCTATGTTTTAACAAAATATGTTCAAAGTCGTCTGCTGCAGAATTGTCGTATAAGGGAAAGGGTTAAAAAAAAACTTAACTTTGAAGAATCCTCTAGCAAAGTACCTATCTAGAAAGGGATCAAGCGAGCTATTTGTTCTATAATTATCCCTTTCCCACAAATTTGCAGCAGATGAATTTGAAAACATTCAGTCCATTATAATGAAACTCTTTATAAATGAAAGAACTATTACTGAACAAAAAAGTTGAAAACATTGTGGCAAAAGTTGTCTGCTATAGAGGTGTCAATAAGAGCTAAGTTCTACTTGAAGTCTTAAGGAAGGTTGGAACACACTCCAGCATTCATGTTTAACAATTCAAATCAACTCAACTTAGTTTTATTTGCCAAAAGTAAATGATTATGGTGACAATACTAACAATACTTGTCAAGATGTAAACTATTTAGTCATTCATATAAGGAGGAATCCGCTGTGGTCGAGTGGTTAGCGTCGGGGATTTCGAAAGAGGGTGTCCCGGGTTCGATCCCCAGTCGCGGCACTACGGTCATGGTGGAGTGCCCTTTGGCAAGGCACATTTTCTAGCCTAGTACTGGTTTGTTTACCCAGGTATCATGAATAATTATGTCTCCCCCATTACATGGGGGTGACATATTGTTTTTGCCCGTTCCGTCCGTCCTTCCGTCCTTCCGTCTGTCACACTTGTTTCCGCTCAATAACTGAAGAACGCTTGGGCGTAGGAACTTCATACTTGGTATGCAGGTTGGTCATGACCAGTAGCTGACCCCTATTGATTTTGATAACAGAAGGTCAAAGGTCAAGGTCATGGTGACCTTGTGAGGTAAAAAATGGTTTCAGCTCAATAACTGAAGAACGCTTGGGCCGAGGAACTCCATACTTGGTATGCAGGTTGGCCATGCCCAGTAGAAGACACTATTAATTTTGAGGTCAAAGTCAAGGTCACAGTGACCTTGAGCTGAAACATTGTTTTTGCTTAATAACTGTAGAATGCTTTGGCCATGGAAGTTAATACTTGGTGTGCAGGTTGGTCACCACCAGTAGATGACCCCTATTGATTTTGAGGTCACTAGCTTAAAGGTCAAGGTCATGGTAACCTTCAGCTGAAAAATGGTTTCCTCTCAATAACTAAAGAATGCTTATGTTGAGGAACTTCATACCTGGTGTGCAGGTTGGTCCTAACCAGTAAATGACCTTTATTGAATTTGTTTGATTTTGAGGTCACAAGGTCAAATGTCGAAGGTCACGGTGACCTTCAGCTGAAAAATGTGTTTTACACAATAACTCAAGAACGCTTATACCCAGGAACTTCATACTAGGTGTGCAGCTTGGTCCTAACCTGTATTGACCCCTATTGATTTTGATGTCAGTAGGTCAAAGGTCAAGGTCGTTGCTTCATCTCCAGTCCAAAACTAAAAAATTCTTCTCCATCATTTCTTTTCCTCCCCTACGACCACACAAATGGGGAGACAAGCGCTTTTTCAAAAAAGCAATCTCTAGTTAAATTTAATTGCGCGCTAAATGACCTTAGCTGTCGATGCGCCATAAAACAATATACATTCATTCATTCATTCATAAAAGGAAAACAAAAATGATCAAATACACTCTGAAGTATTTAAGTTAAAAAATCTGGAAACAGAACGAAGTACCAGTATTATTATTAACCCTTTCCCTCTGCAGCAGACGACTTTGAATGTATTTTGTCAAAACATAGGTTATCCAATTATGGAGATTTTCTATGACAAAAAGTGGAAAACATTGTGGCAAAAGGAGAAATTGCACGTTCTGTGCAATTTCTTCTTTTGTCACTTTGTTTTCCAAAAGTTGTCTGCTGCAGAGGCGTCAGAAAGCGTCTATATGAGGGAAAGGGTTAAAAAGATTTGAAAACATAGTGGCAAAAGTATAAATTGCTCTTTATGACTAATTTCTCATTTTGTCACTGTATTCAAAAGTGGTCTGTTGCAGATGTGGGTCAAAATGCGTCCACAATTGGGTAAGGGATAAAGGTGTCAGAATTGGTCTGTATCACGGAAGTTATTAAAACAATTTTCAAGATACAGACACTTGCTGATATCTGCTACAGAAGACATTTGAAACATTGCGACAAAAGAAAAAATTGCTCGAAAAAAGCAATATCACCTTTTGCCACAATGTTTTCGACTTGTTCCAATAATTATGCTTTCATTTATAGTGAGTTTCGTTAAATATTAGCTTCATGTCTGCTGCAGATATCTTGTTTGTTGGAAATGGTTTCACTTTTCCCTTTTACAGAAAATCTGCACCCAATGACGGGGAATATTTAGGCAAAAATATTGAAAATCTCTATCATCTAAAGTACAATTATTGATAAGGATTGAAAACATTGTGGCCAACGAAGAAATTGGTGATCATTATGAGCCGTTTCCCCTTATGCTACACTGTCAAAATGCGCCTGCATGTGGGAAAAGGTGAAGTTATATGTGACTGTGTAAGGATAAGTGTGTGTGTGGTGGGGGGTTCGAAGTTCCAATTGAGAAGAGAAGAGTTCCTCATTTCGATATTTTATCTGCAAACCAATACTTAGATGATGAGAGTACAGACAGAGGGGAATCAATAAACGTGCCAAAAAACCAAGTGTTCACTCAAATTTACGCTGTCTAGATAGATACTGAAAAAAATGAGATGGAGAGCAAAAGATGTAGAGATTTATATAACAAAGCAGGAAATATTCGATCTTTCATTATTTCTTAATGTGGCTCAGTTAATCATTTTGGTTGATAACCTTTACCAACATACAGATGCATTTTGATGTACCTGCAGTGGAAGCTTTTTGAAAAACATTGTAACAAAAGGAGGAATTGCTATGATGAGCAATTTCTCAATTTGCCACAATGTTTTCAACCCTATTCATAAATTAAACTTTCAGTTCTACAGACTTATTTTAGCATAAATATTTATTATCCCCTCACAATGAGGTTGTCTAGGGTATATAGGGATCAGCCTGTATGTATGTGTTCCAAATGATGTCATCGCTCTATCGACTTTATTTCTTATCCGATTTTCATGAAACTTAATACACATGTTCACTAATATTGTATCTTGTACAAGTTCGTGATTCACTGAACTAGGGCAAAGGTCATGGTCACAGTAACTAATATACTTCTGTACAAAATGACATCATCGATCTAGCAACTTAGATTATTATCCGTTTGTGATGAAACTTGACACACATGTTTACCAACTTGCCAACATCACCAACATCTTGTATGAGATCGTGTTTCAACACCTATGTCAAAGGTCAAGGTCACAGTGGCTAATAAAGCATTTGCGTTTCACTGACCTAGGTAAGGTCAAGGTCAACATGACTATTATACATCTGTAAAAAATTACGTCATCGCTTTAGTGACTTTATTTCTTATTTGATTGTTATGAAACTGAATACATATGTTCACCAGCAACACTTCTTGTATGAGTTCCCGTTTCACTGACCTAGGTAAAAAGTCAAGGTCACAGTGATAATAATACGTTTGTGCCAAACGACATCATCCTTATAGCCTATTTGTTTCTTATCCAATTGTTATTTAACTTAAATCATATGTTTACAATTATCTCTTCTTGTATAAGTTTGAATAACACTGACCTAGGTTAGAGTCCAAGCTGACAGTGGCTATTATTCATTGTATAAAAAGAATTCATCGCTCTAGCACTTTCGTTTGTGGACAGAATTCCTTCATATTCCATACACTGGTTCAGTATTAAGAGAGTATGGAGGGTTTTTCTTTTTATCAAGCTATTTCAAAGTTCAAGATTAAAGTCACATTGACTCTAATGTGTCTGTATGAAACAACTTCAAAGCTCTAACACTTTCATTTGGAGACAGAATACATACCTCATACACTTGTTCATCGTAAAGTTAGCTCAGACGGGTTACCGTTTCACTGATCTAGTCTGGTCAAACTCAAAGGTCACAGTGACCATAATACAATATTTGTATGAAAAAACACTGCGAGGGGATTTGTACCGTTGCCGTTGGCGATGCTCTTGTTCGTATTAGTCATCTGCTGAAGTTTTGTTATCTGTGGGAAAGGTTAAGCCTTTTTTGACTTTCGACACTTCTGAAATCAATTTGAGAAAAGGAGCAATTACCCAGCAGAATTTAAAAAAATTCTTATCAGGTTGAATGATAAATACTACAGAAGTAATTTTGAATATTTTAATAGTGTATGATTGTTATAACTATTAGCAATTGTCTCATAATGTTCTCTTCCTTTAAACCCATCTGCAGCAGATAACATTGCCAACATTGTGACAACAGGAAACATTGCTCATGTGAGTTTCAAAGTTGTCTGGTTGTGGGAAGGGGTTGCTGCCGAGATATCAGAATTTCCATCGTGACTCTAGAGCTCTCTGTTCCTTGTTTGTTACATTATTATCTGTCTTAAAGTTCTATCTTCATGCAATGTTGAGATCAGGGAATGTTGTAGTCTGTGCACTAGTTAACCCTTTCCCATCTACAATAAATCTGCAGCAGACAACATTGAAAGTATCTAAACAAATACGGTACACGGAAAAGATCTATAAATGTAGGTATCATTACTGAAAAGAGTTGAATTCATTGTGGCAAAAGAAGAAATTGCTCATTTTGAGCAATTTCTACTTTTGTCACAATGTTTTCAAAAGTCTTCTGATGCTGAGACGTCAGAAAGCGTCTATATATGGGAAAGGGTTAAGTCGTACTCAAACCAGTGTTTGGGGGACACATTACACATGAATGAACCTTTTCCCACATGTAGATGCAGTGTAAGTCATCTGCAGCAGACGAATAGTGAAACTGAGCAGTTTCTGTTTTTGCTTTCATATCTATTTAATTGTTTTAAGTGCAGACGACTTTGAAAACACCTAGGTGAAAATATGAGAAATCTTTTCAAATGATAGATTATGGTTAAAGTTGTTTGTTGCAGATGCATCAAAATGTGTCCGTATGTTTTTGTGATATTACAGATTTTGAAATATTAGACTCATCCAAATTGGGTGTATTTGAAAGCAAGAATTTAAAAACTTCACAAATTGAAGTAAAGTTTAAAATATGAATATAAAACACTGTTGTTTAAGGATAAATGGTTGATTAAGGCCTAAAACTAAAAGTACCAAGCTACTGTCTGCTGATGACTTTTGAATACATACATTTTCAGAAAAAAGGAAAATTACCAATGTTATAAACAATTTCTACTTCACTTCATGTGTTTTCAAAATCATACAATGTATGTATGATGCATTGATAAACAAAAATGGAAATCTGAAGAAAGTTTATCTTGAATACTGAGTTGGTACTTAACACTGTACAATGTATTCTGATTGAATATCTCCTTCAGTCATAATAGTATACAATATGTGCAGAACACATAAGATAGGTTAATGAAACACAAATTTACATGAATTTGATGAAATATTGACAAGCATAGGTATACTGGGTAATTAACATTTAAGAGAAAGCTTGAGGCTTGGATTAATATATCCCCTTGTGAATATATTTATATTAATTGTATATGTTTCAAACACAATTGGTTATTTGTGACCACTGCATTCTAGATGAGTTGTCTGTGCAATAACCTTACTTGAAGCAAAACGATTGTATCATTGTCTGAAAATGAGACTTAGATATGTTATTTTTTTGAGCCATGATTGAAGAGTGAACCTATTTCCCAATTACAGATGCATTATGAAGCACCCTTTATCCTTATGTTTTCAACTCTTCAATAATTATATTTGCATTGATTAACCCTTTCCCTCATACGACAATTCTGCACCAAACGACTTTGAACATATTTTGTCAAAAAATTGAATATACATGTAATTGAATGGATAACCTATGACTAAAAGTGGAAAACATTGTGGCAAAAGGAGAAATTGCTCGTTTTGAGCAATTTCTTCTTTGTCACTATGTTTTCAAAAAGCCGTCTGCTGCAGAGGCGTCAGAAAGCATCTATATGAGGAAATGAGGGTTAAGATTTTCCATAAAATTTTTAGGTCGGCTGCTGCAGATTTGTTGTAGGAACCAGTTATACAGTAGAACATTATACAGGCAAAAATGATTCATAGCAGATGCAATTCACAATGTCATCTGTATTAGGAACCTTTTCCCACATAATATATGTCGCAATGCAAACTTTTAGACAATTGGAAAGATTGCATGTTAGCGGATTGGTTATCTCAGTCAGTAGAATACTCACCCAAAAAAGTGAGAGGTCCTGGGTCTGAGCCCCTGTCTGGCTAAATCATTTTCCTAGATCCTTTAGACATTTGGGCCAAATTATGACATCCTTGAGACTGGAGTTCTGATATTTGAGGACTGATTTCCAGTTAAGTAGGGGTTAACCCTTTCCCTCATACAACAATTCTGTAGCAGACGACTTTGAACATATTTTGTCAAAAAATAAAAAATCTCCATATTTGAATGGATAACCTATATGACTTAAAGTGGAAAACATTGTGGCAAAAGGAGAAATTGCTCGTTTTGAGCAATTTCTTCTTTTGTCACTATGTTTTCAATAAGCCGTCTGCTGCAGAGGCGTCAGAAAGCGTCTATATGAGGGAAAGGGTTAAATTGACAAATGAATGGTAATTATATTCATATTCATAGAAAATGTAAACTAATACTAGTCTTTATCTGCAATATATTCCTCATCCTTTGTTATTTTTACCAAAAATGTGTGTTACAAAGGGAAGAGATTGGTCAAATTTAACTCTTCACTGTTTTGTGTTGATGTTAATTTGTTATATGTCTTAACCCTTTCCCTCATACGACAATTCTACAGCAGACGACTTTGAACATATTTTGTCAAATAATGGAAAATCTCTATAATTGAATGGATAACCTATGACTAAAAGTGGAAAACATTGTGACAAAAGGAGAAATTGCACGTTTTGTGCAATTTCTTCCTCTGTTACTATGTTTTCAAAGAGCCGTCTGCTTCAGAGGCGTCAGAAAGCGTCTATATGAGGGAAAGGGTTAAAGTACTGAGATAAAAAGAAAAGGATTGATTAAGATTGGTTGAGCAGATAACAACCTTTTCTCTGATGCTTTATACAGCAGAAGACTTTTGAAAAACATTGTGAAACCGGAAACAAATGTATTGCTCGTTTTGAGTATTTTCTCCATTTTCCTCATTGTTTTATTTTGAGTTTCATATTCGACTAACTTCAATTAGTTTTGGATATCTTAATTTGTTTAAGTTAATCTCACAGTAGAAAACTTTAAAAGATATTGTAACTGAGAAGAGTTTAACCTTTTCCCACATTTGACACATTTGCAGCAGAAGACTTTTGAAAACATTGTGGAAAATTGTTCATATAATGAGCATTTTCTCCTTTAGCCACACTGATTTCAACGTTATTCAATAATTATACTTTCCATATTTTTGCCTTGAGTAGATGTTAATAAATTCCTCTTCTTAACCCTTTCCCTCATATAGACGCTTTCTTACGCCTCTGCAGCAGACAGCGTTTTAAAAACATAATGACAACAGAAGAAATTGCTCAAAACAAGCAATTTCTCCTTTTGCCACAATGTTTTCCAATTTTAGCCATAGGTTATCCATTCAATTATAGAGAAGTTCTATCTTTTGACAAAATATGTTCAAAGTCGTCAGCTGCAGAATTGTCGTATGAGGGAAAGGGTTAAGATTTGATTCATGCCAAAAAAGATTGATGCAAGTGGGGGGAGCATGGTTATGAGAAGGGATGAATTCATTATCTCTAAAGAAGATCTTAGAGCTTCACAAATTAGATACATGACCCACTCCAAATTGAGCCATTGGATCATTGATTTTTACTCCAGCACACTCAGTCCTAGTCAGAGGACTAGATAAGGTGGAGGAGTAAACTGGTCTTTACCCAACAATATCTATCTTATTACTCAAATAAACACTATGTTGTAGGTACTCAACAGAATTGTCTCACTGAGACGATTCTTTTGAGTACCCACAACATAGGGTTTGAGGGTCATATAAGGATTTGGGAGATGTGAAATAATCTTCTTAACTAGAGCCCTGTTCCTAAGAGTTCATCCTGCACTCTTTAGTCTTATGAGCTTTATTTGGTATGGCTTTTTTCCGATATAGTCAGCTTTTGATGTGTCTGCAGCAGATGGGTTTTGAAAGATAATATGTGGGTGGCTCTGAGCCCTGCAGGTCAGGGCTGATCTTTTAGACTTTCAAATGGCATCCAATATGGGACTACATCAGTTTCTAGATATATACAGCCAATCCTGCGTTTAAAGACCGCTAATGAGAAGTGAACAATATGGTCTTTGTTCACAGGTGGTCTTTAATTGCAAGTCTTTTATGCAGAAAATAAGTATTTGGGATATAAAAGTATGGTCACTATAAGCAGGGAATTGTTATTTCCAAGGTGGTCTTTAGCACAGGTTCGACTGTACTGACAAATTTATTACATGTATTTGGAGGCAGCCAGGTGTATCACAAAGGGGACACTTATACTGCTAGTGAGCTATGGACATGGTATAGCATATGGCCTTTTGACATGAAGGTCCAACCAAGGTCTCAGTCCTGCATCAGGTCGCATCAATTGGGACTACTACACAAATATGAAAAAAAAAGAATCATCATTTTCAGCAATTGTTACTTTTCCCAATAGTGTTTTCTACTCTAAATTCTACTTTTAACTGTCTAAACTATAAGGCATCAGCGTAAGTGGCTTAACCCTTTCCCACATACAACAAATATGCAGCAGACGACTTGCAAAACATGTCGGCACAAATTTGGTAAATCTCTATAAATGAAGACAAAATTGTTAAATGGAGTTGTAAACATTGTAGCAAAAGGAAAAAATGCTTTTAAAAAATGTTTTCAAAACTTATCTGCTGCAGAGTTATTAGAAAGCATCTGTTTTTGGGAAAGGCTTAAAAGATGATGAGTGAACTACAAACCTGGTAAACAGGGTGGCCATTTGCTGTGGTTATTAATTGATGCTTGCTGACGCCTCTGCAGCAGATGACCTGAAAAAATTGTAACAAAAGTAGAAATTGCTCATACTGTTTGTTGATGGATCAAAATTAATAAGTACTTCATGACATAACACTAATCCTTAGTTTTAAACCATTTCTATATACATGTACTGTAAATATGCTGCAGATAAATCTCTATTATTATAAGTATAATTATTTAAACATTTTACAAATATAGACACTTTTTGACACCTGCGTTAGACAACTTTTTAAAAAATTGTGTAAAAAGGGAGAAATTGCTCATTTGCCATAATGTTTTCAAATTTATCCAATGATTACATTTTCATAAGTAGATTTTTTCTTTATTTTTGCTCATAACTTTTCAAATTTGTCTGCTGCAGATTTATCTTATGTGTGGAAGGGTTAAATTGAGTCAGAAACATTGTAGCAAAAGTGTGTCTGCGTGTGGGAAAGGGTTTAACTCTGATCAACCAACAAATTGAGTGAAGTGAAATGTTGGTCATGCAGAAGACATGAGTCACGATGAAGCAGAAGGGACTATAGAATTATTTATTGACTGACATTACTTGTACACTGGATCTAAATACAGATTAGTTTTCTGAAGGAAAAATTCTCTCGTGTCATTGAAACCCATTTCCTTAAACTCTTCCCACTTACTCTTCTTTCAAGCCATATTGATTGGCCGAAAAAACATGGTTGCCAGGGAGCGGGGATATTCTGCGTTATATGGCTATAGTAAAAACTTAAAAAATATTTTCCTTCGAAAGTGTCAGGCCGATTTTCAAATAAATTTGTAGAAATGTTCCTTAAGTGTCAAATTATCAAATTCCTTCAAGCCATGTTAATTAGTCGAAAGGCATGGCCACCAGTCAGGGCTATTTTGTGAAATGGCTATAGTGAAAAGTTAAAAAAAAGTTTCAGGCCGATTTTTTAAATAATTTTGTAGAAGCGTTCCTAGGGTGACCCTCTTTCAGATTCCTTCAAGCCATGTTGATTGGTCAAAAGCTATTGCCGCCAGGGGGCTGGACTTATACATGTATGGCTAAAGTAAAAATAAAAAAATCAGGTCAGCGATTCAGTGCCATCATGGCCATCTTGTTTAGTAGATGTTTTGAAAGCAAAGTATGATTTATTGAATAGAGATAAACGCTTTATCATGAGCAGTTTATGTTATGCCACAATTTCTCAGTCATTTGCTGCAGTTGTTTAAAAATTCTGAATGTGAAAAATGGGAATTTGAGAGAAATATTCGCACCAAAATTAGGTCTGCTTCAGAGGCATCAGAGAATGTGTCTGCAAGTGAGAAAGGGTTGAAACCTTTGACAATTGGTTTTTGTGTGAGATTGCTCCATTAGGAGATGGACTTGGTGTACTCTGTTTCACACTTAACAGATATGAAAGTTTATTGGTGAGGTATTTTCATTGAGGTTTTACAACAATTTCAACGTTATTTCAGCTTTATCATGGCAGTAGTTTACTTATTTATGATCCCTGGGTAAAAAAAACAGTGCCTTGCCTAACAGTGCCTTGCCTAAGGGAACTCCACCATGACCGCCACAATTGGGGTTTGAATCTGGGATGCCCGGTCCCAAATCTCCAAGTTAACCATTCTGCCACAGTGGATTCCTCTCTCTATTTATGGATGAGAAAAAGCTGTAGAATACTGTTTGTGGTGGTCAATCCTTTCCCACATACAACACATTTGCAGCAGGCAATTCTAAAGTATCATGGCAAAAATATCAAATGAATTAAGTATTATTATTGAAGATTGTTGAAAGCATTTTGGCAAAAGAAGAAATTGTTGATCCATTTGTCCTTTTGCCTCGAAATTGTCTAAAGATGTCTGTTGTAGATGAGTCAAAATGCATCTTAACCATTTCTGTCATACGACAATTCTGCAGCAGACGACTTTGAACTTATTTTGTTAAAAAATGGAAAATCTCTATAACTAAATGGATACCCTATGACTAAAAGTGGAAAACATTGTGGCAAAAGGAGAAATTGATCGTTTTGAGCAATTTCTTCTTTTGTCACTGTTTTCAAAAAGCCTTCTGCTGCAGAGGCGTCAGCAAGCATCTATATGAGGGAAAGGGTTAGTGTGGGAGAGGGTTAATAAAGTGGTTTACCGCAGTAGGTGTATTCTTCATCAGCCACAGATGCTTCTCATTACATACTCATGCAGTGAATTAACCCTTTCCCATATACAACAAATCTGCTGCACACAACTTTGGAAACATCCATGCAAAAGTACGGACACTCTCTTAACCCTTTCCTTCATACCTAATTCTGCAGCAGACGTCTTTGAACATATTTTGTCAACAAATAAAAAATCTCTATATTTGAATGGATAACCTATGACTAAAAGTGGAAAACATTGTGACAAAAGAAGAAATTGCTCGTTTTGAGCAATTTCTTCTTTTGTCACTATGTTTTCAAAAAGCTGTCTATATGAGGGAAATGGTTAAGATCTTTAAATGTATAAACTGTAAAATTAAGTCAAAAACGTTCCTCTTTTGCCACAATGTTTCCTAATGCAGTCTACTGTAGAGGCCTAACCCCACAGAAAATTTGACTGGAAATCCCACTGGGATGAGGGTGGGATCCCAGTGGGATTCCAATTGGAACAAGTGTGACGGATGTGACCTTGACCACTGTGACCTTGACCTTTGATGTAGTGACCTTAAAATTAATAGGGGTCATTTGCTGGTGGTGACCAACCTGCACATAAAGTATGAAGTTCCTGGGCCCAAGCAAAAACTATTTATCAGCTCATTGTCACTGTGACCTTTCAAGCTCATGGTCACTGTGACCTTGACTTTAGACGTACTGACCTCAAAATCAATAGGGCTCTTCTAATAGGCATGGACAACCGGCATACCAAGAATGGAGTTCCTCAGCCAAAGCGTTCTTCAGTTATTGAGCGGAAACCATTTTTTACCTCACAAGGTCACCATGACCTTGACCTTATGTTATCAAAATCAATAGGGGTCAGCTACTGGTCATGACCAACCTGCATACCAAGTATGAAGTTCCTACGCTCAAGCGTTCTTCAGTTATTGAGCGGAAACAAGTGTGACAGACGGAAGGACAGACGGAACGGGCAAAAACAATATTTCACCCCCATGTAATGGGGGAGACATAATTATACTGCATGTACAACCATAAAAATCAACCATAAAAATCAGTACCCTAGCTCATTCTAACCATGAGATAAAAAATATGCCATTTACATGATACTTAATTTATTTGTGTTATCATTGAGCTATAAATGCAAGGCAAATGAAATACGGTACTTTAAAGTAAAACAGTACTGTGAAATACAAGTAAAAACATGATTTCTTTAATATTATAAATAAACAAACTAGAACCATCACTGAAGATGATAAATATTCCCTAAACAGCACCTTGACCTACACCATAACTTAATAAGTAAAAGGGCCATAACTCTGTAAAATAACATGCAATCGTAACCCCTTTAGGATATGCACATCTCCTCATGTAAAATTCTATTGAATTCCACCCAGTGGTTTTAAGAAATAGGCCAGACAAATATGGCTTCCGGCCGACCAACAGCCCGACACAGTGACTCCTATATACCTCTTCATTTAATAATACTTTTTCCTAAATATTTACTGGTTCAGGTCGATTTTGCGTCTTTGCTTATTTTGATGCGTCACATATATCTGCAAGATGAATGAAAACATCTGCAATACTAAATGATGTTTAACTTTAACATATGTATGTGGGAAAGGTTACAGCCAAATATTGAAGAAATTTGCACCAGAGAACATTTGGAAACATTTTTTTCAGGGGAAAGGTAGAATTGCTCTTTATATGATAAATTTCTTCATTTTAGCCAATGTTGTCTATTCTTGTCAAATTTATACTTTCAATGTCCCTGATTTCTCTTCTTCAATTCTGTTCTTTGAATTTGAAAATACCTATAAAAAGGGATTATCATGGAGGTACTATGGAGTAACATTGTATCACCTGAGTATAATCCCTGTTGTAAATAAATGTGATAGTTACCTCATATATACATATAGCTGCCCATTTTAAATAAAGGTAATAGTTTCCTCACATATACATGTAGCTGCCCATTTTAAATAAAAGTAATAGTTTCCTCACATATACATGTAGCTGCCCATTTTAAATAAAGGTAATAGTTTCCTCATATATACATGTAGCTGCCCATTTTAAATAAAGGTAATAGTTTGATGTAGCTGCCCGTTTGTCACACTTGCGGCAGATTAACCCTCTGATACATCAGATTTCTTAAGAAACATTGTGGTAAAAGGAGAACATTGCTGCAGATTTTGGAAAAAGGTTTTTAGTCTTGGTCACATCTTACCAGGTGACCAGAGGTGTCATTTAAGGGCTTGAAACAAATTATCATTAAAACTAGCATTTCAACTGTGTCGCTGGTGTCAGGATAAAAGGACCAGTAGTACTGGTAACTTACCCAGGAATTGCCAGGATTAACTGGAAAATTGTTTGAAGTGGCATAAAACATCATACAAACAAACAAAATTTTCTTGGCAAAATGTAACCATTGATTCATCAAAGCGCCGATGGCACAGTAGTGGCGATCATGTAGAAAATCCTGCAAAGTAACAAGCGGTATCTCGGTGTAGGCCTTGCGATTTTCAATATAGATAGGCATATACGATAATGCTCAATCTCCAACTCAATTCGGCTACACTTTCAGCATTGATTGCTAATTGACGCTAGAACGTACATAACGTTTATGATATTGAGATTTAAGAACAATCGATAACCATTCTCGCGAGCTATTTATAAAACCTTTTGGAATAGTTATAGAACGCGCAATGATATTTATTAGCTGTCCAAACATGAAGAAAGATAATATTTACATAATTTAACTCTATGTAGATATTATCTCAATAAATCTCAAATCTTAGTATCAATCCGGTACCAAAGTAGCACTGATATGATTATTATTTATCGTGTCTCTGCATCACTGATGGAACTATATATTTGGCGCTTTAACAGATGTAGGTTAATTGGTTTGCAGTAAGGAATAAAAAGTCAACGGGCTTCTCAAAACTGACTACGTAATTATGTCTCCCCCTGTATACAGGGGAGATATATTGTTTTTGTCCTGGGCGTCTGTCTGTCTGTCTGTCCTTCTGTCTGTCTGTCTGTCTGTCTGTCCGTCTGTCCGAAATCGTGTCCGCTCCATATCTCCAAGACGGCTTGAAGGATTTTCATGAAACTTGTGTCAGATGTTCACCTCATGAAGGCGATGTGCAGAACCCATGTCCCGACCATACAGGTTCAATGTCAAGGTCAGACTTGAAGGTCAAAGGTTTGAGCCTTAATTTCGTGTCCGCTCCATATCTCCAAAACGGCTTGAAGAATTTTCATGAAACTTGTGTCAGATGTTCACCTCACGAAGGCGATGTGCAGAACCCATGTTCCGACCATACCGGTTCAAGGTCAAGGTCAGGCTTGAAGGTCAAAGGTTTGAGCCTGTTTTTCGTGTCCGCTCCATATCTCCAAAACGGCTTGAAGGATTTTCATGAAACTTGTGTCAGATGTTCACCTCACGAAGGCGATGTGCAGAACCCATGTTCCGACCATAACGGAGTTATCTCCCCCTTGTTCAATATTTTAATTGTGAAAACTTTGTCCAGAGCAGAACTCAGAAACTACTTGAAGGAATTTATTGAAACTTGGAATATAGATAGATGGCAATGTGAAGTTGTGCACCTTGCAATAATTATGAGTTATCTCCCCCTTGTTCAATATTTTAATAGTGTAAACTTTGTCCAGAGCAGAACTCAGAAACTACTTGAAGGAATTTATTGAAACCTGAAACATAGATAGATGGCAATGTGAAGTTGTGCACCTTGCAATAATTATGAGTTATCTCCCCCTTGTTCAATATTTTAATAGTGTAAACTTTGTCCAGAGTAGAACTCAGAAACTACTTGAAGGAATTTATTGAAACTTGGAATTTAGATAGATGGCAATGTGAAGTTGTGCACCTTGCAATAATTATGATTTATCTCCCCTTGTTCAATATTTTAATAGTGTAAACTTTCTCCAGAGCAGAACTAAGAAAGTACTTAAAGGAATTTATTGAAACTTGGAATATAGATAGATGGCAATGTGAAGTTGTGCACCTTGCAAGAATTATAACTCTGGGCTACTTCGTTGCAAAGTTATCTCCCCTTGTTCAATATTTTAATAGTCATTGACAAACTGCAATGGGGAGACATCTGTTTTTTCAAAAACAATTCTAGTTGTTTTCGTTGTTGTTGTTTCTGTAAGCATTGTGGCGATTGTCAAACCAATCGCCACAAAAATAAAAAGGGATGAGACATCACATAGCTCTGTAGTGATTTCCTTGAACTAACCATATAACTGGGTCCAGCAGACAACACTTTGAAGAAATAAAATTTGAAAGTTTCACAAGAGATGTGTATTTGTTATTTATTTTTAAGAGAAAAGGGTTTTTAAAATTAAGGTGTTATGTGACTAATACCTTGAAAATCTTCAAAAAAGTATTAGCTTTGTTTCCTTGTATTGTGGGCTGAACTTATATCTCTCCAGGCTACAATTTTACACAGTAAAAAGAGGGTAATTGGCCACCTAGTTAACCATTCCCCTCATATAAAATGATTAGGCTCTTTCTTATCGAAAACATTATCCTGAAGAAACAAAAAACTGGAAAATTTGAATATACATTCATACTTTGTTAGAAATAAAGAAATGTGCATATTTTACAATTTCATCTTTTGCCACAATGTTTCTAACCCTTTACCTCATACGACAATTCTGCAGCAGACGACTTTGAACATATTTTGTCAAAATATAGAAAATCTCTATAATTGAATGGATAACCTATGACTTAAAGTGGAAAACATTGTGACAAAAGGAGAAATTGCATGTTTTGTGCAATTTCTTCTTTTGTTACTATGTTTTCAAAAAGCCGTCTGCTGCAGAGGCGTCAGAAAGTGGCTATCTGAGGGAAAGGGTTAAAGGTTCTCTGCTGTAGATGCATTGAAATGTGTATGAATGTGAGAAAGAGTTAACCCTTTCCCACAAATGACAATTTTGCTGCAGACGACTTTGAAAATATATTGGCAAAAATGTGAAATATCTCAATAAATGAGAGTTTAATCATAAAATAGAGTTAAAAAAATATTGTGGCAAAAGGTTAAATTGCTCATCATGAGCAATTTCTCCTTTTGTCACAATGTTTTCAAAAGTCGTCTGCTGCATATGCGTCGGAAAGCGTTAAGAGAAACATCCAGTTTACTACCAGTTCATCTAGTCCAGGGTATATTATGAACAAGTTGTATGTTATGATGATGTAGCCTTTGATCAACCACTGATTCTAGTTTATTGACATAGTTTATTAGTCATGTATTACTTATTGAAATTAAGAAAATCTTGGTGAAAGAGTAACATTTAAAACTCATTTAACCGTAAACTTACTGGTATATGATATCTTATAGAGTCTGTTTAACCCTTTCCACCATACAACAATTATCCAGCAGACGACTTTGAACATATTTTGACAAAAAATAGAAAATCTCTATAATTGAATGGATATCCTATGACTTAAAAGTGGAAAACATTGTGGCAAAAGCAGAAATTGCTCGTTTTGAGAAATTTCTTCTTTTGTGGCTATGTTTTCAAAAAGTCGTCTGCTCCAGAGGCGTCAGAAAGTGTCTATATGAGGGAAAGGGTTTCCTACATGCAGACACATTTTGATCCATCTGGAGCAGACAACTTTTGAAAATGTTTTGGCTAACTGAAAAAAGTTGCTAATTACTTCTTTCTCCAGAATTTGTTCAACTATTCAATAATTAAACTTTTATTTCTGAAGATTTGTATTCGGGAATGGGTTAAACGACAATGATGTTAGTGAATCTTGCCATATTTGCTGTCCAACTGATAGACATTGTAGCATCGATTTGTCTATTGTGTTTCTATACTTTCTAAACAATTGATACCAGTAAATCATCAAAATGTGTTAGCAATGTGACAACCATCTAAAATGATGAAGCTTTAACCCTTTCCCTCATATAGACGCTTTATGACACCTCTGCAGCAGATGGCTTTTTGAAAACATAGTGACGAAAGAATAAATTGCACAAAACATGCAATTTCTCCTTTTGTCACAATGTTTTCCACTTTTTGTCATAGGTTATCCATTCAACTATGGAGATTTTCTATGCAAAATAAGATCAAAGTCGTCTGCTGCAGAATTGTCGTATGAGGGTAAGGGTTAATAGAATGTGCTCCTGAATCTAATGTGCCAATTTACCAGAATATCATTTTAGAATCATCTCTAGGAAACATCTGAGAAAGAAAATATAACATCTGGAAAATCTGGCATTAACATGTAAACTTTGATACAAATTTTAAAATAATATTGGAAAAAGAGAAATTGTTGGACTTACAAAAGATCACCTTCCACGGAGATGCAAAAAAATAGGGTTTTATCCAGACCTCTTTTATCTGATACAAATGATTGTTCAACCTTTTCCCACCTACGACAAATCTGCAGCAGACAACTTTTTTATCAATCTTAGTAAACAATGTAAAATCTCTTTATATATTTATTTAAAAGTTAAGCTTTAGAATAGAGTTGAAAACATTGTGGCAAAAGGAGAAACTGCTTCATTATGAGTGAGCAATTTCGTCTTTTATCACAATTTTCTCAAAAGCTGTCTGCTGCAGAGGCATCAGAAAGTGCATGTCTGTGGGAAAGGGATTGGAATTTCATAAAAGTTGTCTAATGTAAGTTTAATCATTATTTTACCCTTTCCCTCATAGAGACGCTTTCTGACGCCTCTGCAGCAGACAGCTTTTTGAAAATATAGTGACAAAAGAAGAAATTGCACAAAACGTGCAATTTCTCCTTTTGCCACAATGTTTTCCACGTTTTGTCATAGGTTATCCATTCAATTATGGAGATTTTCTATGTTTTGACAAAATACGTTCAAAGTCGTCTGCTGCAGAATTGTCGTATGAGGGAAAGGGTTAATCATTATTAAACAGTTAAGTGAGGTTTCCCATATTTTTACTTTCCAGTATAATTATGCTGCCAAATTGTCATATATCATATATGTATGCAGGAAATGGATAAATGCTTAATCACTTTGAGCTGATATTGCTCCTGTGTAGACACAAGACAAAAACATAAATATGAAACCTGTAGTTGTTAAGCATAATAGATGATTGATTGACGAGGATTGAGCAATAGTTGTTCAAGAATTTGTCAGTATATATTATTGCCAGGTGGGAAGAAAATGGTGTTGCATTCTGGGTTCCCACATGCAACAAACCTGTAGCAGAAGACTTTAACTCTTTCCCTCATATAGACGCTTTCTGACGCCTCTGCAGCAGATGGCTTTTTGAAAACATAGTGACAATAGAAGAAATTGCACAAAACGTACAATTTCTCCTTTTGCCACAATGTTTTCCACTTTTGTCATAGGTTATCCATTCAATTATGGAGATTTTCTATGTTTTGACAAAATACGTTCAAAGTCGTCTGCTGCAGAATTGTTGTATGAGGGAAAGGGTTAAAGCATTCTTGGCAAAATTATGTAATGTTTATATAAGTTATTGGATAGAGTTGAAAACAATGTAGCAGAAGGAGAAGTTGCTCATTCCCACATACAACAAATCTGCAGAAGACTATTATAAAAACTTTTGAGTAAATTACTAACAAAAATATGAAACTTTCTATAAATGAAAGAACGATTATGGAATAAAGTTGAAAACAGTGTGGAAAAAGGGGTACAATTGCTCATCAAGAGCATTTTCACCTTTTGCCACAATGTATTCAAAATTTATATGCTGCAGAGGCATCAGAAAAGGGTCACTCTGTACACAATTTGCCAGTGTTATCCAGTAGTAAATTTATTTGTTTAATGGCTGCAGCAGATAACTTTTCTTAACCCTTTCCCTCATAAAGACACTTTCTGTCGCCTCTGCAGCAGATGACTTTTTGAAAACATGGCAATAAAAAAAGAAATTGCTCAAAAAGAGCAATTTCTCCTTTTGTCACCATGTTTTCAACTCTTTTCAATTATTGTACTTTCATTTAAAGGGAGTTGTCTGCTGCAGATTCATTGCATGAGGGAAAGAGTTAAATATTGAGAGAAAAAGGAGAAATTGCTCAAAAGGAACAAGTTTTTTCAACAAATAAAGATAATATATCAGGAATCATAAACATAATCATAACACTGAATCATTTCATATTTTATATCTTTTCAGTTTTATTTACAAGACACAAAAAGCAGTAACGGAACATTTGTGAACGATGAGAGACTTTGTAAAGGCGGGGAGGAGAGCAAACCTCGAGAGATTTGGTCAGGAGACCTGATACAGTTTGGCGTCAATGTCGTCGAGACCAACAGACGTGGGGAGAAAGGTAATTATACTCTTAAACCTTTCCCACACAAAGAAACATCATCAACTTTTGAAAACCTCGTGGTAAGAAGGGAAAAAATAAGACTCAGATATGTTTGCTTTTTGGCCCTGAATGACCGGCAAACCTATTCCCACATCTGATGCATCTGTAGCAGATGTCTTGTAGAAATATTGTGGCAAAAGGTGAAATTCCTTCAATGTTTTCTACTCTGTTTAATAATCAATGGTAAACTTTCATTTATAGAGATATTCCATATTTTTGCCTTTGTTTTTTCAAAGTCGTCTGCTGCAGAAAGCTATATGACTGAAAAGGAAATTATTAATGAGGTTATTCTAAGAATGCCATCATCCATATATAAGAAAGTTTTAAACATGTGACACAGTTTACTGAACTGATATTAACTCTTTCCCTCATATAGACGTTTTCTGACGCCTCTGCAGCAGACAGCTTTTTGGAATTTGACACAATGTTTTCCACTTTTAGTTATAGGTTCAATTATAGAGATTTTCTATTTTTTTAGCAAAATATGTTCAAAATTGTGTGCTGCAGATTTGTCGTATTAGGGAAATGGTTACAGATGCACATAATAACTCAATCCTCAACTTGATGCAGACAATTTTATCTATGGATTTGCCACTGCAAATGGAAAATTAGCCATTTTCCTCCGTCAATGCTTTTGAATTTATTTCAAAAGTATGATATATATTTCCTTTGTGTAGTTTTGTTTCACCTGCTTTGGTAGGGTGACACTTTGTGATCAGTTCTCCTGTCAACTGTGCCTCGCACTTTTATTTAACCCTTTCCCGCCTACAACAAATCTACAGCAGACGACTTTGAAAGTATCTAGGCAAACACAAGGACAAGCTCAATAAATGAGAGTATAATTACTAAAATGAGTTGAAAACATTGTGGCAAAAGGAAAAATTACTTGTTTTGAGCAATTTCTACTTTTGTCACAATGTTTTCAAAAGACGTCTGCAGCAGAAAAGTCAAAGAGCATCTATATATGGGAAAGGTTAATGACCTATTGGCAGGAGACACAATTGTTCTTTCAGTCACTCTTGTTAAAACAGCATGTAACCCTTTCTAAATTGCAGACACATTATAATGCATTTACATCAGACAACTAAAAAAAGTTTGTGGCAAAAGGAGAAATTGTTATTATACCCCCCGGCAAACAAAGTTTGGGGGGGTATATAGGAATCACCCTGTCTGTCCGTCTGTCTGTCCGTCTGTCTGTCCGTCTGTCTGTCTGTCTGTCTGTCCGTATGTCCACATTTCTTGTAAGCACTACTCCTCCTAAACGGCTCAATGGATTTGGTTCAAACTTTACATGAAGGTTACACATCATATGTAGATATGCATGAAGGAAGATCACACGCCTCGGACTCTTCCAAGGGGAGATAATTTAACTTAGAGGTTATCTGCGAGGGACTCCTGTGCACATACCTCCACATTTCTTGTAAGCACTACTCCTCCTAAACGGCTCAATGGATTTGGTTCAAACTTTACATGAAGGTTACACATCATATGTAGATATGCATGAAGGAAGATCATATGCCTCGGATTCTTCCAAGGGCAGATAATTCAACTTAGAGGTTACCTGCGAGGGACTCCTGTGCACATACCTCCACATTTCTTGTAAGCACTACTCCTCCTAAACGGCTCAATGGATTTGGGTCAAACTTTACATGAAGGTTACACATCATATGTAGATATGCATAAAGGAAGATCATATGCCTCGGATTCTTCCAAGGGCAGATAATTCAACTTAGAGGTTACCTGCGAGGGACTCCTGTGCACATACCTCCACATTTCTTGTAAGCACTACTCCTCCTAAACGTCTCAATGGATTTGGTTCAAACTTTACATGAAGGTTACACATCATATGTAGATATGCATGAAGGAAGATCATACGCCTCGGATTCTTCCAAGGGCAGATAATTTAACTTAGAGGTTACCTGCGAGGGACTCCTGTGCACATACCTCCACATTTCTTGTAAGCACTACTCCTCCTAAACGGCTCAATGGATTTGGTTCAAACTTTACATGAAGGTTACACATCATATGTAGATATGCATGAAGGAAGATCATACGCCTCGGATTCTTCCTAGGGCAGATAATTCAACTTAGAGGTTACCTGCGAGGGACTCCTGTGCACATACCTCCACATCTCTTGTAAGCACTACTCCTCCTAAATGGCTCAATGGATTTGGGTCAAACTTTACATGAAGGTTACACATCATATGTAGATATGCATGAAGGAAGATCATATGTATCGGATTCTTCCAAGGGCAGATAATTCAACTTAGAGGTTACCTGCGAGGGACTCCTGTGCACATACCTCCACATTTCTTGTAAGCACTACTCCTCCTAAACGGCTCAATGGATTTGGTTCAAACTTTACATGAAGGTTACACATCATATGTAGATATGCATGAAGGAAGATCACACGCCTCGGACTCTTCCAAGGGGAGCGGGGGGTATTCTTCAGTGAGCTTTGCTCACAGTATTTCTAGTTTCTCCTTTCACTACAATTTTTTACGCTCTAATCAAAATCTTCTTTTCCTTAACCCTTTCCCACATACAACAAATCTGCAGTAGACGACTCAACAATAATTTGGAAAATCTCCCTAAATGAAGACATACTTATGAATAGAGTTGAAAACATAGTGTCAAAAGGAGAAATTGCTTGTTTTCCGCAATTTCTTCGTTTTCATAAATCGTCTGCTTCAGAGGGGTCAGAAAGCGTCTGTATATGGGTAACAGTTAATGCAGATTTTCCATTTTTTTGTCTTCTATGGATTCAAATTTTTCTGCTATAGCTTTATTGTATCTGGAAAGCGTAAAGGTAAACATTATTCACTTCTTTGCCTTGTCTTTCAGTAACCCATGGGTGTATCATAGCAACAGTCACATTGTACCATCCAGATGGGAAGGAAGCTAAAGACAAGTGAGTACATGCAACATATCATGGGAAATTCATAAAATAAAGGCAGGGTTCCAATTCTCAACTTGAAAACATGCTTGAATTTTAATTCCTTTTAACCCTTTCCCTCATATGGACACTTTCTGATGCTTCTGCAGCAGACAGCTTTTTAAAAAACATGTTGACAAAAGAAGAAATTGCTCAAAACGAGCAATTTCTCCTTTAGTCACCATGTTTTTAACTCTATTCAATTATTGTACTATCATTTAAAGGTTTTCAAAGTTGTCTGCTGCAGATTTGTTGAATATGGGAAAGGGTTAAAGCCTTACAAAGGCCCTGAAATAAAAAAATAAAAAAACCATGAAGATAAGATAATGTGGAAATATCTTTACATTCTAAGATTGTCATGCTAAATGTAACTGCAGGCGAACCGTTATCAATATTTTTCACAAGGTTTGTTTTGAGACTTTCCTGTGTTTATTTAAGTGCATTTTGGATGAAACTGCAGAATTTTATTATGTAGAATAAGGTTGATTATGATTTTTGTTGGCTTTGAACTCAAAAATATTTTTTGTCCAAATGTTTTCAACTTGAAAGAGGTAAAAAGATATCCACAGTTGTGGCAGCCATGGTGGAGTGCCCTTGTGTAAGGCACATTTCCTAGCCTTGTACTGTTTTTTAGCTCTACTGGCCAAAGGCCAGAAGGGCTTATGTCGTGGCGATTTGTCCGTCGTCCGTGCGTGCGTCCGTGCGTGCGTCCGTAAACAATTTCTTGTTAACACGATACAGTCTTCACTTTTGATTGTAACTCAACCAAACTTATACAGTAGTTAGATATCCATGAGAGCTCGGTTCCTTTCGAAAGCCAGCCAGATCCGCCCATGCATGACTGGATTATGGCCCTTGAAATGGTCAAAATTGCTATAAAAGAGCTTGTTAACACGATACAGTCTTCACTTTTGATTGTATCTCAACCAAACTTATACAGTAGTTAGATATTCATGAGAGCTTGATTCCTTTCGAAAACCAGCCAGATCTGCCCATGCATGACTGGATTATGGCCCTTGAAATGGTCAAAATTGCTATAAAAGAGCTTGTTTACACGATACAGTCTTCACTTTTAATTGTATCTCAAGCAAACTTATACAGTAGTTAGATATCCATGAGAGCTTGGTTCCTTTCGAAAACCAGCCAGATCCGCTCATGCATGACTGGATTATGGCCCTTGAAATGGTCAAAATTGCTATAAAAGAGATTGTTAACACGATACAGTCTTCACTTTTGATTGTATCTCAACCAAACTTATACAGTAGTTAGATATCCATGAGAGCTAGGTTCCTTTCGTAAACCAGCCAGATCCGCCCATGCAAGACTGGATTATGGCCCTTGAAATTGTTCAAATTGCTATAATTGAGCATGTGAACACAATAGAGGCTCTATTTACTATCTGATCTTCACCAAACTTAGATAGTAGTTAAATATTGATGAGAGCTTGGTTCCTTTTGAAAACCAGCCAGATCCGCCAAGACTGGATTATGGCCCATGAAATTGTAAAAATTGCTATAATAAAGCTTGTGAACACAAAAGAGCCTCCATTTACTATCCGATCTTCACCATACATACATGCTCTGGATTGAAAATGACCAAAGAACCATACCAGTAGAGCATAGGCCCTCATGGGCCTCTTGTTTTTACCAAGGAGTCATGTATAAGTGAACTGTCACCATGACTGTGATATCTGAAATAATGTTGAAATGGCATAAAACCCCAATAAAATAAACAGATGTATCAGATTATGGCACACAGTCTGAGCATGAGGGCCTAGTGGTCAATTATAAATTGATAATATCTGAAAAATTGGAATTTACTTTTAATATAGAGATTACAAAATTGTGAGAAAAGCAGAAATAGTCATAAACTCATCAGTTGAAGGAATAATTAATTGCTGAAAAAGTGTTAACCTTTGCTCACTTGTAGATGTGTTTCACCCTTTCCCTCATATAGACAATTTCAGACGCCTAGTATGAAGCAGGCGGCTTTTTGAAAACATAGTGACAAAAGAAGAAATTGCTCAAAACAAGCAATTTCTCCTTTTGCCACAATGTTTTTCCACTTTTAGTCATATGTTATCCATTCAATTATAGAGATATTCTATTTTTAGCTCACCAGAGCACGTAGTGCTCAAGGTGAGTTATTGTGATCGCCTTTTGTCCGTCGTTCGTCGTCCGTCGTCAACATTTGCTTTTTACTACACTAGAGGCAACATTTTGCATCCAATCTTTATAAAAGTTTATCAGAACATATATCTCGATCAATTCTAGGTCAAGTTCGAAACTGGGTCATGTGGGGTCAAAAGCTAGGTCACTAGGTCAAATTTAAGGAAAATCTTGTTAACACTCCTGAAGCCGCATTTTTGGCTTGAGCATGTTGAAACTTTGTCAGAATGTTTGTCTTAGTGATATCTAGGCCAAGTTCGAAAATAGGTCATGTCGGGTCAAAAGCTAGGTCACTAGGTCAAATTTAAGGAAAATCTTGTTAACACTCCTGAAGCTGCATTTTTGGCTTGAGCATGTTGAAACTTTGTCAGAATGTTTGTCATAGTGATATCTAGGCCAAGGTCGAATATAGGTCATGTCGGGTCAAAAACTAGGTCACTAGGCCAATTTGAAGGAAAATCTTGTTAACACTCTGGAAGCCACATTTTAAACTTGACCATGTTAAAACTTTGTCGGAAAGTTTGTCTTGATGATATCTAGGCCAAGTTCGAATATGGGTCATGTCCGGTCAAAAAGTAGGTCACTAGGCCAAATTGAAGGAAAATCTTGTTAACACTCTGGAAGCCACATTTTAAACTTGAGCATGTTGAAACTTTATTAGAAAGTTTGTCTTTTGATATCTAGGCCAAGTTCGAATATGGGTCATGTCCGGTCAAAAACTAGGTCACTAGGCCAAATTTAAGGAAAATCTTGATTACACTCTAGAAGCCACATTTCTGGCTTGAGTATGTTGAAACTTTGTCAGAATATTTGTCTAAGTAATAGCTAGGCCAAGTTCGAATATGAGTCATGTCGGGTCACTAGGCCAAATTTAAGGAAAATCTCGTTAACACTTGAAGCCGCATTTTAAACTTGAGCATGTTGAAACTTTATCAGAAAGTTTGTCTTGATGATATCTAGGCCAAGTTAGAATATGGGTCATGTCATGTCAAAAACTAGGTCACTTGACCAAATTTAAGGGAAATCTTGTTAACACTCTGGAAGCCACATGTTTGGCTTGAGCATGAGAGAGTTATGTCTTAAATAGCCCATTCTCAGGTGAGCGATTCCAGGGCCTCATGGCCCTCTTGTTTGACAAAATATGTTCAAAGTCGTCTGCTGCAGAATTGTCGTATGAGGGAAAGGGTTAAAAACATTGTATCAAAAGGAAAAATTGCTCCATCACGATTCCACCATGGGCACTCTCTCCTTATACCACAGTTTTTTCAACATTATTCAATAATCATACCTCCATTTATAGAGGTCTTCCATATTTTTGCAGAAATGTTTCGAAGTCGTCTGCTGCAAATCTATTATATGTTGGAAAGGTTTAACCCTTTCCCACATGCAACAAATCTGCAGCAGACGACTTTGAAAGTAGCTAGGCAAAAACAGCGGAAAGCTCTATAAAATTAATGTTGGTATAATCACTGAAAAGAGTTGAAAACATTGTGGCAAAAGGAGAAATTGCTCATTTTGAGCAATTTCTTCTTTCGCCACAATGTTTTAAAAAGTTGTCTGCTGCAGAGGCATCAGAAAGCATCTTTATGTGGGAAAAATTTAATATATGAAAAAATATTCAATAAACATACTTCCATTTGTAGAGGTTTTCCATATTTTTGTCGAAATGTTTACAAAGTAGTCTGCTGCAGATCTATTAAATGTGGGAAAGGTTTACTATATGAGAAAATAAGGCTGAAATGGGACTTCTGTAACATGTCTCTGCTGCAGGAATTCTGACATTTGTGTGATTTGTATCTTACCCTTGTTCGCGTAGTGCTTCAGGGAGTAGTGTTTCACGTCTACACAGTAAAGCACTCAAACATAAGACTAAAACAATCCATTTTGAGATGTTCCATCATTTTCAGAACCTAACTTCAAGATATTTATACTTTGATTGTTCATTGGTCTGATATATGAAAAGTCATTGAAGGGTTGGATAACTTTCTGTTTGTTGGCAAAGGAAAATTACCTACAATTATCGCATTAATCTTGTTTTGCATCACATAGATTATTAGTATGGTAATTAACCCTGTTTACCCTATATGATATGTATATTAATATCGTCTGCTAAGTGCTTTAAAAAAAATGTCTGGAAAAAATGTTAACATCTTTAAAATTGGAAGTAAAACATTGATACAGATATGAAAACATTGTGAGAAAAGTAAAAAATGCTAGTTATGAGCTATTACTCCTTTTTGCACAATGTTTCAAAAAGGGGTTTGCTGCTATGAAGCCAACTGTGGTCTGCATCAAGTAATGGGTGAATATTAACCCTTTCCCACTAGCGGATGCATTTCGCAGCATCTGCATAAGATAGCTTTTGAAAACATAATGGCCAACGAAGATATTCCTCATCATGAGCAAGTTTGCCTTTTGCTACAACATTTGCAACCTTTAGTCTATAATTATACCTAAATGTGTAAAAACCTTTCCATGATTTTGCATAGATGCTTTTAAATCGTCTACTGCAGCTATGATGTGTGTGGGAAAGGGTCAACTGTGTGTGAATGTTAATATTCGTACTTGACTATTTAGGTAATGCATCATAAAGATTAAGTTTTTTCGGAATTTGGTCAGTTTTTTGTTTGATTTGTGAAATGAGTGGAAAATGGGGTGTTTACTATCGGCAATAAAAGACTGTTGGTGAGTTAATCAACTTGTTTGCTGATACAGACAAAATTTGATGCATTTTTACAGTTGATGACCAGATGGAATGGCCTGTGTTTAACAATTTTCACATACACATGCTTTCTGATGCCTCTGCAGCAAACAACTTTTGAAAACATTGTGGCAAGAGTTTTTTCTAAATTTGCCTAGATTTTTTTCAAAGTCTGTGGAATATTTGTTAAATGTGTGAAAGGGTTAAACATTTTAGCTTTTCCAACAATATTTAATACTCCAAGTTTCAAAGTAATGCTTACGTTTATGAAGACTTTCAGTTTTTAAACGGGGTCACTTTCAATTGGAATGAAACATATATTTTTTTTATCAGGTATTACATGTAATAATCACTGTGGTTTTGTTTTTGCTCAGTCGGCAGCGATGTGGGTTGTCAACCCAGGGGTTGTGAGTTTAAACCCCAGCTTGGCCAACATTCTTTCCGACGTTTGAAAAAAGTCACTGACAATTAAGCATCATTTGTCTTTCACCAATGGGCTAACAGTCTATGTGAAAAAGCAGCCAGTTGTTTGGAGAGTATGTTGTGTGGGGTGCTGGTGTGAGAAAACCAGGAAACATAATGAGTAGGTGAACAGGCTGCCGTGATATGACTGAAGAATTGTTGAAAATGGCGTTAAACCCCAATTAATTAATAGCTTTTGCTGGCCAAGAATGCAAAGAAAGCAAATGTTTCATTATGAGCAGTTTCTTCTTATACCGTTATGTTTTCACAAGTGACCTCATGCAGATATACCGAATGTCATCTGTTACAAGGAAAGGATAAGCATGGGTTAACCCTTTCCCTCATATAGACGCTTTCTGACGCCTCTGCAGCAGACAGCTTTTTGAAAACATAGTGACAAAAGAAGAAATTGCACAAAACGTGCAATTTCTCCTTTTGCCACAATGTTTTCCACTTTTTGTCATAGGTTATCCATTCAATTATGGAGATTTTCTATGTTTTGACAAAATACGTTCAAAGTCGTCTGCTGCAGAAATGTCGTATAAGGGAAAGGGTTAACAGAGCAAGTCTGCATACTGGACCAAAATACTTCACTGTACATATATTATATCTGATGACACTACATAAAAGGTCGTTTATAAATGACCCTATATATTTAAATATTCTATACAATCGGAAAACTCAGCAATCACTGTGTCGCTATCTCATTTATTTATATGGGTTATTTTCCCTGTTGATACCAAACGATTTTGTAGGAGACCTTTTGATTGGCTGACGCAAAGGTCAACCTGAGACGACCTGTAATATTATATGTCAATTTAATGAGATTTGTGCATACCCACAGTCTCATCAAAGCCTTAGTGTTCTCAAACATGTTACCTTGCCCTAGATTTTACTTCCTATTCCTTTCCTACATGTAGACACCTTTTAACTCATCTGCAACAGAAGGCTTTTGAAAACATAATGGCAAAAGGAGATATTGCTCATGATAAGCAATTTCTCCCTTTGCCAATTTTTTTTCAAATCTATTCAATATGTCCTCTGCTGCAGATTTGTTGTGTGTTTGAAAGGGTTATGTCATGTCTATATACATTTCTGTGATGCCAAAACAGAGATGCAATAAGACCCTATTTCTCCTAATGCAGCTTTGAACAATATTTTACAGCTCACTTTCGGCCCCGATCTCCACTCCTGGAATAACAATCCAGTCTCAGCATTTATATAAACTAGCACAGTATCTACAAGAAGCTCTACACAGAGAAAAATTGTTGGAAAAGAAGCTGACCACCCTTCAGGAACTTGTACAAAATACTCAGGAATCTTCAGAAGGAGGATGGCAAGTATGTACACTCTTTTTATTATTCAGTAAAAATCATTCCTCTTAACCCTTTATGTGAATGTTCTTATAATCCAGTCTTTAACCTCCCCCACATGCAGCAAATCTGCTGCTGTCAACTTTGAAACCATCTTGGTAAAAATAAAATATGGAAACTCTCTGTAAATGAAATTATCATTATTGAATACAGTTGAAAACATTGAGGCAAAAGGAGTAATTGCTCATTATGAGCAATTTCTCCTTGCGCCACAATGTTTTCCAAAATGCTCCACCGCAGAGCTCTGGTTAAGACATGCAAACATATTACATGTACTTCTAAAGATCTATATATGTGAAATAGTCTGTGGTTCCATTGATTCATGCTTGTGTCTGCTGTCAATTCATTTTCACAATACCCCTCATGAAATTATTCGAATTGTTTGTTTTGAAAATATAGAAATATCTGGGAAACTTGGAAGTTTAAATTTGAGTTCAAAACTTGTAGCAAAAGGAGAAATCTGCTTACTGCATGGCTCATATATTTCAGTCAGTAAGTAATAAATAATTTGACATGATTTGTATATGAATTTTATTCCTGTGATTTATTTCTTTAAATGATTTAATCTCCTTTTCAGGCTTTGATAGATGAAGACAGACTTTTATCTCGATTGCAGCTTTTAGAAAATCAGCTTCACACTTTCTCTAAGGTATTGTATAGACTGTTCTTCTAATATATATGTTTCTGAAATCTTGTTTTTTGAAAAGTATCCACGGAAAAAAAGTGTTATCCATAAAATGAAGCATGATTTTGATACGGAATTGAAAAATTTGTGAGAAAAGGAGAAATTACTTGTTTCGTGTTTGCTGTCGACATTGGTTTGTATGGGAAATCTGCAAGCTTCAGAAGACTAGAAAGAATTGAATGTCCAGCCACTGGCCATTTTCTCATAATCAGTCTGAATTTCACTGAACATTTACCTTAAGCCTCAAACTGTTCTTCACCGTAAAAACAACATCGATACATCAGCGGTAGATGACTTTTGGCAAAATGATTTTAGAAGTCGTCTGCTGCATTAATCATTTTGAATAATTTGAATGAATTGTTTCTTGTTATTTCAGAATCATTCAGAAGATGCATTACGACAGGAACTGGTCACGTTACAAGAGGAAAAGCTAAACTATGAAACTACTGCTAAAGTAAATACCCCCCCATCAATATTGTCATTCTAACCCTTTCCCAAATAAAATAAAGTTGCAGCAGACCACTTTGAAAATATTTAGGCAGATCTACGGAAAACCCCTGTAAATGAAGGAATATCATTTGTATAGAGTTGAAACATTGTGACAATTGGAGAAATTGTTCCATTTACTACGATGTTTTAAAAATTCTGCTGCTGCTTCTTTATGAGGGAAAGCGTTAAGGATTAGACTAGATTTGATTTCACCAGTCACTTTTTGGAAAAATCTCTAGCAAAAAATGGGTACTGTACCCTTTCCCACATACATACGCTTTCTGACGCTTCTGCAGCAGACGACGTAGGAAAACTTTTTGACAAAAGAAAAGATTGCTCAAAACAAGCAATTTCTCTTTTTGAAATAATGTTTTCAACTCTATTCAATAAGAATGTCTTCATTTAGGGAGATTTTCCATATTATTGTTGAGATGATTTCAAAGTCGTCTGCTGCAGATTTGTTGTATGTAGGACATGGTTAATACATGTAATATTCTATCATAGTTTTTGTGTCCCCAGTCTTAGCAGGGTGACACATAGGGATCACTTACTTTTTTCTGTCCTTCTTTATGTCTGTCTGTTCATTATGCTTTCAATAATTGACCTATTTGCAGGAAACATGTTTTCTGTTGAACACTCATGTAAGCTGAGCGATTCATAGTACCTACTCTGACATGTAGAAGCTAACCCTTTCCCTTATATAGACGCTTTCTGCAGCACCTTATAACATATTTTGTCAAAAAATAGAAAATCTCTATGATTGAATTGATAACCTATTAGTAAATGTGGAAAACATTGTGGCAAAATGAGAAATTATTTGTTTTGAGCAATTTCTCCTTTTGTCACTATGTTTTCAAAAGCCTGTCTGTTGCAGAGGCGTCAGAAAGCGTCTATATGAGGGAAAGGGAAATGATATCCTACAAGTTTCACTGTGACTGCATATTTGATATAAAATAGTTATGCTCCCTTTTGGCAGGAGATATCAATTCAATGAGTTTGTTTGTTGACTTTTCTAGGAATCTCTTATGAAAGTTTTACAAGAGAAAATTGAAGCTGTTTCCAAGCTGTCTGACCTGGAGAGATCGCTGGTGATTTCCGAGGAAGAATGTAAATATATGCGAGAAATGTGCGAGAGAGCCCAGGAAGAGTTACAGGTGCTGGCCGAAAACTATGAGGAGCAGGTGAAAGAAGTGAGAGACTTGAAAATGCAGCTAGAGGTAAGTATTTGTTTACCCTCTCCCACATTCACATACAGGAAACATTGTGATAAAAGAAGAAATATCTCAAAACGTGCAATTTCGCTGCAGACTTGTCATCTGTACGAAAAGAGTTAACCCTTTCCCTCATATAGATGCTTTCTGACGCCTCTGCAGCAGACAGCTTTTTGAAAACATAGTGACTAAAGAAGAAATTGCTCAAAACGAGCAATTTCTCCTATTGCCACAATGTTTTCCACTTTAAGTCATAGGTTATCCATTCAATTATAGAGATTTTCTATTGTTTGGCAATATATGTTTAAAGTCGTCTGCTGCAGAATTTTTTCGTATGAGGGAAAGGGTTAAAGCTATTCTTATTAGTTGCTCAGTTCCCACACACAACAAATCTTCAGCAGAAAACAGTATAATTATTTAAAAAGAGTTGAAGACATTGTTGCAAAAGGATGAAGTGCTGATCATGAGCATTTACTTTCGCTGCAGGTGTGGTAAAATGCTTTTTTCAATTTGGAAGGGTTCAAAATATCCCCAGAGCAGACAACTTTAAAAAAACCTATGCAGTAGATGAAATTTTAAATTATTGTTGAAAAGGGAGAAAAAGCTTAACATGATAGTGTCCTATACACATTTTTCATATCATTGACATTGTTTTTTGGACAGGGTTAAAAAATAATAATAATGAAACACCCATTTTGCAGAGTGCCGAAGCCCAGCATCTAGAAGACATGGAGAGGACAGAAAAAGACAGGGTGGCTCTCTCTGAAAAGTTGGATGAAATGGTCAGGGAGGAAGAGGTCCAGAAGGCAAAGGTAAGTTATGCAATGTCTTCTTTCACACATAGGAAAAATCTGAAACAGATGATTTTCAAAACATCTGGGGAGAACTATGATAAATCTCTCTTAATTTTTCCCACCTGTAAGTGCGTTTTTACGCATCTGTAGCAGACAACTTTTGAAAAGAATTGTTGCAAAAGGCGAAATTGCTCATAATCAACTATTTCTCATATTGCCAATTGTGTTTTCAACTTATTCAATAAGTTTCTTTCATTTATGGAGATTTTCGTTGTTATGTTTTCAAAGAAGTCCTCTGCTACAGATTTGTTGTATGCGGAAAGGGTAAATGAAAGAACAAATTTAGAATAAAGTTAAAAACATTCTGGGAAAAGGAGAAATTGCTCCACATGATATATTATTCATTTGAGTAATCCAAATACAATATATTTAAATGTCAAATAAGGATTGAAGAACCGAAAATACCTCCCTAACTTAACCCTTTCCCTCATAAAGACGCTTTCTGACGCCTCTGCAGCAGACGGCTTTTTGAAAGCATAGTGACAAAAGAAGAAATTGCTCAAAACGAGCAATTTCTCCTTTTGCCACAATGTTTTCCACCTTTGGTCATAGGTAATCCATTCAATTATAGAGAAGTATGTTTAAAGTCGTCTGCTGCAGAATTATCGTATAAGGGAAAGGGTTAACCCTTTTCCACATACAAGAAGTCTCCAGCAGACGACTGAAAAACATAGTGACAAAAACCTGAAAAATCTCCATAAAAGATAGCTTAATTGTTAAATAAAGTTGAAAATGTTGTGGCCAAAGGAGAAATTGCTCATCATGAGCAATTTCTCCTTTTGCTACAAGGTTTTCAAATGGCGTCTGCTGCAGAGGCGTTAGAAAGCGTCTATATGTGGGAAAGGGTTAAAGCACTGTGATTATCTGTGCATCAGATTTATTGTATGTGGGAAAGGGTTAAGTGAAAGCTTAACCCTTTCCTTCATACGACAATTCTGCAGCAGACGACTTTGAACGTATTTTGTCAAAGGATAGAAAATCTCCATAATTGAATGGATAACCTATGACAAAAAAGTGGAAAACATTGTGGCAAAAGGAGAAATTGCACGTTTTGTGCAATTTCTTCTTATGTCACTATGTTTTCAAAAAGCTGTCTGCTGCAGAGGCATCAGAAAGCGTCTATATGTGGGAAAGGTTTTAAAGCACTGTGATTATCTGTCCACATTCCAGATTGAGTCCCTCCAAGCAGACAATGACATCTCCAACAAACAGATAACAACGATGAAAGCTCGACTAGGTCTGGTGAAGGACGTAAATGAGGAGGAATATGAAAACAACATGAAATCTGTGGAAAACGACATGGAGAAGTCACGAGGCGACTCTGATGATGAAGGTTCGTATAATTATCCCTTTCCCACATATAGATGCTTTCTGACGCCTCTGCAGCAGACGAATTTTGAAAACATTGTGACAAAAGAAGAAATTGCTCAAAACCAGCTAATTCTCCTTTTGCCACAATGTTTTCCACTTTTAGTCATAGGTTGGTTATCCATTCAATTATAGAGATTTTCTATTTTTTGACAAAATATGTTCAAAGTCGTCTGCTGCAGAATTGTCGTATGAGCGAATTGGTTAATGATTAATTTTTCCCTCATAAAGAAATAATATAATCTTTTCTAGATGTTTTCAAAGTCGTCTGCTGCAGATTTATTGTGTGTGGGAAAGTGACAATTGTAACTTTATAAGAATTTATAAAGATATCACAGTAGTCTTGGTGTCCACGTCAGTATCACACTTCAACTATTTTGAACTGTTGCAAATTATGTACACTGACTCTAGGGGTATTGGATTGAAACTATGCACACATATTTGAGGTTGTTAACCCCTTTCCACCTTCCGACACACTTTGACACACTTTGAAAAAATTATGGAAAAAGGGGGAAATTGCTTATTACGAGCGATTTCTTCTTTTTGCCACAATGTTTTCAACTCATTTCAATGATTATGCTTTCATTTTAAGAGAATTTCCAGAATTTTTGTCTAGAAATTGTCAAAGCTATCTGCTATAGTTTTATTGTATGTTAGAAAGGTTTAAATACTATCACTGATAAAATCTGATCAAGTCTTCTTAACCCTTTCCCTCATATAGACGCTTTCTGACGCCTCTGCAGCAGACAGCTTTTTGAAAACATAGTGACAAAAGAAGAAATTGCACAATACGTGCAATTTCTTCTTTTGTCACACTGTTTTCTACTTTTAGTCATAGGTTATCCATTCAATTATAGAGATTTTCCATTTTTTGACAAAATATGTTCAAAGTCGTCTGCTGCAGGATTGTCGTATGAGGGAAAGGGTTAACCCTTCCCCTCATACAAATCTACAACAGACGACTTTGAAAACGTCTAGACAAAAGAACAGAAAATCCCTTTAAATGAAAGAACATTAATTGAATAGAGTTGAAAGCATGGTGACAAAAGAAGAAATTGCTAGTTTTGAGCAATTTCTTCTTTTTTCGCCATGTTTTCAAAAGCAGTGTGCTGCAGAGGTGTCGGAAACCGTCTATATCTTGGGTGGTCTCGGGGATCTCCTCTCCATTATCTGTCCATATGTCTGTCTGTTTGTCATGTTTTCATTTAGTGAATTATTGGAAGGTAATACATGTGTGCCTTCAACATTTCTTGCTGGATATAAAAAAATCTGGTAAAAGCATTCTACCTATATCTCTGTAAGTACCAGGGGTATTGGCTTGATTCTTTGCACATGAACTTGAAGAAGAATGAAGAAGTTTCTCATTTTAGTCTTTATCAGGAAAAGTATGAACATGTAAGCAATAAAGAAGTGATGGAATAATTAACCCTTTCCCTCATATAGATGCTTTCTGACGCCTCTGCAGCTGACAGCTTTTTGAAAACATGGCAACAAAAGAAGAAATTGCTCAAAACAAGCAATTTTCTCCTTTTGTCACCATGTTTTCAACTCTATTTGATTATTGTACTTTCATTTAACCCTTTCCCTCATATAGATGCTTTCTGACGCCTCTGCAGCAGATGGCTTTTTGAAAACATTGTGACAAAAGAAGAAATTGCTTAAAACAAGCAATTTCTCCTTTTGCCACAATGTTTTCCACTTTTAGTCATAGGTTATCCATTCAATTATAGAGATTTTCTATGTTTTGACAAAATATGTTCGAAGTTGTCTGCTGCAGAATTGTCGTATGAGGGAAAGGGTTAAAAGGGAGTTTCCAAATTTGTTGGCTTTGTTTTCGTCTGCTGCAGATTTGTTGTATGTGGGAAAGAGTTAAAACTTAAATAATGTAATTTGATTGTATTTCAGTAATCACCTCGGTAATAATAGCAAACTCTGTAGACAATGATCAGAAAGATAAGGACCAACTTCCAGAGGATATTGAAGGTCAGTTATGATTATCAATTGAAAAGAGACATTGTCACAAACATTTTGCTATTAATTAGTCTTTGCAACACAGAGATCATATCAATTCTATAATAAAACATATTGTGTTTTATCCAAGCATGCAAATGAATTTTATTTTGCATTAATAAGGCTTTGAATTTGCTTGAATCTGATATACAGATAATTCATGCTTTTGCCGCACAGGACTTTTTAGCTCCTCTGATTTTCGAAGAAAAAAAGTTGGGCTATTGTGATACCCTTGGCATCGTCATGTGTCTGCGTCGTCACTTAACTTACCTCATACCTCAAAAATGTTCAACATTTTCAAGTGAAACTTGGTAGACTTGTTCCTAGGAACAATACACATGTCTATACTAAGTCACATAACTCTGGCTTGAATAATTATTCAGAAATGCATCAGACGAGCGTTGGCGTTTGCTCTGCAGCGCTTTTATTAAAACATTAAGAGTCCCTGCTTATGTTGGGTCATGGCAGAGTGCACTCTGGCAAAGCACATTTCAAGCGAAGTACTGTTTAGTTACCCAGGTATCTTGAATAAGTGTACAGTCATAATGTGTAATATCCCCTTTTGCCACAATGTTTTCAACTGCTTTCAATAATTAAACTTGCATTCGTCAAGATTTTACACATTTTTGCCTTGATGTTTTCAAAGTTGTCTGATGCAGATTTGTTGTATGAGGGAAAGGGTTAATTTACTGTATGCATGTATTTACAATAATTTTACGTAGCTGTTTCATGTGATTCTCTATCTAAGAATCACCTGATTTAAGAGGGTTTAAGGAAAAATGTGTGATAAAAGTTGTCTTAAAAAGAAACTGTTCATTACCAGAAGATTTTCTTTACAATGAGAATTGCTTCACTGAAAACTGAAAAGTACAGGCATTATTGAAAAAAAAATCATAAAACACAAACATCAGTCTGTGCAAAAGTAAATATTATAACCTGCTATAAATGTGAAAAGAACAGGCATTGTTGGAAACACTCATAAAACGCACTCTTCAAGCAGTGCAATAATAAATATAATAACCTGCTATAAATGTGAAAAAAAAACAGGCATTATTGAAAAAAAATCACAAAACACAAACTTCAATCCGTGCAAAAGTAAATATTATAACCTGCTATAAATGTGAAAAGTACAGGCATTATTGATTTTTTTTTTCATAAAACAAATTTCAAGCCGTGCAATAGAAAATATTGTTACCTGCTATAATTGTGAAAAACCTCTATTACAGGCAAACTCAAGGAAACACAGCAACAAATAGAAATTTACAAAAGTGAGTCTTTTATTTCATATTGTTTGAGCTCACTGGGCCGTGTCCCAGAAAGGTTATATTGACTCTCTGTTATTGGGTCAGCAACGTTAACCCTTTCCAAACTGTAAATTCAATCATCGCATATTTAGCAAATGACTCGGACCTCTGCTGCAGTTTTATTGTGTGTGGGAAGGGGTTAACGAAATGTTGACATTTTGCATTCATAGTTTACTGGTAACTTAGCAACGAAACGCTGTGATGTAACTGCAAAATAGTTGAAAAACGTAAAACACCATACTAGTAAACATTGTAAGCCACTACAGTGAAGGGAAATACTAAGTCTAGTGTATAGATATATATATATCTTTTCCATTACAGCAAAGCTTGAAGAATCTGAAAACCAACTCAAACAGAGTGCAACAAGGGTAGAACAGCTTCAGAGTAAGTATTCTGTTATAACTGTATAGCTCATTCCATATTTTATGAGTCCTTATGGTTTGAAATTATGTGAAAACAAAAGTATCATATTAAAATTAAAAGTTAATTTCTGAAGTGGCATCTAATGTCTCTTGTAAAAGCAATGCAGTTAACCTTTTCTAGGTGCATTTTGATGCAGATGACTTTTGAAAACTTTGCATGAGCAATTTCCCCATTTTCCAAAATGTTGTCAACTCTGTTCAATATTGGATTATACTTACATTTATTTCAAATTACCATATGTTTGTCTTGACGTTTTCAAAGAAGTGTGCTGTAAATTTGTTCTATATGGGAAAGCGTTAATGCTTCTTTGATACATTTATTACAGGGGAACTAGAGCATTCTAAGTTAGAGTCCTTACAGTATGTTGCAAGAATAACTACTTTAGAAGGTCAGTAATGCGTTTTATTTAATAGGAGGTTCAAAATAAGGCAGATTTCCTTTCCTGACAACAATCCAGAGGTCTAGATAAGGGGGAGTAAACTGGTCCTTTTCCCACCAATATCTCTTATGACTCAACCAAACCCTAAGTTGTGGGTACTCCAAAGAATTGTCTCAGTGAGAAAATAGGGCTTAATTTGAAAAAAGAAATCATGGACCAAAATTTTACCTCCTTATTTGTATCTCTGTCATAATTTGTGGTATATTGGTCTTTATGTGTCATTTCAATGTGATGGTTTATAAATTTGTTAAGCCTTTATCGTGAAATGTTGTTTTTTATTTATTTAATATTTTTTAATCATTATTTGATATGAACTATTCTTTTACAGTGAAATGAAATTCCATAGCCAACTATTTAGCTGTGACTTTAAACTCATAAAACATGTTATATTCGATAAAAGTTAATTGCTTTGTGTGCAAAAATGGAAATACTTGATTTTACAGAAAACAATTAGGTTATTTTGACAGACACTTAAGCCTTTCCCTCATATTGAGGAGATCTGATGCCTCTACTGCAGAACTGCATATGCATTTTGAAAACAATGTAGGTAAAGCAGTTCTCCTTAGAATCAATGATTTCAACTCTGTATCAAATCATTCTTCAAATTTTTCCAGATATCACAATTATTAATTCAGATATTTTCAAAGCAGATAAATATTGTGTGAGATAAACAGTTTAAATTGCTTAGTTTGCAAGAAGTCTTAAAAACAAAACCAAACAAATAAGGTGATCATATGTCCATGATTTTCTTTTTGAATTTTCTTTTTGTTGTATAATTGATATTGTTTTTGTTGCATGCAAATATTTTCACCAAATAGTTTCCAACTCCATAACTGATATGCTACTTTAAACATTGTGTCAAAAGTAATCATTAATGGACCCTTTCTCACAAACAGCAAATCTGCAGCTGCCAACTTTGCAAATATATGAGCAAAAATATGTAAAACGTCTACAAATGAGACTGTAACTATTGAATTAACCCTTTCCCTCATATAAACGCTTTCGGACGCCTCTGCAGCAGACAGCTTTTGGAAAACATAGTGACAAAAGAAGAAATTGCACAAAACGTGCAATTTATCCTTTTGCCACAATGTTTTCCACTTTTAGTCATAGGTTATTCATTCAATTATGGAGATTTTCTATGTTTTGACAAAATACGTTCAAAGTCGTCTGCTGCAGAATTGCCGTATGAGGGAAAGGGTTAAGTTGCAACACTTTGTGGCAATAATAAGCAATTTAGCCACACTGTTTCCAACAATACCGCTGCAGATATATCAAAATGCATCCACATGGGGGAAAAGGGTTAATTTTATATTGTCAAATGTTATGTATCTTTGTAAAAGAATTCAAATGTTTTCAAATGTTTTCATATCAGCTGAAAGGTTAACCCTAACCCACATACAGACATTTTCTGATGCCTCTGCAACAGAGGACTTTTGAAAACATTGTGGCGATGTGGAAATTGCTCTTTATGAGCAAATTATGACCAATTTCTCCTTTTGCCACAATGTTTAACATCTATTCAATAATTAAACTCTCATTCTTTTACACTTTCCATAAATTTGCCTGGATGTTTTTAAAGTTGTCTGCTTCAGAATTGTTGTATGTGGAAAAAAGGTTAAGAAAATCCCACTCAGATCGCTGTTTGTACAAAGAGAGCACCAATGTATTACGATTTTTCTGCTGTAATGTGTATTTGAGACACGCATCACCAAAACTAACCTTTGGGAGTTTATAACCATCAAAAATTAGGATCAATCTTCACATTTACATAATGTGTTTAGGATCTCAGAATTTTTCAATTATCCCAGAATCTTCAGGAGAATAATTATGACTATTTGCAGACTGTGAAAGTTTTATGCCATTTTCAACATTATTTCAGTTATATCATGGTGACAGTTCACTTATTCATGATCCCTGGGTTAACAGATCAGCACTTGCCCAAGGGGACTCAACCATGACCGTTGGGATGCTGCAAAAGTCTAGAAGCATTACGTGAAAAGGATAAATTGATGAAGATGATAAATTTTCTCCTTTTTCCCTTAATGTTTTCAACACTGAATTATTCCCATGCCTCAATAATTTTTTCAAAAGTGATGAGGGCTATTAATCCAGCAGTCATGGTTTCAAACCCGACTCAGCCATTCATTCGCTCCCATGATCGACAAAAGTCAATGTGACAAGTGTCATTCGTCTTCCACCAATGGGCCAAATAGTATTATGGGAAGGTAACCAGTTTCCTAGGAAGAATGTTGTGTTGAGTACTGGTATCAGAAAGCTCCGAAGAACATATCATATTACTGAATTATCGTTGAAAATGGTGTTATACTCAAATCAATGAACACAAAATTAATTTATAGCACCAAATATATACAAAAATAGTAAAATTTCTTTGCTGAGTTGTTTTAAATACTGACAAGCATATAGAGGACTAGATAAGGAGGAGTGAAGTGGTCTTTTCCATCCATATCTCCCTAATGACTCCACTAAAACCTATGTTGTGGGTACTCAAAAGAATCATCTTGGTGAGACGATTCTTTTGAGAACACACAACATAGGGTTTGAAGGTCAAAAATGATTTGGGGATGTAAGATACTCTTCTTATCTAGAGCTCTGAGCATATCTAAATTATTTACAGGCAAAGGTTGGTTTTCATAAAGTTATAATGTGGATTATTTTATGTTTTGATTTTTGAAAAGCATGCTATTGTATAATTTCAATTCAAGGGTGAGGCTTTCTTCGTTTTGCTTGTTTTATTTGATTATTTTAATTTCTCTTATGTTACACAGATAAGTTACAGCTCTCAGAATTGCATATGAACCAAATGGTGGAAAATACTCTAGATGGCTTACGACGTGAGTTAAAGACTCGTTTAGGACGGGAATAATTAGATCTTGATTAACTAACCCTTTCCCATATATGTACACATTGTGACTCCTCTGCAAAAGTATAGGCCTGATTTGAAAATAAAATTGAAAAAAAGTTCCTTCGGTGATCCAAAAAAATGGCCACCAGCAGTATATATATATATAGTGTAAACTTAAAAAGTCTCCTTGTTCAAAACAACACTGGACATATTTCTTCCAAAATGACGGTTATCATTATCGTACGGTGAATTCGTTCTTGCATAATACATGATCCCCCATTTTCTTTGGATAATTTTATAGCTTAGAGGTTATTCTTTTCAATGATATAGGGTGTTCTACCTGAGAAATGCTTCGAAAGTGTGACAATTGAGGGTTAAAACTGGTTAATTTACATGGAAACAAAGAAGGAATTTATTTGGTGTATTGTGACCTATATAGTGAAAACTTTAAAAATCTACTTGTCCAAACATAACGGCCTGATTTTAAAATAATTTGGCACAAATGTTCCTTGGGTGACTCTCTTCCAAGATTGTTGAAATGATTACAATATGTTGATAAACATAACTTTCTTGTTTTCCTTGTCTGCATAGAGTAAGAACATTGAAAAACTATGTGACTTCTATTAAATCATGTGAGTGATTTACAACCATCAGGATCCTCTTGTTTATATTCAAATTGCACTGTCAACCTGATTAGATGAAATAGAAATGCAGCAGTTAACCCTTTGCCGCATACAACAAATCTGCTGCAGACAACTTTGAAAATAAGTAGGCAAACATATGGAAACTCTCTATCAATGACAGTTTTATTATTGAATAAAGTTGAAAACATTGTGGCAATAGGAGAAATTGCTCAAAACAAGCAATTTCTCCTTTTGTCACAATGTTTTCAAAAGTTGTCTGCGTCTACAAGTGGGAAAAGGCTTAAGGACCAAAATAGTTAGGAAGTAACCTAATGCAGGGGGTAATTTATGTTTCCACTATTTGTGAAAATATATTGTATTTTAATTATAATTTCGTCCATGCAAAATCACTTCCTGAAGGTATACCAGAAAGTTACCCATTTAATGATACAGCTTCATGTTTAATTATATATGCAGAAGACAATATTTTTAAACATAATTCTTAAACATCAAAAATTGTCAGTTTCAGGGATTTTATTAGCTCGACTTTTGAAAAAAACGAGAGCTATTGTCATGACCCTGGCGTGGTCGGCGGCTGCGGCGGCGTGGTCGTCCGGTTAAAGTTTTTTGTTTAGCTCATTTTTTATTTTTTTTCTCCCTATCAGACGAGCGTCTGTGCCGTACGCGGTGCTCTTGTTTACATTAATATAATTTTGTTTAACCCTGTCTCACATACACCAAATCTGCAGCAGACAACATTGAAAAAACATCTGCTGATAAATGTAGTTAATCTCTATATAAATGAAAGTATTATTTATTGAATAAAAATGAAAAAACATTGTGGCAAAAGGAGAATGTTCTCCTTTTATTACATTTTTTTCAAAACTCCTGTGCTGCAGATGCGCACCATACTTCTGCAAGTGGGAAAGAGTTAATTACAAATGTAGCATTTGGAAAATTCTCATAACTGCTCTGAAATACATTTATCCAATTGATACCTTTTATAAACAACTTTTGATGATTCAGCAGCAGACGATTTTTGTAAACATTGTGGGAAAGAGAGATTGACAAGAGAGTGCTCAAAATGACCAATACATGTATTTGCTTATCACACTTTGTTTTTAATTCTGTTCAAAACACATCTGATTTTGCAGACGGTAATAAATCTTGCTCAGACCTTATAAATTCAGACAATTATTAGATTTGTCTATCAGATAAATCATTAAGTAATTAATATTGTATTATTATTTGTTTTTTGTATTTTTCCAGAACAAAATACAGAGAGTGTTAAGCAAGTGAGTTCCTCCAATGATCTGATGATAACTCTCCAAGGTATGTTACCCTTTTCCCACAAACAACAAAAAGCGCCTATGAGGGCCTATGCTCTATTGGTATGGTTCTTTGGTCATTTTCAATCCAGAGCATGTATGTATGGTGAAGATCGGATAGTAAATGGAGGTTCTTTTGTGTTCAAAAGCTGTATTATAGCAATTTTGACAATTTCAAGGGCCATAATCCAGTCTTGCATTGGCGGATCTGGCTGGTTTGCGAAAGGAACCGAGCTCTCATCAATATTCAACTACTATCTAAGTTTGGTGAAGATTGGATAGTAAATGGAGGCTCTATTGTGTTCACAAGCTGTATTATAGCAATTTTGACAATTTCAAGGGCCATAATCCAGTCATACAAGGGCACATCTGGCTGGTTTTCAAAAGGAACCAAGCTCTCATCAATATTTAACTACTATCTAAGTTTGGTGAAGATCAGATAGTAAATGGAAGCTCTATTGTGTTCACAAGCTCTATTATAGCAATTTTGACAATTCCAAGGGCCATAATCCAGTCTTGCATGGGCAGATCTGGCTGGTTTGCGAAAGGAACCGAGCTCTCATGGATATCTAACTACTGTATAAGTTTGATTGAGATACAATCAAAACTGAAGACTGTATTGCGTTCACAAGCAATTGTTTACGCACGGACGACGGAGACCACACCACGGCATAAGCTCTTCTGGCCTTTGGCCAGTAGAGCTAAAAAGGAGAAATTGCTCCTTGGGCCGCAATGTTTTTAAAAGTTGTCTTCTGCAGAGGTGTCAGACCTTCATAGAACTTAATATAGTTCTTGAACCCTTTCCCACTTGCAGATGCATTCTTAAGCCTATGAAGCAGATGACTTTGAAAATCTATGTATCAATATGAGAAATTATTCATAATGAACTATTTCTCCTTTTCTCATTATGATTTCAACTCTATTCAATAATTTTACTATTATTTGTAGAAATTTTTCCTATTTTTGCCCAGATGCTTTGAAAGGTCGTCTGCTGCATATTTGTAGTATGTGTGAAAGGGTTGAGTGTTTATTTCTTTGAAAAACCCATTATTTTAACCCTGTCCATGACACAGCCTACATTTGTCACATTTTATCAGGAGATGACTGTCAACCCATACAAAAAAATCTGCATTGAAATGAAAACATTTAGGTAAAAATATAGAAAGTTTCTATAAATGAAAGTATAATTAACCAATTGAGTTGAAAACATTGTGGCAAAAGGAGAAATTGCTCATTATGAGCAATTTCTCCTTTTGGCACATTGTTTTCAAAATTCACCTGCTGCAGAGGCGTTACAAAGCCTCTTTATGTTGGAAAGGGAGGTTAGTAGGGAGATTATTTTCTATGTACAATATTTCACAGAGCGTATAGATGAACTAGAGACAACTATCAATCATCCGGACAGATCTATGGACACACTCGTTTACACCTCACTTGATGCTGTAGACTCTGCTACAATTCGACCAAACAAACACGATGAGGACACAGAGTTAGAGAGTATGTATAACATTCTTTGGATAAGTTGGAAGTCTTAGTGATTCCTTTGAATTCCTTTGAAAACATCTAGACAAAAATATGAAAACATTCTAATGAAAGTTTTCTTAATGTATAGAGTTGAGAATATTGTGGCAAAAGGAGAAGCAGTTTTGAGCAGTTTCTTCTATTGCCGCAATGTTTTCAAAAATCTCGTGCTACAGATGTGTCATAAAGTGTCTGTATGGGGGAAAGAGTTTTTGATTTTTAAATATATAAGAAATAAATGTAACATTAGAGTTATCTGCTTTGAAAACCCATACAAAACCTTGTAATCTTGAAAATCAAATGTATGATTTTACTACAGAGCTGGAAAATGTGAATTTGTTTATATATCATACTGGAAAATGTTAATTTGTTTAGATATCATACTGGAACATGTGAAAGTGTTTATATATCATACAGGAAAATGTGATTTTTTTTTCATTGGAAAGAGTGGTTTTTGTTTATTTTTCATGCTGGAAAGTGTGATATTATTTATTTTTCATGCTGGAAAGTGTGAAATTGTTTACTTAATATGCTGGAAAGTGTGAAATTGTTTATTTATCATGCTTGAAAATGTGAAATTATTTATTTTGCTGGAAAGTGTGAAATTATTTATTTTTCATGCTGGAAAGTGTGATATTATTTATTTATCATGCTGGAAAGTGTGAAATTATTTATTTATCATGCTGGAAAGTGTGATATTATTTATTTATCATGCTGGAAAGTGTGAAATTATTTATTTATCATGCTGGAAAGTGTGAAATTGTTTATTTATCATGCTGGAAAGTGTGAAATTATTTATTTATCATGCTGGAAAGTGTGATATTATTTATTTATCATGCTGGAAAGTGTGATATTGTTTATCTATCATGCTGGAAAGTGTGATAATATGGAAAAGGCATAGCCTCAAAACGAGCACAAAATAGAACAGAACAAGATATAACATAATACTATTAAACAGAAGAAACATATCAAAAACCTTTAAATTATTCTTACAAATCAGAACAGTTACATTTTATCAAAGAACTCTTTAATCTTTATGACCAGGGCCTTTTGTATAATCCATGATCAATCCTGAAGGATATTTGTAGTAAGTCACAAAATAAGCTCTCTGGGTCACTAAAACAGAAAGAAGTTGCTCTGAATCTAAACAACTTATTGTTTCCATCTAAAGCGGTCCAAAAATCCACCTTTATCGCTCTAGAGACTTACCTGCTAGACTGTCAGATGACAGATACAATGTAATCTGCAGTATCTAGAATATAATTCCAACGTTGTACATTGAAGTTTTAAAACCAGCACAAATTGAGACATGACTAGAGGGGACAATATAAAAAAGTTCCAACTCTGATCATATCCCGGGTCGTGAAAGTTCATGGTGTTGGCAAGTCTTTTCTTCACTGATCATCCTTCAGATCCCGGATGTGGTCGGATGGATGTCTCCTCAAAATTGTCAGATACTCCAAACTCTCAATGTTAAACTACTGTTTTAGTTATTATAAGATGAAATGGAATGTTTAATTTTTACACAAATAATTTTAATATAATTATATCTATATTGCACTTGTTAATTGATTGTTGGGATGGGTCCACTGGGACGCATCTGTTTTGAACACCAGACTTGTCTTAGTGGAAGCATCTCTACAATGGTAAAATCACTATTGTTTACAATTTTAAGCCATGGGAAAATCACATTCTAAAGTGATGACATCAATCACATCATCATATCTATTTCCCTCATAGCGTTTTACTAACAACTCTATTTTTTGTCTAATAAATCATAGAATACAAATTTATTTAGCGGGATTCACTCTGTGATTGAAAGCTCTGTCCCAGTATAACCTAATACACCTATTATGGATGAATTCTCCAACAACTTTTCAGTCTATTTTTACCTTTGTTATATTCTCCCATCTGCAAAATGTAATACATTGTATGGGGTTGACAAGGTATATTTATTAACCTACCTCTAGATTTTAAACCAACATGACCTATTTTTAGAAATTGGTCTAGCTATTGACAAGACAAGCTGTCTAACAAAGTGTCAAGCTGCTGATGCAAATAATGCAGTCTCTAGTGCTAAAAATATTTTTCTCAAATTTAGCCTATTGACCTAGTTTTTGACAGAACATGACCTTCACTAAAACTTAGATTAGATATCGTGAAGAAATCTATTAAAAATGTGGTTTCCACAATATTCACAAAGTTTTCCATTAATTTGGCGAAGTGACCTAGTTTTAGACCCGGCATGACACATTTTCAAACTTGGCCTAGATATCAGCAAGAAAAAGGTTAATTTGGCATAGAAACTTAGTTCTTTACCGGACATGACCTACTGGTATTTATTCGAACATAGACTAGATATCATCAAGGCAATTATATGCTGATTGTTCAAACTAAAAATTCAGCCTCCAGAGTGTTCACAAGATTTCCCTTCAATTTCACCTTGTGACCTAGTTTTTGACCTCACATGATTCAGTTTTGCACTTGGGAAAGATTTGATAGAGATAAATGTTCTGATAAACATTCAATAAAATTAGATGCCAAATGTTGCCTGTAGAGTGTTCACAAGGCAATTGGTGTTGATGCCCGACAGATGGACAAAATGTGATCACAAGAGATCACCTGGAGCACTTTGTGCTCAGGTGAGCTAAATAAAACTAGAATGGAGTGCTCCCTAGAGCATGTGTGTCACCTGCCAGGGCCTTGTCAGAAAATAAAATTTAAATTTTTGACAGAAAAGGAGCAAAAATATTTGGATTATCCCCCTTTTGTGAACCAATCACACACATTGATATAAACATCTGTCAGAAGTTTCAATGAAATCCTTTGAGTAGAAAAAAAGTTATTTGAAAACGTGATGAAAAAGTGTGACGGACGGATGGACAGACAGCGGACAAAAAAAAAGTAATCCCTAATTGCCTACCATGCTACGCAGGTGACACAATAAAATGCTTAATTTAAACAATTTAATTTGATTTAAACAAAATGTTTGAAAATAACTGTAAATTAGCTCTTATACCTAGAGCTCCCATGTACAACACATATCCAGCAGAAGGTTTAATTCCTAGACAAAATTGAAAACACTTTGGCAAACGTAGAAATTGCTTGGTTAGAATAATAATGTTTTCAAAAGTGGTCAGCTGCAGAGTTGTCAGAAAACGTATATATATATATTTATTCATTTTTTTCAGATGTAGAGACTGTAAATTTAATCTAATCTAATCACTGTCTGATATTTTAATTGTTGTGTTGTATCTAATCATACAGATGCACAGGCTACTATTAATCTAAACTAATGTCATCATATGTAACTATAGAAACTCTATTTAAATTTTACTGCAAAGACTTCAAAATGGTACTAATGGCTTTCCCTTAAATTGTTGATAGCAGGTTAAAACACCCTACAAACAAGCATGGTAAAGAGATTTACATGTAAAGTAAAATTCAGACATTAATTAACAAGACAATTGAACCCATATTCAATACAGAAGCAAATATTCACTAGTAGTACCTTGTATATTTTTAAACATGTGGATTACTTTGATAACTGAAATAACCTATTTTGGTTGCTGCAGTCATTATCCATGTTTGGAAAACACAATTCGTTAACTTCAATGTTCAGAGCTCAAGAAATAGCATATTTGCATGTTATTAAAGCCTTATTTCACATCCTAATGCTAATGTTACAGCTAAATTACTCAAAAGAATCATCAGGGTGAGACCAGCCTTTGAGTAGTTACTGTACCCACAACATAGGATTAAATGAGTGCTAACTGCGATATTGTTGAAGCAATTAAGACCTGCTTACTCTTCCTTACAAAGTTCTTTGGCTGTTGCAGTCAATTTTGTATGCAGGGCTAAACTCAGGCAATGAAAGAAGAAATTTCCATCACAATGCTGAATGAGAACATCCTTGACTGGATATAAAGTCAATACATTGTGGAGTTATAAAAAAAGCCATTGAATTTGGATATGGTGAGGCATGTTTGGAACTAATTAGTATAATGTAAGTGAACAAACATAATACAAAGAAACGCTAAAAACTGACACTTAATCGGTAAGATTGTAGATCAGACAGGCCAAATGTCGAAGTTCTAGTCACCATTTCATTTTCAATGTATTGAGAAAGCAGATAAACCAGCCAGCTGTGACGTTTGAGTAGAAGTGTAACCAAACAATGTCAGGGCGAAAAACTAACAAGACCTAATGACAGGATGTCTTTTTATTATCTTAAAAAGCTGAATTAAAACCCCCCATAAAATTCACTACTTGTTGGATTGACTTGTCATTGGTTCAAATCTGTGCAACTTGGATTGGATAGTGAATTGACTCTGACACAGATCTGCCAATGCATTTCCATCTATGGACCCAACAATTAATCACTAATAATTAATCAGCTGATCCATTGGTTAAATTAATATAATTATAAATTGGTATGAACAAAATATAAAGAAATCTAATCTTTATACATAATTAAATAACAAAATTTACACAATCAATGTGATGCAAAATTACATCATATATGAACAGAGAATATCATCAGTGGTTTTAATTAAATTTACTTATCAGAAAAGCAGATAAACAAAAGACGACATACACTGTATATATGACTATATATGAGTGCGATACACATTTGGAACACAATCCCAGTTTCATTTTAGGCAACAAAAAACAATGAACATGTCTGACATAATAAGAATGTTGCAAGGTGCTTACTATATACTATAGTACTATACTACATGTATAATTGTGATTGTGAGGTTGCAGCCCAAACTTGCCTTATGGCCCAGCAAAACACTCATAATCTGCACAATTTGGTTTAGTTTGGTTCAAACAAATAGTCACTCTAACCAGAACCTTGTAAAATGTTAACAAGATCTAACGTTTCGCCCCAATATGGTTTTGTGACAAGTAGACATATGAAAGTAATATAAAAGACCTGTGACAAACTTATCTCCTAGAACGAAAAGAACATTCTCAATTTTTCCTGTCACTTGTTTCATAAAGGCCATTGAATCCATTTAGCAGCCGCCCACCTGCTTCCTGTAATCATCATGCCATTTGCATACAAATAGTTTGTGAAATGTGGGCCGTGACAGGTTTGCTGACAGGTTTGCTGAAGCCACTTTTCGCATGCATGACTTTTCGTAAAATCGCTGTTGCCATCAAATGTTTATGCAGTGCTAAACCCAGGCAATGAAAAATGCAATTTCCGTCACTGGGAACATCCGCGACTGAATACAAAACATCTAGAATTCTTATATATTATAATGTTTGTAAATGAACAAATGTGATGTTTGTTTGCAAAAATGCACTCGATATTAAAGAAAAACGCTATAATCGACACTTACTTGATAAACGTGTAGATCCGGCGGGCGAAATCTAGTAACCGATTCGCTTTCAATGTATCGAAAATGCAGGAAACCAGCCAGTGACTGTGCTTGATTATGTATTCTGGGCATAATCTTGCATGTTTTAAATTGTTGTTATCCCTAAATGTGTAAATAATTTATTATTTGAGATACATATTAGACAAACTAAATAATCTAGGAGTTAATGATGACTCTTCCGCGCTATATTATCGCGCACCTGTACTGAAGTTCTCTCATAGCAACAAAGAACATTCTTATTTTACCGGTCACTTGTTTCATAAAATAAACCTGATTGCACTTGATTCTGTTGTCAAAATTTTGTATATCAAGTGGAATTACGTTTTATTCAGACACTGGACTATAATTTTAAGCCTTTGTGGCTTTATATTGTTATACAATGACATTCACAACATTTCGAATTGCACTGAAGACAGTTCCTTGACAACAAAGCCTTCGTCGCTGCGGACTACTTAGATAAACAATAAATGTTCTTGTTTAATTTATCTACGCCAATCATTTATAAGAAATGTCTTAAAAATATGAGATGACGAATAACCATAACACTTTTACGAATGCATCAACAAAAATATTTCAATTTTCGAATTATATCCAATCAGAGCGTGGGCTGCGAACCTGAAAGTCGCCCATGAAATGACATCCGGAAAAAAGGCCATACTGATTTTAATTTACCATTGAATTCTGATATATATCTTGATCTTGACTAAAGATGTTATCTAATAACTCGCTAAAGCGAGGCCGATTGCTTCGCAATCGGCCTCGCTGTGCTCGTTATTATTTATTTATCATGCTGGAAAGTGTGAAATTATTTATTTATCATGCTGGAAAATGTGAAATTATTTATTTATCATGCTGGAAAGTGTGAAATTGTTTATCTATCATGCTGGAAAGTGTGAAATTGTTTATCTATCATGCTGGAAAGTGTGAAATTGTTTATCTATCATGCTGGAAAGTGTGATATTGTTTATCTATCATGCTGGAAAATGTGATATTGTTTATTTATCATGCTGGAAAATGTGATATTATTTATTTTTCATGCTGGAAAATGTGAAATTATTTATCTATCATGCTGGAAAGTGTGAAATTGTTTATCTATCATGCTGGAAAGTGTGAAATTGTTTATTTATCATGCTGGAAAATGTGAAATTATTTATTATGCTGGAAAATGTGATATTATTTATCTATCATGCTGGAAAGTGTGATATATTGTTTACTTAATATGCTGGAAAGTGTGAAATTGTTTTTTTATCATGCTGGAAAATGTGATATTATTTATTTATCATGCTGGAAAGTGTGAAATTATTTATTTATCATGCTGGAAAGTGTGATATTATTTATTTTTCATGCTGGAAAATGTGATATTATTTATCTATCATGCTGGAAAGTGTGATATTGTTTACTTAATATGCTGGAAAGTGTGAAATTGTTTATTTATCATGCTGGAAAATGTGATATTATTTATTTATCATGCTGGAAAGTGTGATATTGTTTACTTAATATGCTGGAAAGTGTGAAATTGTTTATTTATCATGCTTGAAAATGTGATATTATTTATCTATCATGCTGGAAAGTGTGATATTGTTTATTTATCATGCTGGAAAGTGTGATATTGTTTACTTAATATGCTGGAAAGTGTGAAATTATTTATTTTTCATGCTGGAAAATGTGATATTATTTATCTATCATGCTGGAAAGTGTGATATTGTTTATTTATCATGCTGGAAAGTGTGAAATTGTTTATTTATCATGCTGGAAAATGTGATATTATTTATTTATCATGCTGGAAAGTGTGATTTTTTTTATATATAATGCTGTAAAGTGTGAAATTGTTTGTTTTGATCGATTTCTCCTTTTATACGCCCATATTAAGATTTGGTTGCAAGTTGGCAAGGACATTTTTTTTTTAATGTTAATGAAAAGATGTATCTCTACAGTAATAAAAAGTCACATACTACAGGACTCAGACATTTACTTATCATACATATTATACATTAATTTTCAGAATTGCTCTCTGAAGCGAAAAAGCTCTTGTCCAAAACAGAAGAAGAGCTAAAAGTCTGCAAAGGTAAGATCTATCCTATATTAACCCTTTTCCACCTATAGAAGAGTTGTCTGCTGCAGAGGCGTCAACATGTAATTGTATGTGGGAAAGGTTAAGACATTTGTCCTTTTCCTAGAACATTATTTTTTTCTTTATGACCTACAAAATTGAGAGTAAATACATGTAGCTATAAAATTGTCAGGCTTTTATCAAGTAATAGAATAACCCTTACCACGTTACACACACATTTTGAAGCAGTTTCAGCAGATGACAGTACAGGAAAAGGAGATCTTCCTCACAATGTTTTAAGTGCTTTATCAGAACAATCTTTTCAATATATGTGTTTTACTCCCTCTTTGACAATTTCAAATAAGGCATTTCAAAATTTTATATCATTAAACCAATTCCTAAATCTGCATCAGATGACGTTTGAAAGCCTTGTGACAGAAGGAGAACCTGCCCATCATGAGCAATTTCTACTTTTGTCACAATGTTTCCATATTTTGTTTAGATCTTTGCAAAGACATCTGCTACTGATTTATTGTATGTAGGAAAGGTTTAAAAAATTTCCCACATACAGCAAATCTGCAGCAGATGACTTTGAAGACATTTAGTAAAATATATGGAAAATCTCTACAAATGAAGGTATAATTACTGAAAATAGTTGAAAACATTGTGGCAAAAGGAGAAATTGCTAATTTTGAGCAATTTTTCCTTTTGCCACACTGTTTTCAAGAATTCTCTGCTGCAAGTGTGTCAATAGGTTAAGGAATAGGAAAGGGTTAAAGATGAATATAGAAAGGTTATCATCATAGATAACATGATTTATGCAAAGTGATTACATACATGTAGCTATTTAGTGACATCTGTTTTCATTCATAACTTTTATGTCAAATGTTAAAGTCTTATGCAGTGTGTATTGAAATAAAGGTGTTTCAGTGTGTTTTAGATTGAACTGGTTCTATATTGCAGGGGCATTTTGACGCACCTTTAGCTGACAACTTTTGAAAACATTGTGGCAAATTGAGAATTTAGCATTTTTTCCTCTAATTATACTTTCAATTATATAAATGTCCTACATTTTTATCAAAATGTTTTCCCACTCACATGAGCATTTTAACTCATCAGCAAAAGAAGACTTTTGGAAAATGATTGTGGCAAAAGAAAAAATTAGTAATCTCTCTATGCCGTATCAAAGGGAAACCGCTATTCTGGCTGCTATATACATGTAATATGACAAAATCGAATTAAAAGATTATTACAAAAATAATCCAGCAACAATAGAAAACAAATCTTTTTCAAGATTTTCTTAGTAATAAATTAGTAATTTACAGAAAATTGAATGAATCAATTTAATTGAGTATGAATTTTTGATTGAATTACTGACTGAATGATGAAACAATCAAAAGATTGAACTTGATTAGGTGTAAAGTTATGATAAATCAAAACAACTAGATATGGGATAGATCTTGTGTCTCCTTTGCAATCAGTGTGTATGACTTGGATAAGCTAAACACCAGCTTTGTCACTGTGGGCGTGTCAGTGCTTAAACTAAGAAGATGTTGTTCATATGTAAGTTCTGCTTCCAACATTTATCATCAAAATATTTTGTATGAGCTGTAGATAAGATACATATGTCATGTTCTTTTTTCTTTAGTTGACCCTTTAACCCTCCCTCCCACATATAACAAATCTGTTGCAGACAATTTTTCTTTTCTTTTTTATAAAAAAAACCCGGAAAATCTCTATAACCCTTTCCCTCATGCGACAATTCTGAAGCAGACGACTTTGAACGTATTTTGTCTAAACATAGAAATTCTCCATAATTGAATGGATAACCTTTGACAAAAACTGGAAAACATTGTGGCAAAAGGAGAAATTACATGTTTTGTGCAATTTCTTCTTTTGTCACTATGTTTTCAAAAAGCTGTCTGCTGCAGAGGCATCAAAAAGCGTTTATATGAGGGAAAGGGATAAATGAAAGAACAATTATTGAATAAATATTTAAAACATTGTGGCAAAAGGTAAAATTACTCATGATGAGCATGTTTTTTTGCTTGCCACAATCTTTTCAAAAGTTGTCTGCTGCAGAGGCATCAAAAAGTGTCTGTACTATGAAGGAAAGGGATAACGTGGGAACTCTAAAGAATTATCTCATTGCAACAGTTCTTTTGAGTACCTACAGCATTTTGTTTTTATGGGTAAGATATATACCGGGGTACATGTATTGTCAGTACAATACCAGTTATGTCTTTAATTCCTAGACAATTTAACATATTTCACACATACAAATAATCTATAGCAGACGACTTCGAAACGGTATGGGCTAGAATATGAAGAACTTTTTGGTAATTAACTCTTTCCCTCATATGACATTTCTGCAGCAGACGACTTTGAACGTATTTTGTCAAAACATAGAAAATCTCCATAATTGAATGGATAACCTATGACTAAAAGTGGAAAACATTGTGGCAAAAGGAGAAATTGCACGTTTTGTGCAATTTCTTCTTTTGTCATTATGTTTTCAAAAAGCCGTCTGCTGCAGAGGCATCCGAAAGCATTTATATGAGGGAAAGGGTTAATAAAAAGAATTGAAAATATTTTGGCAAAAAAAGAAATTGTTTATCATGAGCTATTTCTCCTTTTGCTACAATGTTTTCAGAAGACATCTGTTGCAAATGGGTCAGAATGCGTCTGCAAGTGGGAAATGGTTAATTAACCAAATACCTTGTATAAGTCTTATATTAGACTCTTTCAAATTTTTAATTCTCTGAACAAAAGAATTGTATATGTGAGAGAAATTAAAGAAAAAATCGATGCAAGACAGAAGACAACGGGGATAAAATCCAGAAAGTTTAGTTGTAACTAGCATGAAATAAATCTGCAAGTCTTTGGCTTCTGCTCCAATTGTAGGAAATAGACAGATTTTAGACCATTAACCCTTTCCCTCATATAGACGCTTTCTGACGCCTCTGCAGCAGACGGCTTTTTGAAAACATAGTGACAAAAGAAGAAATTGCTCAAAACGAGCAATTTCTCCTTTTGACACAATGCTTTCCACTTGTACTCATAGGTTATCCATTCAATTATAGAGATTTTCGATTTTTTGACAAAATATGTCCGAGTCGTCTACTGCAGAATTGTCATATGAGGGAAAGGCTTAAGAGAAATATTTTTGGGAGGTGTTTTCACACATAGTACATTTTCAAGGTGAAGCATGGTACAATGAACTTTTGACTTTCATTGTTTTCTCTTTAAACCTGCCAAATGTAGGAATACAGACTTAACCTATTTGTATCTTTCCAACATTCTTTCACTTCATCCTTATTCTTGTTCTAGCTGACTTTTAAAAATATTACTGGTAAAGGAGCAATTTCTGGTTATGGTAAATATTCTGCTTCAAAATTGTCCGCTTTTTGTACAATGATGGAACAGTGTGAACAAAACTGAGTAGATAAACCCCAAATAGTCTGGCTATAATTTACTGGAACATTGTTTAATTAGGGTTTTTATAACAGTTTTAACAGTATTTCTGAAATATCACAGCAACAATACTATTGTCCCAGATACCGCCTCTGGTGTAGTGGTAGAGTGTCAGCCTTGGGTGCAGGAGGTTGTGGGTTTGATCCCCAATCAGGACATACCAAAGATTTAGTAATAGCTGCCCTCCTTGGCACGCTCAGGGTTGCGGGGTTAGCATTACGACTGGATGGTGTCTGGATAAATGGACTAGTAGTACTGGTAACTTACCCAGGAAATGCCGTGATATAATTTAAAATTATTAAAAGCGGCGTTAAACACCAAACAATCAAATCAATCAATCAATTGTCCCAGATCCTTAGGTGACAAACCACGACTTCAATTTAAATGTCACTCCACTATGATTGTAGCAAACAGGGATTGAACCTGGGACACTTAGTCTTAAATACCCCACCCTAACAGAGACCTTGTAAATAAACATTGTTAACCCTTTCCCACATACAACAAATCTGCAGCAGACATCTTTGAAAACATGTAGTTGAAAATCTCCTCCTTTAGTCACAATGTTTTCTGTAGATGTTTGTAAGTTGGAAAAGGATAACCATTTATCTGAGATAAAAAAGAAGTTAGTTGTCTGCTTTGAAAACATCTGTGGAATAAAATTATATGGACTGTTAAAAGTATGATTCAATTGAAAAGTTCAAAACAAAGTTGTGAAAGGATTAATTGTGTACTATGACCAAATTTCTCATTTTCCCACAATGTTTTTCAAATGTTATCTGCTGCAAATGCATCTGAATTTTTCTTTATCTGGTAAATGGCTAAAATATACATACTTCATGTATTTAAAAACTAAGGGTTATTTTAGTTTAAATATTTAACACTTTCTTTATAGGATAAACCATGCACTGAAAAGTTAAATATGAATGTTTTAACCCTTTCCCACATACAGCAAATCTGCAGCAGACGACATTGAAAACATTTAGGCAAACGTATGGAAAATCCTCATAAATGATGGAATAATTATTGAAAAATGTTGAAAACTGTGGCAAAAGGCGAAATTGCTTGTTATGAGCAATTTCCCTTTTGTCACTATGTTTTCAAAAGTTGTCTGCTGCAGATGCGTCAAAATGCGTCTACAGGTGGGAAAGGGTTAAAAAACTGTTTTCATTCATGAGTATAATTATACCCCCAAAAAACAAAGTGTTGGGGGGGGGGTATATATAGGAGTCACTGTGTCGGTCGGTCGGTCGGAAGCCATATTTTGTCCGGCCTATTTCTTACAAACCACTTGGTGGAATTCAATAAAATTTACATGAAACTTCTATACCAAGAGGAGATGTGCATATCCTAAAGGGATTACAATTGCATGGTATTTTACAGAGTTATGGCCCTTTTACTTATTAAGTTGTTGGTCATATTTTGTCTGGCCTATATCTTACAAACCACTGGGTGGAATTCAATTAAATTTTACATGAAGCTTCTATACCAAGAGGAGATGTGCATATTCTAAAAGGGTTACGATTGCATGATGTTTTACAGAGTTATGGCCCTTTTACTTATTAAGTTGTTGGTCATATTTTGTCCGGCCTATTTCTTAAAAACCACTGGGTGGAATTCAATAAAAATTTACATGAAGCTTCTATACCAAGAGGAGATGTGCATACCCTAAAGGTCTTACAATTGCATGTTATTTTACAGAGTTATGGCCCTTTTACTTATTAATTTGTTGGTCATATTTTGTCCGGCCTATTTCTTACAAACCACTGGGTGGAATTCAATAACATTTTACATGAAGCTTCTATACCAAGAGGAGATGTGCATATCATAAAGATTTTACAATTGCATGTTACTTTACAGAGTTATGGCCCTTTTGTTGGTCAGTCGGAAGCCATATTTTGAGTCAAGGTGCTGTTTTGGGGGTATTTATCACCCTCAGTGATATTTCTAGTTTAGATTTTTCTTATCTGCTGATCATGAGGTGCAAATATAACGACTCAACTCGTGGTGCAGTTGGCTACAGTTTCAATTGCATTTCAAATCTTCACCCTTTCCCACCTGCAGATGTATTTGCAGCAGGATGTTTTCAATTCTTTTCAATAATTATGCTTCCACTTATAGAGATTTTCGTTAACTTTAGAACATATTTTCTAAGTCGTCTGCTGCAGATACAACATAAGTGGGAAAGAGGTAACTATTTCTATCAGTCAGTAGGTCAATACAGACGAGTCCTTATCTATAAACTGTTAGAAATGTATTATCCATTTACAGGTACCTAAATTCTTTTTAAATCATCTGATTCAAACAAATGTTTTGAAAAAAACATGCTAAAATATTCCCATTTATGAATATCATGTTGATACAGGATAGAATAGAACACATTGTGAGGAATGGAGAAATTGCTAATTATGAAGTACATATTCTTTTCTTACAACACTTAACCCAACTCATGCTACAAAGATCTCCTATGTTTTCTGCATCAAGAAAAGGGTTAAAGAGTGTTAAATATTTACAAAGTATTGTGCTGTATGTGTCAAATAGGATCATTTTAAAGTAAATAGGGATGTTTTAAATCTTTTTGTAACCTTACAACTCTGTGTGATTAGATTGTAATGTTATTGTTAACCCTTTCCCTCATACGACAATTTTGCAGCAGACGACTTTGAACATATTTTGTAAACAATTAGAAAATCTCTATAATTGAATGGATAACCTATGACTAAAAGTGGAAAACCTTGTGGCAAAAGGAGAAATTGCTCGTTTTGATCAATTTCTTCTTTTGTCACTATGTTATCAAAAAGCCGTCTGCTGCAGAGGCGTCAGAAAGCGTATATATTAGGGAAAGGGTTAACCTTCTACCTGATAGGATAATGTTGTAAGTGTTTTGTATGCTTTGAATAAAAACCTCTCATGAAAAAAGTAAACTATCCTGAATAGTTTGAATTGTTATCATAATACTGTATCGAAAACTGTGAAAGGAGATATTGCTTATTTTGAGTAATTTCTCATTTTTCCACAATGTTAACAAAAGTCATCTGCTGCAAAGGTGTCGAATGACATCTGTTAACAAGGAAAGGGTTAATTGTTAATTGGGTAGATAATGGAATATTGTGTAGTTTTAAATTTGAATTGAATGAGTGTTTGAAAGATTAGTTTCAACAAAAAGTAACCTAAACTTCTTTGATAATTCATAGGTTTTTGAGTGTTCTTATCCCAAAAGCTAACACATGTTGATGCAATTTCAGTTGATGACTTTTGAAAACATTGAGGTAAAGGAAGAAATTTGCTTATAATGAGCAATTTGTACTTTATGCAATAATTTTTTAAATAATGATACATTTATTTATAGAGATTTTCAATATTTTTGTTATCTGCGGCAGATTTCTTGTATGTTGAAATGATTGAGATCAGAATGCACATAATTATATTTTAATTTTAGTCACAAGCATTTCCCAAAAGTGTGATCTAAAAGCACATAGTTGCAGGTTGATCTAGATCCTTGCTTGTCACAAAGTCCCGAAGGTTTATTTGCCATTGAATAAAATCTGTTTTAGTCTTTCCCACTTACAAGAAATCTGCAGCAGACAACTTGTTTAACATCTATACAAATAAATTGAAAACATCTATAGATAAATTTATAATTACTCAAAAGAGTTAAAAGCATTCTGGAAATGGAGAAATTGCTCATTATTAATGAGCAATTTTTTTTTTTCCACAATATTTTCAAAAGTTGTCAAATGTAGTTGCCTTTGAATGGCGTGGCGTCTACATGTGAGAAAGCGTTAACCCCTATCCTGATGCAAACAACATTTGCAAACATAGAGATTACAATGTTTTCTACTCAAGCTAGTATAATTTACTTCATTAATCCTCCTTTACAGAAGATACTTTGCAAACATACAATATAATACAAATGACAAACATAATCAACTTTTTGCAAAATGTACATGAAATTGTAAAAGTAAGGAAAACAGCACAGACAAAACATATTATAAGGCTATGCAACAGATGACAAAGATTAATTGAAACAAAGTTTTAAAGCAGTGTCATCTAAATGTATAAAGTACTGTACATAAAAGGAAAACATCAAATCTATCTACCAAAACGAAATTTATATATGTATAGAATTAATTATTACATATCATGAAATACATGGATGAATGGGTGAGTAGGTGAATGAATGCATGGATGGCTGGCTGGATGGATGGGTGGATAGCTGAATGGATGGATGGATGGGTGGATAGCTGAATGAATGGATGGATGGATGGGTGGATAGCTGAATGGATGGATGGGTGGATAGCTGAATGAATGGATGGATGGATGGGTGGATATATGAATGAATGGATGGATGGGTGGATAGCTGAATGGATGGATGGATGGATGGGTGGATAGCTGAATGAATGGATGGATGGGTGGATAGCTGAATGAATGGATGGATGGATGGGTGGATATATGAATGAATGGATGGATGGATAGATGGGTGGATAGCTGAATGGATGGATGGATGGTTGGGTGGATGGGTGGATAGCTGAATGAATGGATGGATGGATGGGTGGATAGCTGAATGGATGGATGGATGGATATTAGTGGGTGGATAGCTGAATGGATGGATGGATGGGTGGATAGCTGAATGGATGAATGGATGGATGGATGGATGGATGGATGGTTGGATAGCTGAATGGATGGATGGATGGGTGAATAGCTGAATGGATGGGTGGATGGGTGGATAGCTGAATGGATGGATGGGTGGATAGCTGAATGGATGGATGGATATTAGTGGGTGGATAGTTGATGGATGGATTGGTGTGTGAATTGAAGAATATATGCATATATGGAGACGAAAGTGAAAATGGATGAAATGGTATGTGAAAGTATTGTTTGAAAGATAAAATAGTAGTCTTATTTGTTCAGATAGATTTTCAATCCGAAGTTTTAAAAGCGGAACATTCTTAAAAATTCCTGATTGAGCAATGAATTAAATATTCATGTTATTGTCTATCAGATTATCTAGCACTCTAAAGGACAATTTTATTTTTGACAGAAACATTGATATATTTCTGTTTTATGCTATTTTCAACAGTTTAACCCTTTCCCACCTACAACAAATATGCAGCAGACAACTTTATTAACATGTAGGCAAATATATGCAAAATCTTTTTAATTGAAGGTATGATTATTGAAAAGAGTTTTGATTAAATTCTCCTTTTGTCACAATGTTTTCAAAAGTTGTCTGCTGCAGAGGTGTCAGAAAGCGTCTATATGTGGGAAAGGAGTAACAGTTATATCACGGCAACTCTCAGCTATGTACAATTAGTAACAATTTTATTTTTAACAGAAACATTGATATATTTGAGTTTTATGCTGTTTTCAACAGTTATATCATGCAACACTCAGCCATGATCCCTAGCTGACAATGCATTACAAGCATAAGAAACTTGCCTTGCTGAAGAGTACTACACCATTAGGTTAACTTTAATCATGATAAAAAAAAACTTTTACCCTAGTGGATCTCTGGACAAAAATGAATATATTTGATAAAATAGTAATGCCTACTTTTCCCTAAAAGTTTGCAAATGGTTGACATTTTGGATATAGATAAATTTAGTATGTGTGACATAAAGGCTAGAAATGTGCTTTCGACTTTTACCAGATTTAATAAATTTATAGAGGATATCAGAGGAAATAATTGTTACATCTGAACAATTTGAGTTTTACTTCTGATACAGAGTTGAAAATTGAGAGGATGCTAAATTTTGTGTCAAATGGAGATCACTTTCCCGTCATACATCTGTCTATTTGTTTATGTCACTGTTGCTATTTGGTAGGTGACACATCTGTCATGCATCTGTCTATTTTTCCGTCACACTGTGGCTGTTTGGTAGGTGACACATCTGTCATACATCTGTCAATTTGTCTGTCACACTCGGTATTTGGTAGGTGACACATCTGTCATACATCTGTCTGTTTGTCTGTCACACTGTGGCTATTTGGAAGGTGACACATCTGTCATACGTTTGTCTATTTGTCTGGCACTGGCTATTTTGAAGGTGACACATCCATCATACATCTGTCTAATTGTCTGTCACACTGTGGCTATTTGGAAGGTGACTCATGTGTTCCTTCTAACACATGTTATAATAAACACTCTGCTTCATAATAAGGCAGTCCAGTCTCGGCATGGTGGTCATGGTAGAGTGCCCTTAGGCAAGGTACATTTCCTACCTTTGTACTGGTTTGTTTTACCCAGGGATCATCCGATCATGAATAAGTGAACTGTCGCCGTGATATAAACTGAAATAATGTAGAAAACAACGAATGTTGAGAACACCGTAAAACCCCAATAGAACAAACAAATCATAATGAGACACTCAAGTCATCTGCAAGCCCGGTTATTGTATATTTGAATGGTTTGACGCCCTGAAGCAGACGTTTTTTGAAAACGTCCATGCAAAAAGATATGGAAAGTCTCTGTAAAAAGAAGTTTTAAATTACTGATTTGTTGAAAAAATTATGACAATAGGAGAAATTGATCATTATTAGCAATTTCACCTTTTGCCACAAGGTTTTCAAAAAGCCGTCTGCTACAGATGTATCAGAATCGGTCTGCGGGTGGGGAGAAAGGTTTAACCCTTTCCCTCATATAGACGCTTTCTGACGCCTCTGCAGCAGACGGCTTTTTGAAAACATAGTGACAAAAGCAGAAATTGCACAAAACGTGCAATTTCTCCTTTTGCCACAATGCTTTCCACTTCTTGTCATAGGTTATCCATTCAATTATAGAGATTTGCTATTATTTGACAAAATATGTTCAAAGTCGTCTGCTGCAGAATTGTCGTATGAGGGAAAGGGTTAAGCATTGAATTCAAAGAAGTAACTAAAATTCTCACCCAAGTGTTGTCCTCAATCTATTGTTGTATGGAGTTACATGATGTAGGTTTTACCTTGCTGAATGATTGTTTACTTTGCTTGATGAATACAGCCCATTGTCATAGGCTTTGTGTATGTGAGAACCTTTCTTATTCCTTTCCCAATTACAGATGCTTTCTAACGCCTCTGCAGCAGACGACTTTTGAAAACATTGTGGCAAAGGAAGAAATTGCTCAAAACGAGTAATTTCTCCTTTTGCCACAAAGTTTTCAACTCTTTTTCAATGATTAAACTTTTATTTACAGAGATTTTCCCTTTTTTTGCCTAGATATTTTCATAGTAGCCTGCTGCAGATTTGTTGTATGTGGGAAAGGTTTATTGCAATTCAATTTGAATCTTTCCCTGATACAGACAGCTTTGGCACATCTACAGCAGATAACTTTTTATAACATTTTGTGAAAACGAAGATATTGAACAGATCTCCCTGAAGGTTGTTGTTCAGTGGATATCACCTAATCCTTTCCCACATACAAGAAATCTGCAGCAGACGACTTTGGAAACATCAAGGCAAAAACACAGAAAATCTCTATAATTGAAAGTATAATTGCCTAAAAAAGGTTGAAACATTGTGGCAAATGGAGAAAATGCTCGTCTTAAGCAATTTCTCCATTTGCCACAATGTTTTCAAAAGTTGTCTGCTGCAGAGGCGTCAGAAAGCGTCTACATTATAAGCAAATTTTCCTTTTGCTACAATGTTTTTTTAGAAGTCATCTGCTGCAGAGACGCCAAAAAGTGTCTGAATGGGTTATCTGCAAAACGCTGCTTCAAAAACTTGACTGAAACACAGTCATAATGTTTAACCCTTTCCCTCATATAGACGCTTTCTGATGCCTCTGCAGCAGACGGCTTTTTGAAAACATGGCGAAAAAAGAAGAAATTGCTCAAAACGAGTAATTTCTCCTTTTGCCACAATGTTTTCCACTTTAAGTCATAGGTTACCAATTCTATTATAGAGATTTTCTATGTTTTGACAAAATATGTTCAAAGTCGTCTGCTGCAGAATTGTTGTATGAGGGGAAGGGTTAATAATAGAATAAATATTTTCTAATAATGGTGATATCATTTATTTGCAAATTATTTAAATATTCGCTGACAAGAAAGTTTTGCAGTTGAGAAGAATCCTAAGTTTCATAAGTTGTTGACTCTGAATTGAATTTGGTTAGGCCCATTAACTGATTATTTGATTCACGCTTGGCACATCAGACATAGAGAGTGATTTAACGTTTTACCTGGTATGATGAGCAATGTCTCTTTTTTTCCAAAATACATCAGATTCTGTATTGGTGAACGGGTTAACCCTTTCCCTCATACGTTAATTCTGCAGCAGACGACTTTGAACGTATTTTGTCAAAATATAGAAAATCTCTTTAATTGAATGGATAACCTATGACAAAAAGTGGAAAACATTGTGGCAAAAGGAGAAATTGCACGTTTTGTGCAATTTCTTCTTTTGTCACTATGTTTTCAAAAATCCATCTGCTGCAGAGGCGTCAGAAAGCGTCTATATGAGGGAAAGGGTTAAAGGATGACTAGTGCAGATATGCCAACCACAGTTGTATGAGTGAAAAGGATAATTTGTTAACCCTTTCCCACTTGTAGACACATTCTGACGCCTCTACAGCAGACGACTTTTAAACACATTGTGACAAAAGAAGAAATTGCTCAAAATGAGAAATTTCTCCCTTTGCCACAATGTTTTCAACTTTATTCAGTACCTTCATGTATAGAGATTTTCCATGTTTTTGACCAAATGTTTTCAAAGTCGTCTGCTGCAGATTTGTTGTATGTGGGAAATAGTTAAAACATTATCGCACATAGGAATTGGGGAAACATTTTAACTGTGAAAATAAAAATTGTTTGAAAGCAACACTTATGTAGGAGGATACCTGGGTAAATAATAAGAGTTCAAAAATTGAAGAATTTCTTTTTTTAAATCTAAAACAAAATTGTTAAAGTATATCATTTAAAGGCATTGATCTTAGATTGTTATTAGGATGTGTGTTGATCCATAAAAGGGGCCCATTCAATTGGGACAAAGTGACTCACCTGAAGAACCCTTCCATTTCATCTTAATTCTTTCCCTCATTTAGACGCTTTTTGACGCCTCTGCACTAGACAACTTTTGAAAACATTGTGGCAAAAGGAGAAATTGCTCAATACGAGCAATTTCTCCTTTTGCCACAATGTTTTCTATTTTTTTTTTCAAATAATTATACATTCATTTATAGATATTTTTTCCTGTTTTGCCTAGATGTTATCAAAGTTGTCTGCTGCATATTTTTTGTTGTATGTGGGAAAGGGTTTAATTTTGTTATTTTGAAAAGCATTGTGGAAGTTGTTTGCATTGCTTTGGTTAACATTGCTGTTGTAAGAAAATACAAGGAATGTTTAAGTTGTGAAAATAATTCTTTCACAAGATTAAAGTTTGTTTTATACACAGTTTAAAATTATAACCTTGTGGGCTGGATTTTGTTCTATTTATGTCTTAAGTTGCGAAAGGGTCTAAAAGAGGTGTTGAGTCGATTAGAAGATAGTCATATATATAGTGTTTTTGATTAGATTAGAATACATTGTGGAGATTGTTAGAGAATGGATATAAATGGACTCATACTCCATAGGTATGTCTGATTGGTATTAAGATATATTTTTTACATTGATTGTGATACAAGATTAATGTTGTCTGTGTGCTACATGCGACTTTTTAACACATTTACATGTATTAGAAAATGACTTTTAAAAGCATAGTTAGAAATGGCTCATGTTAACCCTTTCACAAACATGACATATCTGCAGCTGAAAACATCTAGAATTCTTTTGGAAAATCTCTGAAAACGAAGGTTAAATTACTGAAAAGAGTTGAAAATGTTGTGGCAAAAGGAGAAATTGCTTGTTTTGAGCAATTTCTCCTTTTGTCACGATGTTTTCAAAAGTCGTCCGCTGCAGATGCATCAAAATGTGGGAAAGGATTTTCAATTCCTCCCTTTTCTACAAGGTTCCAGATATTTCCTAAGCTGTCCACAAAGCAGATAACTTGAAAAGAATACCAATTCAAGTAAATACAACAGTGGACATACCTTTGAAAACATTGTGGAAAAGGAAAAACTGCTTCAATTGATAAATTTCTCCATTTCCTCATTGTTCTCAACTCTATATACATTTCACTTTCAATTGTTCCAGATTTTACCTGACTAATGAAAAGTATTTTCAAAGGAGACAATATCTAAAATAGTATAACAGGAAACTGTTAAACCCTTTTCCACATATATACTCTTTCTGGTATCTGCACTAGAAAACAATGTGGCAAAATGAGAAATTGCTTATAATGAACAATTTCTCCTTTTGCCTCAATGTTTTTAGTTTTATTCAATAATTACTGTATACTTGTATTCATAGACGTTTCCATATTTTTTGCAAAGATGTTTTCAATATCGTCTGCTCCAGATTTTTTTTATATTTTGGAAAGGGTTGAAAGAACTAGAACAGGTTAATTATAAGTCTAATTTAAATTAAGTATTTAATCCAATTGAGAAAATGCCAGTTACACTTTCATTGCTTTGACCCTGTTAACCCTTTCCCTCATACGACAATTCCGCAGCAGATGACTTTAAACATATTTTGTCAAAAGATGGAAAAAACTCTATAATTAAATGGATAACCTATGACTAAAAGTGGAAAATATTGTGGCAAAAGGAGAAATTGCTGGTTTTGAGCAATTTCTTCTTTTTGTCACTATGTTTACAAATAGCTGTCTGCTGCAGAGGCGTCAGAAAGCGTCTATATGAGGGAAAGGTTTAACTCTTTCCCACATACAACAAATCTGCAGCGAACAAAAGTGACAAACACCTGAAAAATCTCCGCAAAAGGTAGCTTAATTGTTAAATAAAGTTGAAAACATTGTGGCCTAATGGGGAATTGTTCATCATGAGCAATTTCACCTTTGGCCTCAATGTTTTGAAAAGTCCATTGCTGCTATTGCATCAAAATGCGTCTGCAAGTGGGAAAGGGTTAACCCTTTCCCTCATACAACAATTCTGCAGCAGACGACTTTGAACGTATTTTGTCAAAAAATAGAAAATCTCCATAATTGAATGGATAACCTATGACAAAAAGTGGAAAACATTGTGACAAAAGGAGAAATTGCACGTTTTGTGCAATTTCTTCTTTTGTCACTATGTTTTCAAAAAGCCGTGCTGCAGAGGCGTCAGAAAGCGTCTATATGAGGGAAAGGGTTAACATTTTCTTAATTTTTAGAAGGTTACACATTTTTGGTTCTAGAAATATTTTATCAGTTTTACCTTTCCGAAATACAACAAAACTGCAGCAGATGATTTTGAAAACCTCATGGCAAAAATATGGAAAATCTTTACAAAGAGAGTGTAATTATTAAATAGAATTGTAATGTAAATGTTTGACAAAAGCGGAAATGGCTCATTATGGTTAAATCCTCATATTCCCACAATTTTTTCATTAGTCCTAGTGCATATTCGTTAAAACATGTCTGCATTTCGGAAAGGGTTGGAACAAATCTGATGAGTTCAGTAAGTGAGATTAGGCTTGAAAAAGAAACTGGTCTGCATCAGGAAAAATGTTCAGTGCATTTTACTACATTTGATTCTCCTTCAATTATTCCTGCTCATAATGAGCAATTTCTCCTTTTGCCACAATAATTTCAACTATATTCCATAAACAAACTTTTATTTATGGAGAACATTTTCAAAGTCGTCTGCTGCAAATTTGTTGTATGTGGGAAAGGATTAAATAGTAAATACATGTACACGTATAATCTCAATTTTCATCAATAGTCTTTCTGGTAGAGGATACATTTTGATGCATCAGTACAAGACATCCTCATTGAAAAAGGAGAAATTGTTAAGAAGATCAAATTCTGGTTTATTTAACAATATTTTAATTCTGTATCAAAATTATTCTTTCATTTGTGTTACAGTTTCTTCTTCTAATGCTTGCAAAGTAGATGACAGAAGAAAATATAATAAAGGAACAATTAGTAGTAAAGAACCTAAAGATTTTAACATTTATATGATTGCATTCAGTAAGGAAAGGAGAATGCTTCAGAATGTGTCTGCATGTGGAAAAGGGATAAGAAGAATTGAACACATTGGGGCAAAAAGATGGAGCAATTTTCCTTCAACTACAATGTTGTCAAGATCAAGAGTAGTCTGCTACAGTTAAGTCAAGATACGGTTGCATGTGTTAACCTTTTCCTACATACGACAAATCAGCAGCAGACGACTTTGAAAACATTGTGGCAAAAGATGAAATTGCTCATTTTGAGCAATTTCTCCTTTTGTCACAATGTTTTCAAAAGAAGTATGCTGCAGAGGCGTCAGAAGGCGTCTATATGTGGGAAAGGGTCAAAAGGTTTGGATAGAAGAAAAGTGACTGTATCTTCTTATATTTCTCATTTCAGTTGAGTTAGATGACAGTCAGTTGTTAGCCAAGAAGACGACAGAAGAAAACAGTGCCTTAAAAACTGAACTGACCGACAATAAATGTTTGGTGGGAAAGAAGTCCGAAATGGTCATAGATCTTCAAGGTAAAACATTGCTGTCTTTACTGAATTTAAAAGGTGTCCTATTGTGGGAAATGTTTTTCTTTAGCTCTACTTTTTCGAAGAATAAGGAGGGCTATTACAGTAACTTTTATGTCGGCGTCGGTGTTGCAGCTTTGGTTTAAGTTTTGCATGCAAGACCTTTATCGAAAACCACAGATGCTATTGCGTTGAAACTTCACACATTTATTGGACTTTATTGCATGACCTTGCAGGAAAAGTCCCATAACTCTACATAATATTTTGACTGAATTATGACACTTTTTGGACTTAGAAATTCTGCTCAAATTTGTGTGTGCAACTACATTAAGAGTCCCTATCTCAGTAACTACCTTATTATTATTAGTTTGGGGTTATTTACCCTCACCTTTCGGCATAAAGCCATTTGGGATTTATGTATTGCATTGAAACTTTATACAACCATTCGAAGTCATCACGCCTATGTCAATAGTAAGTAAGTAAGATAACTCATGATTTAATGCACATTATGGCCCTTTTTGTGTCACCCTGCGTAGCATGGTAGGCACTTAGGGATTACTTTTTCTTTGTCCGGCGTCTGTCTGTCTGTCTGTTTGAATGTCTGTCTGTTACACTTTTTCGTCACACTTTCAATGAGCAGGTGATACATATGCTCCGCGGAGCACTCCATTCTAGTTTTACTTAATAGAATTTCTAGTTAAAGTTTTGTGTGCAACTTCATTCAGAGTCCATATTTCAGTAACTATCTATTTTTCGTGCAACAACAGTCATTAGGAGTACATATCTCAGTAACTACATGATGCAATGCATTCAAACTTTATACAATAAAAATAAAAGCGCGAAAATCAAACAAAGGGTTGTGTCGGTGTCGCGTGTGTTGTTTAGGCTGACTACAATGCAATCAACCCTTAAGTCACATTTGTCCGTTTTCCAACCCAGAGAAGTCAATGACGGAATTCCTCAAAACGTTGAACGTGAAGGAAGCAATTCACATCTACGCAGAAGCTTGGAACGACGTCACAGAACGCTGCATACAACATTGTTGGAAAAAGGGCCTTGGGGACGCTATACCAGCTGAAGAAGAAGACAGCGAAAACGATTTTGACGGCTTCGACAAACACGAGATACAGGCTGCTGAGCAATCACTTCGTACAATCCAAACCTCAGACAACCAAGATACAATCGATGCAAGACGCGTTTTTGGGGACAACTTTAGCACTGACGATTATACAACGTGGAACACAATTGATCATGACCTACCCACACACCAGGAGATGACGGATGATGACATACTGCAGAGCGTGCAGCAAAGTGAAACCACCATTCTCACTGAAGACCATGACGACGACGATGAAGATATCCAACCTTCTCAGAAAATGTCAACACTCGTACAAAGTACCGAAGATGTCCTTCGCCATATAGAGTCTTCCGTTTGGGGTACAGCAGCACAAGTAACGGACCTTCGAAACATTCTCAGCCTGGTCAGATCAGAAGCCCGAAACACACAGACTCAACGTAAATTGACTGACTTCTTTAACAACCGACCCGTCTAGTGTAGAAACAAACTAATGACAGAACTTCTTTTCTCACAATGTTTACAAATGTTTACAAAAGTTAAATAGCTGTAGGGTGGATAGGGGTGTTTGTTAGTGTATATAAATGTATAATAATGTATGAACTCCTATTCTAACAATGTTTTCAAAAATGTATATGATGCATGAATTAATTACGGGTCCGACATTATGTGTTTATCCTTTTCTCACAGTGTTTTCAAAAGCTTTCTGCTGCAACTGCGTCAAAAGTAATTGCATTCACGAAGTCCATTAAAAGTGTGTGTAATTTGTACATAGGTGAAGTTATGTTACGAGTTACAGGGGTTTTATAGTAATTTGTAAATGAAGTCACCCATTTATATAGCTTGGGAAAATCCATTCACTTTTTGTGAAAAGATAACATGTGTCTCCAGGGCATTCTTACAAGCGCGTGAAATTGCGGTAAACATTACGTCATATTCCTACTTTCTTTTGTTCCCCGGATAGATTGAGCTGCCGCGACAAATGAAAATCACCCATTTAAAAATAATTATTTCATCCTTACCCATTTGCACACGCATTTTGACACATCTGCAGCAGATTTCTTTTGATACCGTTGTGACAAAAGGAGATATTACTACATGTACTACATTTTGTTTGAAATTGGATAATTAAACTTTGAATAAAAAGGATTTTAAAGGTATGAATCTTTTTTCTTGTGTTTAACAACTTTGAAGTAGAAACAACATGTAAGGAAAGGATGCATCGCTGATAACTGATTACGCTGCTAACAAGCAGCTTCTCTTTTTCTCACAATGTTTTCCAATGCTGTCTGCTACATCTGCATTTGAAGCTATGAATACGTGGTTTGAGAATTAATTATTTTTCTTTTAAATAAGTTTGAAAAGAAGAGAAAAATGTAAGGAAAGGAGCATAAGGGCCAGTTTACCTTTTCTAACAATTTTTTCAAAGGCTGTTTTTTTTTTTATTTATCTGCAACAAAAGTCAATAACGACAGGACAATTAGATTTTTACTGAATAAAAGAATACAAACTAACCGAAATTTGTTTGATTATAAATTTGAAAGCAGAAGACGACTTTCAAAACGTTTGTCATTGCATGCAGTTAAACGGTGGAGATTGACGAGTATCAGGTTTTGGCATGCTGAGGCATATTACTTGTGATTGCTTTAATTTCTAATGGTGATCGCGATGTCAGATTCCAACGCGATGCTAGGCCTTGGACCCCTAGTATCGCGATATACTGGAACTCCAGTGTATAACTCTTCCCAACCATTACACATTTGTTAATAATCAAGTAAGATAACTCTATCTTGCATATAATGAGAATTATGACCCTTTATTATATGACATAGAAATTCTTGTTAAGCGGTTAAATAGTCAAGCGCGCTCTCTTACGGACATCTCTTGTTTAAATAACTATTTATCTGATATGATCTTCTCTTGATTGTCTGCTTTAGAAACATCTGAGTTGAAACAGGAGTTGAAAATATTGTGGCAACAGGGTAAATTGCTCATGTAGAGGAATATTTCCTTTTCTCACAATGTTTATTATTGAAAATGATGTGCTTCAGAGGCATAAATGTTACCTGTATCAGCCGAATACAAACTTTAATTTGACAGATTTATAATGGTAAATTGGAGCAGCAAATGAAGACATGTATATCTTTTCTTTTTTTATTCTTTATATACTCTTTCTTTTGCAGAACAATTACAAAAAGCCGAAAGTACCACAAAAGAAGTAAAACAACATATTTTAGAACTTAGGGGTAAGTGTTCCTTTAACTCTTCTCCTGACACCTTTGCAGCAGACAACATTCGAAAACATTTTGACAAAAGGAGAAATTGCTTAAAACAAGCAATTTCTACCTTTGCCAAAATGTTTTCATCTCCATCCAACTATTATACGTTCATTTGCAGAGATTTTTCATACTTTTGCCAAGACGTTTTCGAAGTTGTCTGCTGCAGAATTGTTGTATGTGGGAAACGGTAAATTATTATTCAGGAATCTCCTTTGACAATATATATCGGAAGGAAAATGTTAAATCTCTGAAATTATGAATATAGTTTTGATACAAATTTGAAAAATGTCCTATTTAGTCAGTGTAAATAAAACTGTCACATGATAATTACCTAACAAGGTCATACTTCATACAAATACAGTGTTTCACCTGACCAGCAGTCATGTGACTGTGACATGTCAATTTAGAGAGAATATATGAGCCTCTAGTCTCAGTTGGAGTCTTATTGCATATACATATAGTGAAGGCTCAAGTGAGACTAAAGATGCACAGTATCCCCAGAGTCATTACTGTCTTCCTTTATGTTTAAAAGATTTAGAAGCATATTTTGACAAAAAAAAGTTAAGTGTAATCCCACTAGCTTGATGCCAAGCTACCTTTATATGCCCCACGACTTTAAGTGTAGTCCCACTAGTTTGATGCCAAGGTACCTTTATATGTGCTGCCCCGACTTTAAGTGTAGTCCCACTAGTTTGATGCCAAGGTACCTTTATATGTGCTGCCCCGACTTTAAGTGTAGTCCCACTAGTTTGATGCCAAGATACCTTTATATGTGCCGCCCCGACTTTAAGTGTAGTCCCACTAGTTTGATGCCAAGGTACCTTTATATGCCCCCTACTTTAAGTGTAGTCCCACTAGTTTGATGCCAAGGTACCTTTATATGCCCCCCGACTTTAAGTGTAGTTCCACTATTTTGATGCCAAGGTACCTTTATATGCCCCAACTTTAAGTGTAGTCCCACTAGTTTGATGCCAAGGTACCTTTATATGCCCCGACTTTAAGTGTAGTCCCACTAGCTAGATATATATGTGCCGCCCCCGACGTTTAGTGTAGTCCCTCTAGTTTGATGCCAAGGTACCTTTATATGCCCCCCGACTTTAAGTGTAGTCCCACTAGTTTGATACCAAGGTACCTTTATATGCGCCAACTTTAAGTGTAGTCCCACTAGTTTGATGCCAAGGTACCTTTATATGCCCCGACTTTAAGTGTAGTCCCACTAGCTAGATGCTAAGGTACCTTTATATGTGCCACCCCCGACTTTAAGTGTAGTCCCACTAGTTTGATGCCAAGGTACCTTTATATGCCCCTGACTTTAAGTGTAGTCCCACTAGTGTGATGCCAAGGTACCTTTATATGCCCCCAACTTTAAGTGTAGTCCCACTAGTGTGATGCCAAGGTACCTTTATATGCCCCCAACTTTAAGAGTAGTCCCACTAGTTTGATGCCAAGGTACCTTTATATGCCCCATACTTTAAGTTTAGTCCCACTAGTTTGATGCCAAGGTACCTTCATATGCCCCACAACTTTAAGTGTAGTCCCACTAGTTCGACACCAAGGTACCTTTATATTTCCCACAACTTTAAGTGTAGTCCCACTAGTTTGACACCAAGGTACCTTTATATGCCCCATGACTTTAAGTGTAGTCCCACTAGTTTGATGCCAAGGTACCTTTATATGCCCCCGACTTTAAGTGTAGTCCCACTAGTGTGATGCCAAGGTACCTTTATATGCCCCCAACTTTAAGTGTAGTCCCACTAGTTTGATGCCAAGGTACCTTCATATGCCCCACAACTTTAAGTGTAGTCCCACTAGTTCGACACCAAGGTACCTTTATATTTCCCACAACTTTAAGTGTAGTCCCACTAGTTTGACACCAAGGTACCTTTATATGCCCCATGACTTTAAGTGTAGTTCCACTAGTTTGATGCCAAGGTACCTTTATATGCCCCCAACTTTAAGTGTAGTCCCACTAGTTTGATGCCAAGGTACCTTCATATGCCCCACAACTTTAAGTGTAGTCCCACTAGTTCAACACCAAGGTACCTTTATATTTCCCACAACTTTAAGTGTAGTCCCACTAGTTTGACACCAAGGTACCTTTATATGCCCCATGACTTTAAGTGTAGTTCCACTAGTTTGATGCCAAGGTACCTTTATATGCCCCCGACTTTAAGTGTAGTCCCACTAGTGTGATGCCAAGGTACCTTTATATGCCCCCAACTTTAAGTGTAGTCCCACTAGTTTGATGCCAAGGTACCTTTATATGCCCCCAATTTTAAGTGTAGTCCCACTAGTTTGATGCCAAGGTACCTTTATATGCCCCACAACTTTAAGTGTAGTCCCACTAGTTTGACCCCAAGGTACCTTTATATGCCCCACAACTTTAAGTGTAGTCCCACTAGTTTGACACCAAGGTACCTTTATATGCCCCATGACTTCAAGTGTAGTCCCACTAGTTTGATGCCAAGGTACTAGGGATGGGAACGAATGTTGAAAACGATATTCGAATATTCGTTTTCCTTATTCGAATATATTCGCTTATTCGATTTTCGAATCAGAAATCGGTATCCGATTTCAGGTTATTCCATTCAGATACTCCCGTTTTCTTTTTCAAATAATGGCAATTTTCCAAGTAAAGGTATGAGCTATTGTTTACGTATATATTTCATGTTTTCAACTGAACTTACACTCTCTTTTTCCCCAACAGATGTATTTGAATTTCAAGTAAATCAAGAAATAAATCCCTTCCAAACGATTAACCAAATCGCAACGTTTTGTGAGCCGTATATTCATTCAGGTGTCGCTTTTTACCGAGTTTAATATTGAATCGAATCAAATAATTAACGAAATAATTATAAATCTTATTCATACAAAAAGCATAGGGAGTTGGGTGATATTTCTTTTACCGATTTCGTCTAGTCAATTTAACCACGTGTTGGAAGAAAACAAAATCGCGGACGATTCAATTTGTTCGCTTATGTGACTTCATTTTTGAAGAGGTAAAGAGGAAAGCTGCATACTTTTAAGACGTAATGCGATGTTTACATATGATTTATTCAATGTTTGCAACAGCTGTCTTTGATGTAAACATCGACTATGTTTTGGTTAGGCTGGGAGGGTTTTACGGAACTGAAGACTGTCAACGTTTATACATGTTTGTTGATTTAAAAATATCGAACAAACTGGTCGTCAATGTGATGTCTGGTTACACACGTTTAGATCTCTGGTTAACGTACACGTGACAATTATTGATTTTATTATCGTTTCTTATGTTTTAACATACGTTGTAAAAACACAACAAACGACACATACACAAACTTTATCACTTCACCCTTAATCATGATTAGCTCCAACTCGCGACCGATGTCAGAATTTTACTTATAATGTTTTGTTTATTTTTAGAAAATAGTACACTGAAAACGAATATTCTTATTCGACAACATTATTCGAATATTCGTCCGTTTTTCGAATATTCATTCCCATCCCTTCAAGGTACCTTTATATGCCCCGACTTTAAGTGTAGTCCCACTAGTCTGATGCCAAGGTACCTTATATGCCCCCGACTTTAAGTGTAGTCCCACTAGTTTGATGCCAAGGTACCTTTATATGCCCCACAACTTTAAGTGTAATCCCACTAGTTCGACACCAAGGTACCTTTATATGCCCCCGACTTTAACTAGTTCAACTAGTTTGATGCCAAGTTACCTTTATATGCCCCCAACTTTAAATGTAGTCCCACTAGCTTGATGCCAAGCTACCTTTATATGCCCCCGATTTTAAGTGTAGTCCCACTAGTTTGATGCCAAGGTATATTTATATGCCCCCTACTTTAAGTGTAGTTCCACTATTTTGATGCCAAGGTACCTTTATATGCCCCAACTTTAAGTGTAGTCCCACTAGTTTGATGCCAAGGTACCTTTATATGCCCCGACTTTAAGTGTAGTCCCACTAGCTAGATATATATGTGCCGCCCCCGACGTTTAGTGTAGTCCCTCTAGTTTGATGCCAAGGTACCTTTATATGCCCCCCGACTTTAAGTGTAGTCCCACTAGTTTGATACCAAGGTACCTTTATATGCCCCAACTTTAAGTGTAGTCCCACTAGTTTGATGCCAAGGTACCTTTATATGCCCTGACTTTAAGTGTAGTCCCACTAGCTAGATGCTAAGGTACCTTTATATGTGCCACCCCCGACTTTAAGTGTAGTCCCACTAGTTTGATGCCAAGGTACCTTTATATGCCCCCGACTTTAAGTGTAGTCCCACTAGTGTGATGCCAAGGTTCCTTTATATGCCCCCAACTTTAAGTGTAGTCCCACTAGTGTGATGCCAAGGTACCTTTATATGCCCCCAACTTTAAGAGTAGTCCCACTAGTTTGATGCCAAGGTACCTTTATATGCCCCCAACTTTAAGTTTAGTCCCACTAGTTTGATGCCAAGGTACCTTCATATGCCCCACAACTTTAAATGTAGTCCCACTAGTTCGACACCAAGGTACCTTTATATTTCCCACAACTTTAAGTGTAGTCCCACTAGTTTGACACCAAGGTACCTTTATATGCCCCATGACTTTAAGTGTAGTCCCACTAGTTTGATGCCAAGGTACCTTTATATGCCCCGACTTTAAGTGTAGTCCCACTAGTGTGATGCCAAGGTACCTTTATATGCCCCCAACTTTAAGTGTAGTCCCACTAGTTTGATGCCAAGGTACCTTCATATGCCCCACAACTTTAAGTGTAGTCCCACTAGTTCGACACCAAGGTACCTTTATATTTCCCACAACTTTAAGTGTAGTCCCACTAGTTTGACACCAAGGTACCTTTATATGCCCCATGACTTTAAGTGTAGTCCCACTAGTTTGATGCCAAGGTACCTTTATATGCCCCCAACTTTAAGTGTAATCCCACTAGTGTGATGCCAAGGTACCTTTATATGCCCCCGACTTTAAGTGTAGTCCCACTAGTTTGATGCCAAGGTACCTTCATATGCCCCACAACTTTAAGTGTAGTCCCACTAGTTCGACACCAAGGTACCTTTATATTTCCCACAACTTTAAGTGTAGTCCCACTAGTTTGACACCAAGGTACCTTTATATGCCCCATGACTTTAAGTGTAGTTCCACTAGTTTGATGCCAAGGTACCTTTATATGCCCCCGACTTTAAGTGTAGTCCCACTAGTGTGATGCCAAGGTACCTTTATATGCCCCCAACTTTAAGTGTAGTCCCACTAGTTTGATGCCAAGGTACCTTTATATGCCCCCAACTTTAAGTGTAGTCCCACTAGTTTGATGCCAAGGTACCTTTATATGCCCCACAACTTTAAGTGTAGTCCCACTAGTTTGACCCCAAGGTACCTTTATATGCCCCACAACTTTAAGTGTAGTCCCACTAGTTTGACACCAAGGTACCTTTATATGCCCCATGACTTTAAGTGTAGTCCCACTAGTTTGATGCCAAGGTACTAGGGATGGGAACGAATATTGAAAACGATATTCGAATATTCGTTTTCCTTATTCGAATATATTCGTTTTCCTTATTCGAATATATTCGAATATTCGATTTTCGAATCAGAAATCGGTATCCGATTTCAGGTTATTCCATTCAGATACTCCCGTTTTCTTTTTCAAATAATGGCAATTTTCCAAGTAAAGGTATGAGCTATTGTTTACGTATATATTTCATGTTTTCAACTGAACTTACACTCTCTTTTTCCCCAACAGATGTATTTGAATTTCAAGTAAATCAAGAAATAAATCCCTTCCAAACGATAAACCAAATCGCAACGTTTTGTGAGCCGTATATTCATTCAGGTGTCGCTTTTTACCGAGTTTAATATTGAATCGAATCAAATAATTAACTAAATAATTATAAATCTTATTCATACAAAAAGCATAGGGAGTTGGGTGATATTTCTTTTACCGATTTCGTCTAGTCAATTTAACCGCGTGTTGGAAGAAAACAAAATCGCGGACGATTCAATTTGTTCGCTTATGTGACTTCATTTTTGAAGAGGTAAAGAGGAAAGCTGCAAACTTTTAAGACGTAATGCGATGTTTACATATGATTTATTCAATGTTTGCAACAGCTGTCTTTGATGTAAACATCGACTATGTTTTGGTTAGGCTGGGAGGGTTTTACGGAACTGCAGACTGTCAACGTTTATACATGTTTGTTGATTTAAAAATATCGAACAAACTGGTCGTCAATGTGATGTCTGGTTACACACGTTTAGATCTCTGGTTAACGTACACGTGACAATTATTGATTTTATTATCGTTTCTTATGTTTTAACATACGTTGTAAAAACACAACAAACGACACATACACAAACTTTATCACTTCACCCTTAATCATGATTAGCTCCAACTCGCGACCGATGTCAGAATTTTACTTATAATGTTTTGTTTATTTTTAGAAAATAGTACACTGAAAACGAATATTCTTATTCGACAACATTATTCGAATATTCGTCCGTTTTTTGAATATTCGTTCCCATCCTACAAGGTACCTTTATATGCCCAGACTTTAAGTGTAGTCCCACTAGTCTGATGCCAAGGTACCTTATATGCCCCGACTTTAAGTGTAGTCCACTAGTTTGATGCCAAGGTACCTTTATATGCCCCACAACTTTAAGTGTAATCCCACTAGTTCGACACCAAGGTACCTTTATATGCCCCGACTTTAACTAGTCAACTAGTTTGATGCCAAGTTACCTTTATATGCCCCCAACTTTAAATGTAGTCCCACTAGCTTGATGCCAAGCTACCTTTATATGCCCCCGATTTTAAGTGTAGTCCCACTAGTTTGATGCCAAGGTATATTTATATGCCCCGACTTTAAGTGTAGTCCCACTAGCTAGATGTCAAGGTACCTTTATATGTGCCACCCCCGACCTTTAAGTGTAGTCCCACTAGTTTGATACCAAGGTACCTTTATATGCCCCCGACTTTAAGTGTAGTCCCACTAGCTAGATGTCAAGGTACCTTTATATGTGCCACCCCCGACTTTAAGTGTAGTCCCACTAGTTTGATACCAAGGTACCTTTATATGCCCCGACTTTAAGTGTAGTCCAACTAGTTTGTGATGCCAAGGTACCTTTATATGTGCTGCCCCGACTTGAAGTGTAGTCCCACTAGTTTGATGCCAAGGTACCTTTATATGCCCCACAACTTTAACTAGTCCCACTAGTTTTATGCCAAGTTACCTTTATATGCCCCCGACTTTAAGTGTAGTCCCACTCGTTCGATGCCAAGGTACCTTTATATGCCCCCGACTTTAAGTGTAGTTCCACTAGCTTGATGTCAAGGTACCTTTATATGCCCCCAACTGTAAGTGTAGTCCCACTAGCTTGATGCCAAGGTACCTTTATATGTGCCGACCCCCCTTAAAGATAGTTAACATGATGGTCTCTACACACTAAACATTGTTGATTTGTGTTTTATTTCAGACCAGTTACTAGAGGAACAAGAACAATCCAAACATAACTCGGATGAGGTCAATAGTCTGAAAAGTAAGTTCTCTTTATCTTTCCGTCATAGTAATAGGATATATGCAATTTATTTTGAATACATTGTTAACCCTTTCCTTTCCTGCACACAACACATCTGAAGCCGCTGCTATTGAAAAACATCCAGGCAAGTATGAAAAAAGGCCCAAGATTTATATGAGAGTATTTTGAAAATATTGTAACATTGTAAACGTTATAAAACACCATTAAAACAAACATACAACAAATCTGAAGCCACTGCTTTTGAAAACATCTTTGCAAATATGAAACATATCACCAGATTTATATGAGAGCACAGTTATTGAAAAATAATTGAAAGCATTGTGGCAAAAGGAGAAATTATTGACACATGAAAACATTTAGCCAGATAACGAGCCATATGAATCTGACAATTTGTGAAAATATTTGACGAGAAAAAAAAAAAAATCTCAATCTGCAAATTCGTCTTTTACATTAATGATTTCTACTGTTTCTAGTACTTGTACTATAATTTATAGATTTGCTATTTTTTTCCCTCAGTGTTTCGAATGTTGGAAAGGCTTAACATACTTCTTCTTTTCCCAGAATGCTTTTAATTCCGTCTAAACACCAGATCCAAACACATTTGGATGCATCTGCAGTACATGAATCTCGTGCATAAAAAAGTTAATATTAATTTGATATTCCAATCTTTTTTGTATGATTTAAATCCGAATAGGTATAAATAACACTTTCACACATGCAGATGCATTTTGATGTAGCTGCAGCAGACTCCCATGAGCAATTTCTCCTTTTGCTACAATGTTTTCAATATTTTTGTCAACATGTTTTCCTAGTCGTCTGCAATAAAGGGTAAATACATATTGTTATTACAGATGAACTAAGCACAGAGAAGACAAAGCATGAAGATACCAAGAAAAATCTCATCGAAACAAAAAGTAGGTAACAGACAGAAAACTCGGAACTTCAATCCTTTCCAATTTGTTCAGATGTTTCCAAAGTCTGCTGTTTGTGAACAGATAAATTAAATTGGGGGAAGGGATGAAAAAAACTTATCGCTACATTTAGTTGTTTGCCTTTGAACATCTGAGTGAAACATTTTTAACAATTTGAAGTGATTTTGCTCATGAGCAATTTCTTCTTATCTAAAAATATTTTCAAAAGTTTTTGCAGAGGCATCAGACATTATCTGTATAAGTTAAAAGATAAATCTGCGACTCATTATGGTCATTTCTTTTATCACCTAAGTGTGATTAAAAGACAGCTGAAAGAAGTAACTTGGAAAGTCTTTGACATATGACATGATTATGTTGCTGTTAAATGACCATTTACCTTGTACGATATTTTTAGGGCCTTCTCTGATGATTCGTCTCGGTAAAAGTAGTATAATTTGGAAATACCTGATTGTAAAATGTAGTAAATTGAAATTACAATGCTGGTTTTCAGCATTTTCTCATTTTCCCACCATGTTTTCAAAGTTAGTGTGTAAAAAGCAAATACACTGACTTTCTTGTTTCCTACTTTTATCAGAGATTTAAATGAAATGTTTTTGTGTTTAAAATTCTTATTTGACCCTTGAACCCTATGTAGGAAGACAGTGGTGCAGAGGTAGCGCGTCGGCCTCTTGTCCCTGGTTCGAGTCTGTGATAAGCAGGTTCTGACTTTGGGATTTTTCCACACAAACGGCGCGAGTACTGGTTAAGTCTCCAGGAAGCAGAGATCGAGTGTGATTAATATAAGCTGAAAGCTTGTTTCGCAATCGATGTAAAATAAATAAGTTTAAACAAACCCTATGGTAAAGGCACTCTAAAGAATTGTCTCACTGAAACATAGGGTTTGATAAGGTAATAAAAGATATATCATGGGGAAAATTGCCGTTTACCCCTCCATATCTGTACCTCTGTTTTTATTCTCTTTTTCAAGAACTTTTCACGGATAGTCAGCAGACGTCAAAACAAAGTCAAAATGAGGCCACCCAGCTGAGAAGTGAGTACCAGACATTTGAGAATAGTTTGTACCCGAGTTTATGTGTAACCGAGTGGTTTTTTTTAGAAAATGTTTGGAATTGGTTCAATTTTGGTTCAGTTATAATGCCCTCAATTTCAAAGGTGTTGATGTGGCAAATTTTCTTTTGATTGGTTCATTTGTTTGTCTGCCTCCGTTGCCTGTGTGCAACATGTCATAACTTACGAAACATGTGAATAAAAACTTAACCCAGTCCTTTCCATCATACGACAATTCTGCAGCAGACGACTTTGAACATATTTTGTCAAATAATAGAAAATCTTTATAATTGAATGGATAACCTTTGACGAAAAGTGGAAAACATTGCGACAAAAGGAGAAATTTCACGTTTTGTGCAATTTCTTCTTTTGTTACTATGTTGTCAGAAAGCGTCTATATGAGGGAAATTGTACCCAGATTTCAAGGAAAATGTTGCAGTTAACCCTTTTCCACATATAAATCTGCAGCAGACACAACTTTGTATATCTAGGTAAACACTTTATAGATGAAAGTAATATATTGAATGGATTTGCAAATATTGTGGCAAAATGAGCAATTTCTCCTTTTGCCACAATGCTTTCAAAAGTTGTTGGTGAGATATATCTGGAGGTGGGGAAGGGTTGAACGACCTTTGTATGCATTACAGCTTTTGACAGGTACACCTTTGCATTTAGTTAGTAGGAGTCTTGGGTCCAATCCCTTGCAAGGTCATAACAAAGACAACGAAACTGGTAGTAGTGGTATATCCCTGCTTGGTACTCTGTATAGCAACTGATCAACCAATGTGTGGGTCATTGTACCGGTAGTACTAAAAATTAACAGAGGAAATGCTGCAATTTGTCGGAAATATTGTCAAAAGAGTTCAAACAAGTCTTGATTTTCACATCAACAGTTCCATATATAATTTTGTTTTGGCTAGTATATGGTTCTAGGGCATAGGGTTTTACAAACAATATGTTCCAATTTCATTCATTTTTTTTTTTCATAAATCACTGTGTGTTTTAATATATTTTAGCATTGGATGTCCTTAACCCTTTCCCACATACAGCAAATCTGCAGCAGAATACGTTGAAAAGTATTTGCAAAAATGTGAAAAATCTCTATAAAAAGTCTACTTTATTAATTGAATAAAGTTGAAAACATTGAGGCAAACTGAGAAATTGCTTGTATCGAGCAATTTATCCTTTTGTATCATTGTTTTCAAAAGTTGTATGCTCCAGAGACGTCAGGAAGCGTCTATATGTGGGAAAGGCAGAGGAATGTAAAATACTATGTCAGGTAAATGGTTTACCCTTTCTCACATTCAGACACATTCTGATATATTTACTGTAGACATCTTTTGAAAACAGTGTTGCAAAAAAAGAAATTGCTCAAGAACAATTTCTCCTTTTACTACAATGTTTTCAATTCTGATCAAAAGTTCAACTCTGATATATATTTAATTTCCATAATTTTGCCTCGATGTTTGCAGGTGCCTGCTGCATATTAATCATATACTTTTTGATAAATCAAATCATATGTTTTCCTTATGAATTGATCCTGTAAAACTAAAAGTCATTATCATAAATAATGTATCCTTTCATATATCAATAGCTGCATGCTAAAAGTATAGTCAAAAACACAGTTGTATTTCAATAACTTACCTTTGTTTATTGCATCTGCTACCTTCGGGTACCAATGTATTAACTCTTTCCCTTATACAACAAATCTGTAGCAGACAAAATCTAGGTAAAAAACGTTAAAACTATTTATAAATGAAATAATACCGGTAATTAATTAATTAATTTAAAAAACATTGTGGTAAAAGGAGAAATTGGTCTTGATAAGCAGTTTCTCCTTTTGCCACAATGTTTGCAAATTTTGTCTGCATCAGATGTATTAAAATATGTCTGCATGTGCGCAAGGGTTAAAGAGCCATACTCAAGGAGAACCCAAATGAGGATATTTATGGCAAGTGTAGGTAAAGATCTGCCTGTGCATCCATGTAATCTGATACAATGAGTTGAAAACATTGTGGCAAAAAGGAGAGAAATTCTCATTTTGCCACAATGTTTTCAAATGTTGCCTGCTGCAGAGGCATCAGAAAGTATCAGTAAGTGGGAAATGCTTAAACCGTCTGTGATGAATCCATGGACAGAGCTAGAATAAGCCGAGCAGTTGAGCGTGATCTACTCAATGTTCTATGGTTGGGTTTTTGTAGAGAATAGCTCAAATGCATGAAACTATCTTCAATCAAGATGTTCTGTTTAACACCACTGGTTTGTATCAAGTCTACAAATTAATAAATGTTAATGAACAGTAGATTATAAGAAAAAAAATCAGAATGAAATATTGCTTTTGCCAATATGAAATCAATGGTTAACTTATGCAAAACTACAAGGTTTTACTATCAATTCTTTGAATAAGCATGGCAAGATATAAAACTGCATTTTGCATGAACAACACTATTTTCTATGATGTCACAATGTTTTTAGGATTTTGTGAAAATGTTTTCCCTTTGAAGGACTGTTAGATTCAGAAAGCGAAAAAACTTGACTTTATGTTTAACCCTTTCCCAAATGCAGCAAATCTGCAGCAGTTGACTTTAGAAATATCTAGACAAAAACACAGAAAATCTGTTAAAATGAAGGTACAATTACTGAAAGAAATTGAAAACATGGTGGCAAAAGGAAAAACTGCTTGTTTTTCTACTTTGTCACAATGTTTTCAAAAGTCGTTTGCTGCAAAAGGCATCAGAAAGTGTCTGTATGTGGGAAAGAGTTAACTTACTGACTTATCGGCAGGGGACTCAATGTGTTCTTGAAATCAAATAACGATCAATTTACATGCTTGTAAAATCATTCATGTCAGCATTCTCTAGAAACTTTGTTGGTGATCATACCACTACTTGGCACAGAGGGAAAATCTAGATATTCGCTGGTAGCAAAATGTGGAAGATTGATTTTCATGTTTCATTACACTTACTATGAGTATTTTGTACTTCAAGGGATGATGACCATTAATTACTACTCCACATATCAAGACCCCTATGGAATACAATGTATGTCTGTTAACCCTTTCCCTCATATAGACGCTTTCTGACGCCTCTGCAGCAGTCGGCTTTTTGAAAACATAGTGACAAAAGAAGAAATTGCACAAAACGTGCAATTTCTCCTTTTGCCACAATGTTTTCCACTTTTTGTCATAGGTTATCCATTCAATTATGGAGATTTTCTATTTTTTGACAAAATACGTTCAAAGTCGTCTGCTGCAGAATTGCCGTATGAGGGAAAGGGTTAAAAGGTTCACCCTTTAGACGATGTTTACTTTCTCAGTTAGGAATCCGCCGTGGCCGAGTGGTTAGCGTTGGGGATTGGAACTGGGCATCCGAGATTCTATTCCCAATCGCAATGCGACAGTCATGGGGGAGTGCCCTTGGGTAAGGCACATTTCCTAGCCTAGGACTGGTTTGTTTACCCAGGCATCATGAAAACCCCAATAAAGCAAAACTTTGGGGGTGGGGAAAATATGCAAAATCTTTTTGGGTGGGAATTTTTATTTAACCCTTTCCCTCATATAGACGCTTTCTGACGCCTCTGCAGCAGACGGCTTTTTGAAAACAGTGACAAAAGAAGAAATTGCTCAAAACGAGCAATTTCTCATTTTGCCACAATGTTTTCCACTTTTAGTCATAGGTTATCCATTCAATTATAGAGATTTTCTATTTCTTGACAAAATATGTTCAAAGTCGTCTGCTGCAGAATTGTCGTATGAGGGAAGGGGTTAAGTGAAATAAAGCAATCTCATGGGACAATAAAGTAGGGCAACTTCTATGTTATTAATATTTATTTGTGATGAAGAAATATTGTTTGAAAAGAAGAAATTCCTCATCATGAGATAGTTTGTACTCCATGTTTGGCCTACCTTAGTATGGTTAGAATTGGAGGTCACATCTCTATCATCTGGCTGTTCATTCACTGAAGCTTTCACTTAATGTGTTTCTGTTGACACATGTTTTTCCAAAAATGTTTTTAAAGACATCTTACCCTCAGATATCAAAGGTCAGATCTATCAGGGTTAACATTTTCAGGGGCGTAGCTCCCTTTAGGCACTGTAGGCACGTGCCTACACAGTTTTTCTCAAAATGCATGCTGCGGCGATAGACATCTGCGTAATGTATCGACCAGACCAGCCTGCGCTGTCCGCGCAGACTGATCCGGCCGACACATTCCGTCTTAGGGGGATAGATGTATAGAGTAGTTATTCCTGAAACAGAAAATCCACAGGAGGCGAACAGTGTCTATCCGGGTAGGCCTGTGTGGCATGATTAGGCTGATCCGGGTCGATACTTTACGAGTCTAACAATGTTGATTTTCTTACGAGAAGGCCTACACATTGATTATTGCAAAGCTACGCCCCTGATTTTCCCATTCACAGACACACTGACAAATCTGTAGCAGACGACTTTTGAACAAATCTGTAGCAGACGACTTTTGAACAAATCTGTAGCAGACGACTTTTGAGAACCTTTTGGCTAAAAAAGAAATTGCTCATAATGCCACATTGTTTTCAACTGAACTCAATAATTATACTTACATTAAGTAAAATTTTCAATGATGTTACCATTATGTTTTCAAAGTCATCTGCTGCGGATGTGTTGTATGTGAGAAAGGGTTAAGGTGATCTTTGGCAAACATGGCATGTTCTCTTCTGTTTATACTTGAGCATATTGGCCTGTTCTACTTAGCTACAGTGTTTTGTCCTTCACACTCTTTGGGCTGTGAGTTTGGATGTTTAGAATGTTTTAATTTTTATCACATCTTATTTGCTATTTATAATTGCTATTTTATGAAGGATTGAAATACTTGTGTTCTGAAAAATTCACCAGGTTAGAGATTTTGAGACCAATTGGAAAAGGAGGTATTTCTCAAAATGAGCAATCTCTCATTTGCCTATACATGTTATTTGATTGTTGTCAATTTTGTATCAAACTTTACTTCCAATTGCTGGATGTTATATTTTCTTCCTCTAATATTTGCAAAGCAGAAAACACTTTCACAAGATAACGTGTATGGGTTTTTAAATGCTTTCCCAATGAAAGCAAAAATCTGCAGCAGGCAACTTTGACAACATCTTTGCAAAATATAGAAAATCTAAAATTTCTCCTTTTCCAACAATTTTTCAAGTTATCTATCTGCTACAAGGAGTAGCATGTCACAGGGTTCAGGTTGTTGCGTAACGTGGTAATTTCTGTTTGGACGTCTTTCATCTGTTAATTGTCTCTGTTCAGCATCTTGGAAATAGCCTGATCTCACAAGCATGGCATGAAGTTAAGATAGCCTTGGTGATCAACCAGAAACATTTGCTTTGGGGGGGGGGGGGTCTTTTTAAAATTCCTTTTTTACTATAGCTGATTGAGATTCTGCAAGTGAAGACTCTTGAAGAAATTCAAATTTAAAATTGAAATATCGGAATGAGAAAGAGTTGGAATAATATGTGAAAAGGAGAGACTTACAGTTAACCCTTTTGCACATATCTTCATCAGAAGAGCTCGAAAACATCTAGGCGGAAATATAAAACATCTCGATAAATGGAGGTATCATTACTGAAAAAAAGTTGAAAATATTGTGGCAAAAGGAGTAATTGGTTGTTTCGAGCAATCTTCCTTGTGTTACAACGTTTTTCTTAAGTCGTCTGCTGCTGAGGCATCAGAAAGAGTATATGTGGGAAAGGGTTAATAATTTCTCTTTCTTATGATATGTCTGGCTGTTTCAAATCATCCCGACTAATTTTCAGAGAAAAAGAAAACAAGGTTGATCACTTTAAGGTTATTAATCGTAACACAGTCATTTCATTCATGTTTGGTTTTACATCTAGATAAGCTAAGGCAACACACAGAAAATGAGGCAGAAACAGGTCCTAGAGAGAGGCGGGATACGCCCGAAAAACGTGTGATCCCGCACCTCAAACACCCCTATCACTCACCGGACACACCCTCGCGACTTCCTGTCAGTAAACGACAAGGTAAACATTGTCTTACAAGCATAAATAACCGCTGAGGGTATTGTTTTGATGGTCAGCGGAATCTTCTTTTGCTTCGTGCCGGAGGTCTATGATATTTGTCAAATTGATTTTGCTTTAATCCGTGGTCTTTATAATTTTGATGAGATTCATTTTGCTTTTGTCAATGGTCTTTGGTACAGCTTTTGATATTGTTATATTGTGTTTAATTTGTTTATTTCAGTTTTCCCTCCACAATACCAATATATACACCCCTACCCTTTCCCACATACAAATCTGCAGCAGACAACTTTGAAAATATTTTGTCAAAAATATGGAAAATGACTATAAATGAAAGTACATATAACCATTGAAATATTGTGGCAAAAGGAGAAATTGTAATTATGAAGAATTTCTACTTTTGCTACAATGTTTTTGAATGTTATTTGCATGTGGGAATGAGTTAACCCTTCCATCTGGTATATGTTACCTCAATATAAGTCTAAATGATTTTAGATCCAAGATCTTGCATTATTTATCATGATGTCTGCCCTTGCTTTCCAATAAAATGTTGACCAAAATAGAGTAATATATATCCTTAATGAAATAAGGGAAGGACTACCAATTGAATTGTCAACAAAATGTACAGTTTCTTTCTTCTTTCCCTGCAACAGCTTGAGCTTAAGATATCTTTTGGTTTATAAAAATGTTTGATTAGAATTCCTCCGATTTTTCTAAGAGAAAAGCATTCTATCTTTTACTTCAATATATGTTGTACATGTCACTTTTCCATAAATCAAATCAAATATAAGAAAATTGTAGGTTACAACTAAATTCAACCTTTCCTGTCAACATTGTGTTTGACTGTCATGGTTTCCCTAGTTTAGTTTTCCTACAAAAAAACACAAACATATTTAGCTGGAAGATTCCATATGACTGCATCATTTAAATTTCAACATCTAGCAAACATTCTTTGTGATTTGAAAGGAAACAACAATAGCGATAAAATTGTACTTATGTACTGGTTTGCCAAAGAAATAAGCTGACAGTTTCACCAAAGCACGATTTTATTATGTCTTGTCACCAAATTTCATTCATCACATCTTTTTGTAGATTATTCATTTGTTCTGTTAATCTAGAGTTGGCATGGATGTTTTATGTTTGATTAACCTTTTCCCTGAGACAGTTGCTTGGATAACCCATGTAGCAGAGAGATTTTGAAACCTTTTGGGAAAAAGAGTCTTATTTTTTAGCTCGACTATTGGAAGAATAAGGGGAGCTATTGTAGTCACCCCGGCGTCGGCGTTGGATAAAGTTTTTGTGGAAGCTAGCATTTACCCTTATAACTTACATACGCCTAGGATAATAACAAGTTGGTGATGCCTACAAAGTTTGGAGTCAGTAGGTCAAAGGTCAAGGTCACTGTAACTTTCTATATAGAAACAGTTCATGGTTAAAGTTTTTGTGCAAGCTAGCATTTACCCTTATAACAAACATACGCCTAGGCCTATGGTCTTTAAACTGTGTATGGACATTCTTCATAGCAAGTTGGTGATGCCTATAAACTTTGGAGTCAGTAGGTCAAAGGTCAAGGTCACTGTGACCTTCTATATGGAAACAGTTCATGGTTAAAGTTTTCGTGCAAGCTAGCATTTACCCTTATAACTTACATTCACTTAGGCCTGTGATCTTCAAGTTGGTTTTGCCTAGAGAGTTTGGAGTTACTAGGTCAAAGGTCAAGGTCACTGTGACATTTCTGTAAAGAAACAGTTAAAGTTTTTGTGAAAGCTAGCATTTACCCTTATAACTTAGGCCTATAATCTTCAAACTTGGTATGGACATACATCATAGCAAGTTGGTGATGCCTAGAGAGTTTGGAGTCAATAGGTCAAAGGTCAAGTTCACTGTGACCTTCAATACAGAAACATTCCTTGCTTTAAAACTACTGATTGCTTAGGCCTATGACCCTGAAACTTAGTTTGGGTAATGGTCATGATCAGCACTTGACTCAAACAGGTCATTGGATCATAAGATCAAAGGTCAAGGTTACTTTGACCTTAACGAAAAAAAACACTATTTTTTGCAATAACTTTGAACTAGTTGCTTATGGTGCAAATTATTGCCCCATGGTTAAAGGTTTGCGTGCAACTACATTAAGAGTCCATATCTTAGTAACTACTTGATGCATTCAATTGAAACGTTATACAAATCTTCCCAACCATCACACCTATGAAAATAATCAAGTTAAATAACTCTATCCTGCATATAATGCAAATTATCACCCTTTAAGACATTATGGTTAATGTTTAGCATGCAACTACATTAGAGTCCATTATCTCAGTAATCAAATAAGCGGTGGAATAGTCGAGCATGCTGTCCTCCGACAGCTCTTGTTTAGAAAACAATTTCTCCTTTTTCTACGATGTCTTTTATTAAAGCAGATGATATTGAAATATAATTTCAGGGAATTGGTTTAGGCTTGTGAGAGTTTATGTTGTTTTTGGAATTCATTTTGACTTATCTGTTTTTGATCATGTTAGTTTTCAATGGCTTTTATTTTCTTTGAAAAGATTATACACATCATGTAACAATGTTATCCTTTGAATATTTTCGTTGAGTGTGAGCGTATAAAAATTATGTGTGAATAATACACCTAGGTTACAACAGAAACATACCTACCGTTGAAAATAGTTTTATATTTGATTTTTACATACATTGTATACATGTATATATATAGCTTGATGTTGTTAGCCTTTTTATAACATTTGTCCATGTACAAAAACCAACCCGCAGACAACTTTGAAACTATCAAAGCAAAAATATTGAAAGTCTCTATAAATGAAAGTTTCATTAAAGAAAATAACTCCTTTTGCCACAATCTTTTGCTGCCGTTGTTGACTTCGGTGCTACAATTATAATCTATTGAACATGCCTCTGCAGCAGAGGAATTTGGAAAACATTGTGAGAAAAGAAGAAATCGCTCATTTTGCATTCTCTTTTATATTTTCATCGTTCCATGCAAATTGTTTGTGTAATGCATATTTCCAATAGAATTAACCCTTTCCCACATTCTACAAACATGCTGCAGACGACTTCGAAAACATCTATTCAAAATTATGGAAAGCCTTTATAAATGATGGTATGATATCTGAAAAAGTTAAAATAACATTGTGGCAAATGGAGAAATTGATCGTTATAAGCAATTTCTCCTTTTGTCACAACATTTTCAAAAGTTGTCTGTTGCAGAGGCATCAGAAAGCATATATATGTGGGAAAGGGTTATTGTCCTGAACAGAAAGAGAATCTGCCGTAAAAACAGATTTTTTTTTTTTTTTTCACACATTGTTTGTTTTCAACTGTAATCATTGTACATGTAATTCCAATTTTCTGTATGTAACAACTTTTTCCTCAGATGTTTAAAGCAGATGACTATTAAAAATAAAATCAAGGAAATGCAGATACCAGTATGGAACAATAATTAACCCTTTCCCACAAATCAACAACCTCTGCAGCAGATGCCTTTTGAAAACATTGTGGCAAAAGGAGAAATTGCTCATTATGAACAATTTCTCCTTTTGCCTCGTAATGTTTTAACTCTGTTTAATAGTTAAAACTTTCTTTTATAGAGATTTACCATATTTTGTTTAGATGTTTTAAAAGTTGTCTGCTTCAGAATTGTTGTATGTGGGAAAGGAATAATTGATTAACAAGTTTGATTAAAGTAAAAAACATTTTTAGGCAAAGAAGAAATTATTCTTCGTGAGATATTTCTCGTTTTCCCACAGTTGCATATCCAGAAGTTGTCTCAAAGAATTGATTCATCAAACATTGTTTACATAAATTGATTATTCAATGCTAATATAGAAACTCAAAGAAGGAAGCTTTTCTATACCTAACAGTATGAAATAAAACCAAACTAAACCTTTAGAAGAAATACTTTACAGTTTTTAGAACTGTTAACCCTTTCCCTCATACGACAATTCCGCAGCAGACGACTTTGAACGTATTTTGTCAAAAAATAGAAAATATCTATAACTGAATGGATAACCTATGACAAAAAGTGGAAAACATTGTGGCAAAAGGAGAAATTGCACGTTTTGTGCAATTTCTTCTTTTGTCACTATGTTTTCAAAAAGCTGTCTGCTGCATAGGCATCAGAAAGCGTCTATATGAGGGAAAGGGTTAACTCATTTATCTAATATGATATTGTTAACTTAATGACCTGTACTATAACACTTTCCCACATACAATAAATCTGCTGCAGAAGACTTTGAAAACATTGTGGCAAATGGAGAAATTGCTCATTTTTCCACAAAGTTTTCAAAAAAAAACTGAAGGTGTGCCAGAATGTATCAACAAGTTGGAAAGAAGACTGTTTAACATATGGGATATTGAAAATATGATTTCAATGCAAAAGTGAGAAAAGGAGAAATTGCTCCATATGATAAATAATTAACTATTTTCCTTTTCCTATTTTGTTTGGAAATGTTGTTTTCTGCTAAGACATCTAATGTATTGAGGTGAAGGGATAAAACTATCTATATGGTGTGTATTTTTAATGTATTGTAGAAGAACGAATATTATATGATAAAACATTTTGAACTTTTGTAAAGCAAATAATGTAATTTTGTACACAGATGGAAAACAAAATCTGGTAAAGGAAAAATGGGTGTTTTAACCCTTTCCCTCATATAGACGCTTTCTGACGCCTCTGCAGCAGACAGCTTTTTGAAAACATAGTGACAAAAGAAGAAATTGCACAAAACGTGCAATTTCTCCTTTTGCCACAATGTTTTCCACTTTTTGGCATAGGTTATCCATTCAATTATGGAGATTTTCTATGTTTTGACAAAATACGTTCAAAGTCGTCTGCTGCAAATTTGTCGTATGAGGGAAAGGGTTAAACATGTGTTCCAGAAAAAACACAATTGTATTGGATATTCACTTGGTTGCTCTGACAAACAACGGAGGAAACTAACTAACAACAACAATAACAATGACTTGTTTTTAGCAAATCTTCAACTGAGATTCAAAAAGTCGTCTGTATCAATATTAATATTTTAAAATTATTATTATTTCAGCTTTTAACCTAACTTTGCTCATTAAGTTAAGATTATAAAGTGAAGCTCTATTAGAAGTAAAGATAAATTTTTTTTTTTTATTTCAGCTAATGAATTCACTGCCTTAAAGGAAGAATGTGCTGGTTTAAGGAAAAGAATACAAGCTATAGAAGCAGAAATGCATATGTAAGTACTATATTTATACCCCCCACAAACAAGTTGTGACGCTTTCTGACGCCTCTGCAGCAGACAGTTTTTTGAAAACATAGTGACAAAAGAAGAAATTGCACAGAACGTGCAATTTCTCCTTTTGCCACAATGTTTTCCACTTTTAGTCATAGGTTATCCATTCAATTATGGAGATTTTCTATGTTTTGAAAAAATACGTTCAAAGTTGTCTGCTGCAGAATTATCGTATGAGGGAAAGGCTTAACGACTGGACCGATTCTGATGAAACTTTACACAGTTGCAGTACACAACATGAGGATGTGCATGAAGTAAGATTATCCCGGTTGGAAATATATCCGTCCGCCTGTCTTCAAATGTCTTTTAAGCGCATTGGGGGGGTATCCTTTTGTGAGTTCACTCACAGTTCTAGTTTTTCCCTAACCCACAAATATTGACACATTTGAAGTAGACGAGGAAAGCCCCCATGGCCGAGTGGTTAAACTTCCTGGATTTGGGACTTGGTATTCTGGATGTGATCCCTGCTCATGGCTGTCATGGTGGAATGGACTTGGGCAAGGAATAAATCTTAGCTTAGTACTGCTTTGTCAAACAGGGATCATGATAAGTGTCCCAGTGATATGACTGAAATACTGTTATAAACAGCGTAAGGATCCATTGAAACAACTTTTAAGCAGACAATTTTTCCTTCTGCCACAATATTTTCCATTTTATTAAAAAAAATATGCTTTCTCTTTAATAGATTTTCGATGTTATTAACCCTTTCCCACATACAACAAATCTGCAGCAGACGACATTGACAACATAGTGACAAAAACCTGAAAAATCTCCATAAAAGATTGTGGCCAAAGGAGAAATTACTCATCATGAACAATTTCACCTTTGGCCACAAGGTTTCCAAAAGTCGTCTGCTGCTATTGCGTAAAAATGCGTCTGCAGGTGCGAAAGGGTTTAGCAAATATTTTCAAAGTTGTCTGCTGCAGATTTTTTGTATGTGAAAAAAGGTTAACCATTTACCTGATTAGTTCTGATTTGACAATATCTGATGAATCAGGGCCTCCCCTGGCTATTTATTTTCTTTCGCCAACACTTTCGCCAAATTGAAAAAAAAGGAGCCAAAATAAAATAGTTGGAGCCAAAATTGACCAACTTTGAAGGCCAATTAAACATCAACAAATAAAGGGTATAAAAAACACTGTAAAACGAAATGTATTGTTTTTTCTCTCTTTTATTTCATTCATGTCTTTAGCAATAGCACATGTATTATTTATGAAATAACATAAGATGTATGAAAAGCACATATTTTTCATTTCTGTTCCATTTAAAACATGATTATATTTACATACAGTATATATATACAAGAACATCAGTCTCAAACCAGAATTCTGGGAGTCTTTAAACCAGCCCAAACCTTAAAGTCATCCTTAAAATCAAAATGTTCAACACTGGGGCCATCAATTGAAATCCGCATCAAATGTTTGGTCATACACGCTCCTGATTACGGACCAAACACGGTGTTCAAATTAAAATGTACGTCCAATCAGAAACATCAAAGTACAAACAAACAAACTGTTAACGATCGTCCCTCTTTAGTCGGTAATAACAACATTGATCAATCGTTCATAACACTAATTTGTCCGATATATTGATAAAACGTGTGAAAAACAACAGTCGCTTGGCCTTCACATTGTCAAATATCAAGACTGGTTACCTTTTAAAGTTACCGTTAGTCGCATACACAGAGATACGAAAGTCAATAGAATGCTTGTATCATTGAAAATATACGCCGCTTAGAGCATTTATAAAACAAAATGGCGGCTCAATTTGCCGAGATTTTGCTTTCGCAAGCTGTTTCGCAAATTCTTTTTTTCTTGCGCAACTTTTATTATTTCTTCGCAATTGGCGACTTTGGCGACCGACAGCGGAGGCCCTGTGAATAGTAACTGTTGCTAGGCAGAGATGCAGTACATTTTAGTAAAAGAAGAAATTAGTAAACTTTCCATATAGGGAATATCTGATTTTCCTAACATATTTAAAAGTGTTACCTTTCATGACACAGATGATTTATATAAACATTGTTGTATTCAAGGCAGACTACTTTTAGAAAAATATCACATCAGGTGAACGATTTAACAAATCTGCCCATTTAATCTCACTAACAGAGCAAGGAGAGAAAATTCCTTACTTTCGCAAGAATATAACAAACTTCAAGAATCATACAAAGAACTTGAGGCCATCAAGGATGAGCTGCAGTGCAAAGAAACAGCGTGGATGTCCAATCTTACAGACTCACAAAAGAAGACGGAGAGTTCTAAAAGGGAGGTGAGACATGGGGACTCCTATTGTGTACAAGAGGTATATCTGGGTTTTGTCATGTTAAAGCTTGCTTCACTCCTGTAGATGCAGTAATTATCCCTTTCCACATACAGACCCCTCTGCAGCAGACAACCTTTGAAAACATTGTGGCAAAAGGAGAAATGGCTCATTATTAACCTTTTTGCCACAATGTTTTCAACTTTATTCAATTATTTTACTTTCATTTACAGAGATTTTTCATATTAACCCTTTACCTCATATGACAATTCTGCAGCAGACGACTTTGAACGTATTTTGTCAAAACATAGAAAATCTCCATAATTGAATGGATAACCTATGACAAAAAGTGGAAAACATTGTGGTAAAAGGAGAAATTGCACGTTTTGTGCAATTTCTTCTTTTGTCACTATGTTTTCAAAAAGCCGTCTGCTGCAGAGGCGTCAGAAAGCGTCTATATGAGGGAAAGGGTTAATGTTTAGATGCTTTCAAAGTCGTCTGCTGCACATTTGTTGTATGTGGGTAAGTGATATCTTATTACAACCCTTACTGTGCTGGGTAAAATGGTGATCATATTTTCGCCTTCTTTGCTATGAGGTTTTAGGTGATGATAAACTTAGTTTTAACTTATTATTTCAAATCGATTGCGAAACAAGTATTCAGATTTTGTTAATCACCCTCAAAATAGACACAAAAATAGTGTAAACAAGAAGAAAAGGACCAATAGAAGATATAAGCTTATACGTTAAATCAATAACGTATAGATCTGTTCTTTAAAAATATATCAACTACCGGTATATTAACTAATATCTGCTTGCACAGACAAATCCCAAAGGCAGAACCTGCTCGTCATGGGATTCAAATTAGGGCACTTGCGTACAGGAGGTTGATAAACTTGCTGGTTGTACTGGTCATGGACCTAGGATATGCTATGATGATGTATCTGAACTAAGTGAGCGATGTTTTGGGAAAAACCAACATAATAGCTTTTGATACCAGGTAGATCTAGATCAACCTGTGAAAATGTGCAGCTTCATCTGGCTATACACTGTTTGCCAATTAATCATAGAAGTTTTTAAAATTGTTTTAACCCCTCGCCTACATACAACAATCTGCTGCAGATGACTGAAAATATCATGAAGAATCTCCATTTCAAAGTCATATGCTGCATATTTGTTGTATGTGGGAAAGTGATTAATTGAGACTGGTTCCTAGCACAGTTGGGGGATGTATACTATGTATAGGGTGCAGCATGAAACCCGGTATAACCAAGCTTTGTATGTAGACCTTCGTATTCCAACATGACTCCCATCAGATTGACCCTTTCTCACGTGCAACAAATCTGCAGCAGAAGACTTTGAGAACATTCAGTCAAAAATATTGAAACTCTCAATAATTGAAAGAACAATTATCAAATAAAATTGAAAACATTGTGGCATCATGAGCAATTTCTCACTTTTAATAGTCTTTTTAATATACAAAAATAGTCTTTTTAATATATGTATAATTATTGAATCAAGTTGAAAACATTGTAGGAGGATGAGAAATTGCTCATGAGCATTAGAGCAATTTCTCCTTTTGCCACAATTCTTTGAAAAGCTGCAGATGTATAAAAATAAGTCTGCATGTTGGAAAGGCTTAACAATTTGAATGATACCCTAGTTTTAGTGTCCTCTTCTTTGTAAGTCTTTAAAGATGAAAATCTTTTAAAAAATTGCTCCTTTTCCCATGGTTTCAAAAGTCCTCTTCATCACTGAAAGGGTAAAGATTTGTGCTATCAATTTATCATTTTCTTTTAGTTGGTTATTCATTTTAATATTCTGTGTACATGTGTATCATGTCTGTTTCATAAGGTGTAACATATTATTGTATCTTCATTTGTTATGACACCTTCTGACGCCTTGTATGGCAGATGGCTTTTGAAAACATTTTTGGAGAAAGTGCTCATAATTAGCAATTTCTGTTTTACCAACAATGTATTCAACTCTAACTTAAATATACTTTCAAATTGTTTAAGATGTTTTATTATTGTTCTAAAATGTTTTCCAAACAGACAACTAAAAAAAAAACCATGTAAAATGTTAATCTTTTCAACCATTTGTATGATTGATGTTTCTGCCGCAGACTACTCAGAAATAGAGAAATGACTTGTTACAAGCAATGTTTCCCCTTTACCACCTATGGAAGCTTTCTAACCAATCTGCAGTAGACGCCTTTTGAAAACATTGTGATAGAAGGAGAAATTGCTCATATCCAGCAATTTCTCTTTTACAACAATGTTTTCAACTCTATTTAAGAACTATACACTGTACTTTCATTTACAGAGATTTTCCGTATTTTGTCTGATGCAGATTTTTTGTATGTGGGAAAGGGTTAGTTAATACGTTTGTTATTTAACATTTTGGAAGACTTTCCATGCTTTTGCAATTGTACAATTCTACAGCAGATGACTTACAAAACATTCAGACAAAAATTTGAAAATAAAATAATGATTGAAAGTTAATTTTTTATCACAGTTGAAAATAGGTTGGCTAAAGGAGAATTTTTTCATCATGAGCAATTTCTTTGTATGTTATAAAGCTTTATAAAGTCATCTGCATATGAAAACAGGTAAATATAGATGTGCATGACCCATGTTTAGCTCAGAGGGAGCTTTTGTCCATCGTCCGTCAACATTTTGCTTCAAACGGCATCTGTTCCTGCTTGGCTAATTTTGAATTGAATTCCATGCAGAATTCTGGTTACAATGTCAAAAAAACATGGCTGCCAGGAGGCAGAGCTTATTTTCCTTATAATGTGTATAGTATAAACTTTAAAAAGCTTCTTGTCCAAAATTACTGGCCTGATTTGAAAATGATTTCGCGCAAGTGTTCCTTGGGAGGGGGGGCCTCTACAAAGATTGTTCAAATGTTTCTGTTCAATTAGAAAACATGGCAGCCAGGGGGCGGTGTTTGTTTACCTTATATGTATTTATAGTGAAAACTTTGAAAAAGTTCTTGTCTAAAACTGGAAGGCCTTGGCGCTGACCCGGGGGTCACCTTTTTAACATAGAGATATTCAGGTAAAAACTTTGAAACTCTTCCTGTCTTAAACTGAAAGGCCTAGCATTTAGATACTTTGTGTGTAGCATTGTCTTGTGGTCCTCTACCAACATTCAAGTTATGCCCCTGAGATCCAAATTGGTCCGCCCCTGTGGTCATCTGTTTAACATAGAGATATATAAGGAAACACTTTGAAAATCTTCTTACCTGAAACAATCTATCAGTTTCCTCAAGTCATATTAATTTGACAAAAGACAGTCACCAAAGGTTGGGTTAAGGTTATTTTTCTTGTCAAAAGTGGTGCAATCTGGGCATTGGCAAAATGAGTTACTGTAGTTGGCATTACAAATCATATTGTATAACTCGGTGATCGATCCAGGGCCATCATGGCCCTCTTGTTGTATTTACCAAATTAGTTATTCAGAGTTACGCCCTTTGAACTTCGAAACAATTAAACTTGAAATTATAGAAGCCTAAAATGACATCTGTTTCGCTTGAAGTTCTATGAATTTCATTCACTTTGTCACTTTCCCAATACAAATATTGCGTCGGTGTTGGAGAAGCAGGTTCCATATTCGGCCAGGTCATACCAAATACGTAAAAATGGTTGTAATGGCTCTTCTTCCTTGGTGCTCATGATTGTTAGGTTAGTATTACAACTGACTCACTGGTGTCGGGATAAATTGACCAGTAGTACTGGTAACTTAACCAGGAAATGATGTGATATAGCTGAAAACTGCTGAAAGTGGTATAAAACACCACACAAACAAATCTTTAACCCTTTCCCACATACGACAATTCTGCAGCAGACGACTGAACATATTTTGTCAAAAACTGGAAAATCTCAATAATTGAATGGATAACATAGAACTTAAAGTGGAAAAACATTGTGGCAAAAGGAGAAATTGCACGTTTTGTGCAATTTCTTCTTTTGTCACTATGTTTTCAAAAAGCCGTCTGCCGCAGAGGCGTCAGAAAGCGTCTATATGAGGGAAAGGGTTAAGTTAAGCGTCTATATGAGGGAAAGGGTTAAGTTAGTTTATGACTGACTCACTTGTGTCAGGGTAAGCTGACCACTAAGTACTGTTAACTTACCCAGGAAATGATGTGATGTAACTGAAAAACTGTTGAAAGCTGTATAAAACACGACACACACAAATCTTTAATACAGATGATGAGTTTTGACATCTGTAAATCTTTAATACAGATGATGAGTTTTGACATCTGTAAATCTTTAATACAGATGATGAGTTTTGACATCTGTAAATCTTTAATACAGATGATGAGTTTTGACATCTGTAAATCTTTAATACAGATGATGAGTTTTGACATCTGTAAATCTTGAATACAGATGATGAGTTTTGACATCTGTAAATCTTTAATACAGATGATGAGTTTTGACATCTGTAAAATCTTTCCGTTATATGAATTTCATTTACTTTGTATCCCTCTCCTTGTAACTGATGAGTTTTGATGCCTTTCTTATAGTAATTACAGGTCATCGGTAACCTTGGAAGTGTTAATTGAAGCACACTACATGAAAACCAAACCTTCTGTGTAATCTGATCAGGATCAAAACGGGCTGCTGGGCATCATTCTTTGTTCTAAAAACTTATACAAGAGTGTATTTGACAAGCTTAACCCGTTCCCTAAGTATGCAGTTTGATGAGAATCATTTCATATTTTAAGCTCGTCAAAGTTTAGGTTTTGCGACCTAATTTTTCATAACATATTAATTTATAATTGCAGTTACAGACAGCCAAAGAAGAGATCACGACTCTGAAACAGAAATGCGAGGACTGTGATAAGGAAATTACTCGCCTGAATTCAGAGCTCAAGAAAGTGTCAGGAAGTTACTCTAGAATAGCAACTAGGAGTAAATTGGTAAGGCCTGGTTACTTGTATGTTATTTATGAGTCTCTGATACATTTAGTTTTAAATTGTTGACCAGACACTTTAGGATTCATTTGCTTTGGGAAAAAATATCTCAAAAATTCAAATGTAAAATTTTGATAAAGAGTTGAAATCATTATAGGAAAAGGAGTTTGACTCAGGTTGACTAATGTTTCCATAATCCTCAATCTTTCTGCTGAAAATGTTTTCTAAAGGCTTGACGTATTTGAAGGCATTGTGAAGAACATCGTTTTTTTATAACAAATATTTTATCCTCTTTACATATTTAATTTTTCCACATTTTTAATTCAAATCCTCAGAGGTCCTAGACATAAAAAGAAGAAAAAAAGACAATATAAAAAATGAAAGCTTGGATTTATTTACATATATACATGTATTATGTATTATATATTTAGTTTGATATCATTAATATTTTATGGTAAAAAAGTAGACAATGATAAGACCAGTATCCTTCCCACATAAAACATATCTATAGATGACAATATGAAAATACTTTGGCAAATATATGGAAAAATATCCATAAATCAAAGAATTATTGATAAAGAGAGTCACAAAGGTTGTCTGCTGTAGATATGTCTGCATGTGGGAATGGGTTAACTTTTCAAAGAAAGTTAATTTTGCTCTCCTTTTGTCAAGTAATTTTAAAGTTTATGAACTGCTTACAGTATTATTGTTTATTTCCTATTTAGCCTAGAAGAAAATAAGGTAGCAGTCTTTGACATGAAATGCGGAATGAAATTGAATGCAATTACATAATATGAAATTCTTCATAATATCATCTTTAATGATTAAGATAAAAAATCTCTTATAGCATCCATCCAATATAGTATGATGACATCTTAATTGTCTCTGTTTTCTTGTATGAAAATATCTCTCCTTCTAGTTCTTATAGCTCTACCGACAACTTGATTTGTCGATAAATTAAAATCTCAAAAACATTGGAGCCTGTCCATGGGAAAAGGTACAAGTTAGCTTTTGTGAACAGTTTAGATCCAGATTAGTCTGTGCATATACACAGTCTCATCAAGATCTACAAAAATTCACATACTTCTTACACAGACTTGTTGGGAGATTTGTCAACTGTGTACAGTATGTAGATTCTGATGACAGAGCAGATGTACAGGTTGATTTGAACCTAATCTGTTCAGAAATGCCAACTTGTACCTTTTCCCATGGACAGAAACATATGATCTGGGTCCGGTAAAAATTGGTTCCTTCATCATCCCTGTTTTGATGTCACATAAAGCAGTACGGAAGTAAAATCAGTGCTGCTTCAGTTCTAGTTTTTTATCAGAAGCTGATCTAGGAAATTGTAATTATTATTAGTCGATATAGATCCAAGCTAAAGGATCCAAATGGACGCTGTTTTTCAAATGTTTCTTTGAAATTTAAATTACTATTGGTGGACAGTGCAGATATATATCAAGCTGCAAGGATGCACTTACTGATCTGGATCTACACTGGATGCAAATGTTCATGAGTTGGCTCTCCTGGTGCAAAGTTAATATTTAGAGTGACGGAGTATGTTTTAATGAGACTGTGCATATATGTACAGACTGATCCAACCTTTCAAAGTTTGCAGATGTAATAAACCCCCCTTTTGCCATGACACTGTTTATACAAACATTAGACCAGTGTTCCAGGAAAATCAACCTTAGCGTAGTTATTACTAGTGTAGATACAGATCTGACTGTTCTGAAATTTCTTCAAATCTAGGACTATACTAACTGGAAAACAGTGTAGAGTCTGTTAAAGCTGTGCTGATTTAGAAGTTGATCTGGATCTACACTGGTCACTAATGCGCTAAGGTTGGATTTGGCAGAGCGACACTCATTACTTCTCTGCATGTGCCTGCTTCTTCTGCAGACGACTTAACCCTTTCCCTCATATAGACACTTTCTGACGCCTCTGCAGCAGACAGCTTTTTGAAAACATAGTGACAAAAGAAGAAATTGCACAAAACGTGCAATTTCTCCTTTTGCCACAATGTTTTCCACTTTTCGTCATAGGTTATCCATTCAATTATGGAGATTTTCTATGTTTTGACAAAATACGTTGAAAGTCGTCTGCTGCAGAATTGTCGTATGAGGGAGAGGGTTAAAAATAGTAGTTTTGGGAGCAAAGAATTCCCAAAGAAATTGCTAATAATTACTTATCTCCCCTGCAGTGTTTTCTGCTCTCTGTTCAAGGATTATTCCTTCTATCATGACACTATATACTGGGGTCTCTGAAGTTTGTGATCCTTAGCATTTACCCTTTCCCACAGACACCAAATCTGCAGCAGACGACTTTAAAAACATAGTGACATAAACCAGAAAAATCTCCATAAAAGATAGCTTTATTGTAAAATAAAGTTGAAAACATTGTGACCATAGGGGAAATTACTCATGATGATTGGCGACAATGTTTTCAAAAGTTGTCTGCTGCTAAAGGGTTAAAGAACTATCTTAACCCTTTCCCTCATTCGACAATTCTGCAGCAGACGCCTTTGAACGTATTTTGTCAAAACATAGAAAATCTCCATAATTGAATGGATAACCTATGACAAAAAGTGGAAAACATTGTGGCAAAAGGAGAAATTGCACGTTTTGTGCAATTTCTTCTTTTGTCACTATGTTTTCAAAAAGTTGTCTGCTGCAGAGGTGTCAGAAAGCGTCTATATGAGGGAAAGGGTTAAGGACTAAATGAATCAGAAAATAGCTAACCACTACACAGTTGATTGCTAATACAAATCACCCGAGAAAAGGGGGAGAATAATGAAATCATGAACTTTAGATGATCATGATTTTGATTTTGAAGAGTAAACAAATACAGGAAAGGAATATTTATGCAGTGATCTATGACTCTTTGACACCCATACAACTCTCTGATAGTACATATCATAATCCTAACTCTTCTGTTTTATCATTGAATATATTTTCAAAACTTTGTCCTACTGTAGTATGATAGGGGGGGAAATTCGCTACCTTTCAGCATGATCATTTATCTGTCAAAACTCCTATGTATCGTCCATATTAACCCTTTCTCACATAAAACAAATCAGCAGCAGATGTCTTTGAAAACATCTTAGCAAAGTTATGGAAAATCTCTCTGAGAGATAGTTTAATTATTGAAAGATTTGAATGCATTGTGACAAAAGGAGAAATGACCTATTATGAGAAATTTCTTCTTTTGACACAATGTTTACAAAAGTCATCTGCTGCAGAAGCATCAACATGCATTTACATATGAGAAAGGGTGGTTAACGGTAAGCTATAATAAATGAGGTTTAATACCGTTCTGAACAGTATTTCACACATATATCACGTTTTCAAGTTTACCAAACTATGTGTTTTTTATCCCCTCGGCTAACGAAGTTTGCGATGGGGATATAGTAACGGGACTGTCCGTTAGTTTGTGCGTTCATCTGTCCGTAACAACCTTGTGACCACTCTTCCCTGAACATCCTTCGACCGATCTTAACCAAGCTTGGTATACACTTAGTATATGACAAGATCTAGAAGCCTATTTATTTTCAAGGTCATAGGTTAAAGGTCAAGGTCAAAATTGGACTTTGAATATCAATGGGGTTGCATCCGCTTTGCGGTGCCCTTGTTGTTATTGTACCGCCTTTGGGGATTTCCACTTTACAGGGTCATTCTGTTTGTAACGCATTGAGATAATTGGTTTTTAGTACTTAGTCATAAGTTTTGAGCCCTTTAGTTTCAGATAAGCCCCATGCACCTTTTAACCCTTGATTCAATCCTTTTCGGCATGAATCAAATCTTAACCCTTTCCCCGATACGACAATTCTGCAGCAGATGACTTTGAACATATTTTGTCAAAAAATGGAAAATCTCTATAACTGAATGGATAACCATGACTAAAAGTGGAAAACATTGTGGCAAAAGGAGAAATTGCCCGTTTTGTGCAATTTCTTCTTTTGTCACTATGTTTTCAAATAGCCGTCTGCTGCAGAGGCATCAGAAAGCATCTATATGAGGGAAAGGGTTAACCATTTACCTTGTTTGAAATTCCCAAGAGCCGACAACTTTGGTTTACATCCCGGGGGAAAGCTGTATCATTTCGAAAATTGGAAGCATAATATTGATACAGATGAAAGCATCATATATATAGGAAAAGGCATCAAATTTAGTCTGTATGAGGTCAATTCTGAACAAAAATAACAACATTGTTATGCCTTTACTGCAAACAAATTTCGAAAACATTGTAGAAGAATGAAAAGGGATCAAACGAAGCAATTTCTTTGTGCCTTACAATGTTATTAACTCTGTATGAAATCATCAAAGCTCAAATCTTCGGATCTTTGTATTTTTGCCTCCAATTCCTTTAACGTGATATAATCAACAAGGTAAATAATACTTAACGCTTGTTTTTCTACTTTCAGATATCATTTTGTTCCAGTATACCTCTGCTAATGCTGCTCTTTGCAGTGCTTCTAGCTGTCTATCCGATGTTAGAGACATTAACTGCGGGAGCAACGTAATCATCCATTAGTGCTATCTCATGAATATTCCTGTGTATATATATATATATATAGCATAGTCCTCGTGCTGATCCCAATGCATTGTTCTGCAAGTACTTTAAATAGTTCTGCAACTGAGTTCCAATGCATTGTTCTGCAAATACTTTAAATAGTTCTGCATCCAAGTACTAATGCATTGTTTTGCAAGTACTTCAAATAATTCTGCAGCCAAGTATTAATGCATTGTTTTGCAAATACTTTGAATAATTCTGCAGCCAAGTACCAATGTATTATCAAGTTCATTGAAGAATTCTGTAGTTGAGTGCCATCTCCGCGTGTTTTGCAAACATCCTTTGTATAGTACTTTTGCAGAGTCTTAGTAGATTGTTCTGCAAAAGCAGATTGACATAAATCTGCAGCAACTGTCCTATGAATAATTCTGCTGCAAAGTCCCACACGGTCATACTAGAGTTACGGCCCTTATAAGCAATACATAAACGGAGTGTATAGGTGGGGCATCTGTGTCCTATGTACGCAGTTTGCCGAATGGTTGATTCTGCTTGTTGAAGGTATGTAAATCCTAATGACAACCTATTGATTCTATTTTAGTTAGATGATATAAGTAAATGGAGTATAAATGGCGTAACCCTTTCCCACATACAACAAGTCTGCAGCAGATGACTTTGAAAACATTTACTCAAGATCTGGAAAATCTGTAGATATGAATGTATACTTACTTTAAAAAAAAGTGAAAACAGTGTGGCAAAAGGAGAAATTGCTCGTTTTGAGAAATTACTCTTTTTGTCATAATGTTTACAAAAGTTGTCTGCTGTAGATGCGTCAGAAAGCATCTGTTTTTGGGAAAGGGGTATATATGATACAAGTACACATGGAGTTTATTAGACAGAAATCCTTATACTAAACAGATCAACTTAATATGAGCTTTATTAAACGACATTCAATCCAGTACTGGATAGACTTATTAAACACTTTCCCACATACGCCAAATCTGCATCAGAAGACTTTGAAAACATATAGATAAAAATCTCTTTTAAATGAAAGAACATTTACTTAAAACAGTTGAAATCATTGCGGCAAAAGGAGAAATTGAACAATATCTCCTTTTGCCAAAATGTTTTCAAAAGTGATAATCTGCAGAGGCGTTAGAACGGGTTAAGACACTACTAAATCAAAAATTTCTGAACTGAATAATTGAAATTTTGAAGACAAGCTTACCGGTAAAACATTATGAGAAAAGGGGAAACAACTTTTTCTTCAAATGCAATTCTTTTTGAATTTCTGAACTGAATAATTGAAATTTTGAAGATAAGCTTACCGGTAAAACATTATGAGAAAAGGGGAAACAACTTTTTCTTCAAATGCAATTCTTTTTTTTTTTGCTAATATATTTTCAGAAGCAACCTACTGAATATGTGTAATGGTTCAGATTTTTTTCTACTTTTTAAAAATGTCATATTACTATTTTTCTTATGTTATTTTGTCATCATGTATTATTTATTCAGTGAATGTCACTTTTAATACCATTAAACTATTACTTTACTGTTATAAGTCGCTATTTTCAAGTCTTTATATCATTTAAATTTTCAATAGTGTAACATTTCATAACTGGTATTAAGATTAAATGTTATCTAGATGACTATTATAGCCTGCTATTAACCATTTACCTGATATGATATTTTTTGTGTGATCTGTTTTGAAAATTATTACAAAAAAGTTTTGAAATATAAAAAATGAGTTGTTGAAATTTGATACAGATGAAAACATGGTTGGAAAAGGAAAATATTCTGGATTTAAGCAATTTCTCCCTTTCCCACAATGCTTTCAAGTCATCCGATGCAGAGATGTGTGATTTTTAATGTTTCACACAAAGAGTTAAAATGTTGTATGATGTTAGAAATAAATGTTTGCTTTAACCTTTCCCACCTACAACAAATCTGCAGTGGTCTACTTTGAAAGTATCTAGACAAACACACAGAAAAGCTCTATAAATGTAGGTATAATTACTGAAAAGAGATGAAAACATTGTGGCAAAAGGAGAAATTGCTCATTTTGGGCAATTTCTTCTTTTATCAAAATGTTTTCATAAGTCGTCTGCTGCAGAGGTGTGAGAAAGGGTTAAGAAAGACCTCTCTTTTCTTCAAATTATACAATTATACCTTTTCCTGTGATATTTTCAAGTCTTATTTAATTTTTATTTACAATTTCTATTTACAATATTCCGGATTTTACAACTTTCTCTTGAAATATCATATTAGGTAAACCTCTAAACCTTAACCAGCATAGAACAAATCTTCATCATACAACTTTGAAAACCTCTCTATGAAAAAAGTATGGATAGACTATAAATGAATGTGGAATTATTAAGTAGAGTTGAAAATATTGTAGCAAAATAAGAAATTGTCCATTTTTAGCAATTTCTCCTTCAAAAGCTCCTGCATGTTGGAATAGGCTATTTCAAAAGGGAAAATAAACTTGATGATGAAAACGATTGAACTTGTTTAAAGATATTGTTGTTAATGCTATGTACAGTGCTGATTATTTATAAGTTACAGATAGTTGCATTTATTTATGTATGTGTGTATATGATTGCTGTGAGACTCTTTTTTTTTTAATGACAATAATTTGTCTGTGGACAGGTTAAACCTTTCCAACTACAATCAATTTGTCGCAATTTTGTGGATTTTTATACAAATGTAGTAAATTTCCATAAATGAAGGTAATTATTGAATAGAGTTGAAAATAGTTTGACCAATGGAGCATTTTTTTCCTTTTGCCATGATGTTTTCAAAAGTCATTTGCTACATATGTGACTGCAGGTGGAAATCAGTTAAGATTTATATTAAACCGACCGTTAAGTGATAAATAAGATGATCATTTTATCACTTTGGCGAAAGAAAAGACTACTTTATCATTGATTTTGTAAGGTAAACGGAAATTCACTTGTTAAGTTTAAAACTTTCTTTTATAAAGACAACTGTGAACCCCATTGCAGTATTTTTAAGGGTACCACCTATCAAATCATAATTATTTTTTGGGCACCCATTATAATTGTCTGTTCCTCCCCCCCCCTAAACATTTTTTTCCTGGAACAGCCCTTACAGCCTGTTATGTTTCCTTTTAATTATGCTAATATTATCATGTTTTGTTTTATAGGCAAAAAATAGTGTACTCATAGCTCAATGTTAGAAACCGATATTAACCATTTTTTCTTTGCCACTTCCTTGTGGCAGCGCTTTCAAAATTTACTTGTTATAATTTGTCTGTATTAACCCTTTCCCTCATATAGACGCTTTCTGATGCCTCTGCAGCAGACGGCTTTTTGAAAACATAGTGACAAAAGAAGAAATTGCTCAAAACGAGCAATTTCTCCTTTTGCCACACAATGTTTTCCAGTTTTTGACAAAATATGTTCAAAGTCGTCTGCTGCAGAATGGTCGTACGATGGAAAGGGTTAAGGAAATGCATTCACTGAGAAATGAAAAGGCAGATTCAATACATTCTTGTGACAGGCATTCTTAGGCCTCGGCTAACCACACTATACCTAGGTGGGCAAGGGTTTAACCCTTTCCTTCATACAACAATTCTGCAGCAGACGACTTTGAACATATTTTGTCAAACACTGGAAAATCTCAATAATTGAATGGATAACATAGGACTTAAAGTGGGAAACATTGTGGCAGAAGGAGAAATTGCACGTTTTGGGCAATTTCTTTTTTTGTCTCTATGTTTTCAAAAAGCCGTCTGCTGCAGAGGCGTCAGAAAGCGTCTAAATGAGGAAAAGGGTTAAAATCTGGCTTTAGAAATCAAATTTCATTTTTAAATCATTTACTGCACATTATAATTTGTCTTGTGTCTGTCTTAGATGTAACTAATATAACATTAACCCCTTTCCCATTTAATGTTCAACACATTTGCAGCATACAAGAGAATTCCTATTAATATAAGTACAATTACAAACATTGTCGCAAAAGGAGAAATTAATCATGACTCTAATTAATAATTGTATTTTCATTTATTGAAAATTTCTTTTTTTAGCAAGGATGTTTTCAAAGTGGTCTGCTGCATATTTGTTGTATGTGTGAAAGGTTAAATAATAAACGGTTAAATGCAAGCATGGACCAACATTTTTTGTCTTCATTGTTTTGATATGTGGCATCAAAAGTAGAGTATCCATGTTTTAAGAGTATTTTTAAGTCTTTTTCATAATTTGAGAAATATTATAAAATTGAATGTCAAAGATTGACAAATCAAGTAATTATTGAGGCAGATAACTAAAGCATCTTTTTTTTATGAACATATTTTCCCTTTCCAAAAAAGTTTTAGCTTTCTGCTACAGTCTATTAACCCTTTCCCTCATACGACAATTCTGCAGCAGACGACTTTGAACGTATTTCGTCAAAACATAGAAAATCTCCATAATTGAATGGATAACCTATGACGAAAAGTGGAAAACATTGTGGCAAAAGGAGAAATTGCACGTTTTGTGCAATTTCTTCTTTTGTCAATATGTTTTCAAAAAGCCGTCTGCTGCAGAGGCGTCAGAAAGCGTCTACATGAGGGAAAGGGTTAAAGTATGGTACTACTCAGTCTAAGTGGAGATACATTTAAACCTGAGTAATGAGATTTTCATTAGATATGCATGTATATTGTATATGGAGCGCTGGCCATGATGAAAAAGACACATTTTTAAATTTCACAAGTGCCAAAGTGTTTAAGACTTTTGCTGTTCAACTTACATGTAATTAAATCATTAACCCTTTATCTACATTTAAAAACCTGCAGCAGAGAACTTTATAAAATATTTAGGAAAAAATATGGAACATTTTTAAATAAAATGAAAAAGAGTTGTATATAGACTTGCATTTCTGCTGCAGATGTGTCAAAATGCATCTTTATGTGAGAAAGGGTTAATTTTCCATCAAGTTGGAACCATTTAGTCAACTCTTATAATATTCTGCTCTGATGTTCAACTGATATTAAGTCATTTTTGTCAAGTCCCACTATCAACAAATCTGCATCAGATAACTTTGAGTTCTTTGCAAAAATATGAAAACGATCTATAAATGAAAATATAATTATTGCATAAAGTTGAAAACATGTATGATTTCAATAGTTGATTGCTGCAGACATGTCTGTATGATGGATTGAGTAAACCTAATTTTCTCCATTTGACAAGGTGTCAGAAAACGTGGGGAAGGGTATAAACCTATACTTGATAAATTTAGAAAACAATATGGGAAAAGAAGCCTCTGCAAAATGGAAAAAAAAAGGACAATAATAGTTCATGTTTTGATGAGAAACAAATTGTCCTCATGATGTTGTACATAAAGTCTTTTTTTGAAGATGGATGAAGTTGCTATCCTCCATTACCTGATCTACATTTCATTGAATTCTTCCAAATTGAAAACATCAGAACCCTTTCCAGCATACAACAGATCTGCAGCAAATGACTTTGAAAACATCTAGGAGAAAATATTGAAAGATCTTTTACTGAAAGAAATATTATGGAATGAAATTGAAGACCATGTGGTAAAAAGAGTCTGCTGCAGATGTATCAAAATGGTGAAGAGTTAACCGTTTCCCTAATATAGTAAACCTGCAGCAGACGACTTTGAAATTTCTACTAAAAAAGGTTGAAATCTCTATAATTATTATTATATTATTATTACTGTAAGATGTTGAAAAAATTGTGGCAAAATGAGATATTGCTCATTTTGAGTAATTTCTCCTTTTGTCACCATGTTTTCAAAAGTCATCTGCTGCAGGTGCGTTAAAATGCGTCTATAGGTGTGAAAGGGTTTAAGAAAGAGGCAATGGATCTTTAACCTGGTATGATATTTTTAAAAACATCTCCGCAATAAGTGTCACATCTAGAACAACGGACGAATAATTTTGGCTCAAAGAGTTTCAAACATTGTTATCAACCCTTTCCCACTTGCAGACGCATTTTGCAGCAGACACTTTTTGAAAAGAAGAAATTGATCATAATGAAATCAAAGTTTCTTTTATAGATTTAAAAAAAAAAAATTGCTTCATGTTTTCATAGTGTTCTGCTGTAGATTTGCTGTATGTGTGAAAGGGTTAAAAGAAAATAGTTCATTTCATCTGTCTGCTTCAAAGGCATGGATTTTTATCCGTATCAGGGAAAGGGTTAAAGAGTAATCTTGAGACAGTATTAAAAACATTGTGGACAAAGAGTCGTTTTTAACCATTTCTGAATGGAATTAAAATTTAGACAAGATTTTGGGAAAAGATGATGCTCTCTACAATTTCGAATTATTTCGCAAACTCAAGGTTTATCAGAAATAAATGTTTTCAATGCGGAAGAGTTCAAAAATGGTTATGAATCTAGGAAGCAATGTTTTCCAATCACTGCTATTATGTCTGATTTCTTCCATTTCAACTGGTGAAATGTCTATTTGTTGCATTGCATAACATTTCATCTCTTCCTCTTGTATTATATCTACATGTATATTATGATAAACATTTTAACCAGTATTTCAACAAAGATGAAACCTGGTCATCAGATTGGTGATGTTGTTTGTGCTGGCTTCAAACTCAGTCAATTCCACTCATTAACTCATTTACACTGGCTTCAAAATTAGTCACTTTACTAAAAGATTTGACTGACTGACACTAATCTTCGTAAGCAGATATTTTTTAACCCTTTTCCACATACAACAATTCCGCAGCAGACGACTTTGAAAACATTGTGACAAAAGGAGAAATTGCTTGTTTTGAGCAATTTCTCCTTTTGTCAAATTGTTTTCAAAAGTTGTCTGCAGCAGAGGCGTCGGAAAGCGTCTGTTTAAGGGAAAGGTTTAAAGGAGATGACTGTTAAGATATCTACATACATGCATTTCTATGTAAACTAACCTTGTTAAAATCAGGGGCTGGTTGTTCAAAACTTGAATAACTTGAACCCATGCGATTAGATTTATCCTGGGTTAAAGTTATCCAAGTTTTGAACAACTGGCCCCTGGGTTAACAGTTGAATATACAGTTTACATAGAACACAACTTGGTATTGTATTAAGGTCACTCTGGTCAAGGTCAACAATTGAAAACCTGGTGACCTTGGAATTGCTATGTTTCTTGTTTTCTTTCTGTAAAGATGGCGTTAAATAGAAAACTGTAAATATTCATCTCCAAATATATATTAGTTCCATTTAATAGTTTTGTGTTGAAATCTGAATTGATTGTCGTTGATTTTTTGTTTAATATCACTTGTAAAATTTACTCACCTACCTGAAAGTTTAACTCTTTCCTGCGTACAATAAATCTGCAGCAGACGACTTTGAAAACATGTAGCACAAATATGGAAATTTTCTTTATATGCTTTACATGAAAGTATAAATATTGAATAGAGATTAAAACAATGTGGCAAAATGAGAGATTGGTCATTATGTGCAATTTCTCCTCTTTTTGTCACAATGTTTTGAAAGGTGTCTGCATGTGGGAAAGGGTTAATTAATGTGTTGTTTATTCAATTATGTGATGTATCACATGATGTATTTTTGCTACCATATAATTTTAAATCTCCAGACATTTTCCTGTCTCAAAGTGATAACGCTTTCGCTCAAAGACCACTCCATGAGCAATTTCTCCTTTTGCCACATTGTTTTCAACTTGATTCAATGAAAATTCTTTATTTAAAGAGATTTTTCATATGTTTTGCCTAAATGTTTTCAATCATCTGCACAAGATTTGCTGTATGTGGGTAAGGCATAATGAAAATTTGTTCAAACTTTGCTATACTATTGAAAAACTGATATATGTTTTTGATGAGGAATTTAAATAACAAAAAGAGATAACCTGCAGCTATATTGTCATCTTAGTGAACAATAACATAGATAGGGTTTCATGAAAACAGTAATTCTCATCCACTGCTACTTTCTTAATTGTCTTTTACATTGTTACCCAGTATTCCACAATGTTGTTGATAAAAGACTTTTTATATAACTTCTAAGAATTTCTAAAAAAAAAATGAAGTACTAAATAACACATTAAACTATTTCTATGCACTTGGTTTTTTTTGTTTTTTTCTATCGAAACATTACTTTCATTATTTCCCACTTGCAGACTCCTTTTTGTGTCACCTGCGTAGCATGGTAGGCACTTAGGGATTACTTCTGTCTGTCCGTCCGTCTGTCGTCACTTTTTCGTCACGTTTTCAAATAACCTTTTTTCTATTCAAAGGATTACATTGAAACTTCTGACAAATGTTTATATCAATGTGTGTGATTGGTTCACAAAAGGAGAATAATCCAAATATTTTTATATCAGAGTTATTGCCCCTTTTCTGTCAAAAATTTAAATTTTCAAATTACTTTTTTTCTACTCGAAGGATTGGATTGAAACTTCTGACAAATGTTTATATCAATCTTTGTGATGGGTTCACAAAAGGAGGATAATCCAAATATTTTTATATCAGAGTTATTGCCCCTTTTCTGACACAGCCCCGGCAGGTGACACATGTGCTCCGGGGAGCACTCCATTCTAGTTAAAATATAGAGACACGAATGCCAAGATGGCCCTAAATCGATCATCGAGTGATAGTATAGTAGCAAATGCTACTGCTAATAAAAGGTGAATATTTGATCAACAGTGGGAATGAACTGCGAATGGAACAGTTTATCAAGAAAGGACTTGTAATAATGCATTACAATTTGAAAGAGGACTACAACAGGAACATTCCTTGGAAATTTTGGTTGATATTAGTCCATTGGTTTAGGAGATGTTGTTTGAACCTATAAGTTCCTTTTACCCCTTTTCTGTTTTCGCCTGGCAGCTATCTTTTTCAACCAATCAATATGGCATGAGTTATGTAGAGCCACTAAAGGAAATTTGCTAAACTATCTTGAAATCAGATGAGAACTTAAATAAGAATGGGATTTAAAGTTTTATCATTTTGCACCTCTTTTCTGATGCAGTCTGGGTGTTTTTAATCAATCAATATGGCTTGAACAAATTTTGTAGATGGTCACTCAAGGACAATTTCTACCAAATTATCTTGGATTCAGTGAAGAAGAGTTTTTGGCCTGGGGCTTTAGCGTAGGACCCGTGCGTCGAAACATTAAGGAGTTAAGTTGATTTGGATGATAAGCCGATATACCTTTATTGTTTTTGAAAGCTGCATCAACAAGAGGACCAAAGGTTCCCAAATTCCTCATCTGAGTGAAAGTTTTATACCTTGCTCCCTTCATTTCTAACTCCGGTCCTAATTGACACAAAGAGGTCAATTAGGACCGAAGTTAGAAATGAAGGGAGCAAGACCATTTGGTGTAGACAAGAAGATTTTAAAAGTTTTCCTTAATATATCTCTGTAAAACAGTAGACCTTCGGGTATAATTTGATCAATCTTGGTAGAGGACCATGAGACAATGCTACACACCAACAATCTAAGTTCTAGGCCTTTCCGTTCAGACAAGAAGTTTTTCCTTGTATATCTCGGATGTTAAAAATGTGACCACCATATGAATCCAGGGGCATAATTTAAACAATCTTTGTAGAAGACCACTAGACAATACTACACACCAAATATTTATCAAAGTTTGTTTAAAAGAATCCTTTTGGATGCCATGGCAACCAGTTCTGCAATTTATATATTGGAATAATTTTAGAAAGAGCACCACCCAAGGAACATCCCTGTGGCCAAGTAGTTAAGGAGGAGATTTTTGAAGCAATTGTTTACAAATGACGGATGGAAAGTGATAACAGTTGCTCACCTTTGAGCACTTTGTGCTCAGGTGAGCCTTAAAAAGAAGACACCATCAAGATTCAATAACGGTTTAAACTGATCCCACATGATTTTAAAGCATCTGCAGCAGACAACTTCTGGAAACATTTGTGCCAAAAGTTTAAATTACTCATAAAGTTTGCAGCCTACACAAGTTGTCTGCTCTCTAACTTGACCATTCCTTGGCCTATATTCAACAAGTTAAATTTCCAGTCAGATATGACCCCATGAACTCCAGTTTAATTAGTAAATTATAAAAAATTCAATACACTTGGTCACAATGTTTATTGGAACCTTTTCTCATTTAAGTTTGATTAACCCTTTCCCTCATATAGACACTTTCTGATGCCTCTGCAGCAGATGGTTTTTTCCACTATCTTTGATCAATTTATCCAATCGTCATAATCTGTAAAGGGAGACATCCAGCTTTTAGCCATGTTGCCTAGGACACACCAGAGTTATGGTCCTTGAAAGGATTATCTTGCAATAGTTTTGCACTCTTTTTCTGTTTTCAAACTTCACTGCAATGGCAACATGTTATCTGTATTGGGGTCAAGGTTCAATTTGAGAAATAAATAATCTCGGTACAAGTGCACATGTTCATTTAATAAAATCTCCTCCTGTGATACTAATACAATTCATGTTTATTCAAGCATTCTAGCTTTTATTAGCTCACCTGAGCTTTGCTCAAGGTGAGTTATTGTGATCGCCTTTTGTCCGGCGTCCGTCGTGCGTCGTCCGTCGTGCGTCGTCCGTCAACTTCTTCTCCTCAGTAACCAGTGGGTCAATTGGGATGAAACTTCACAGAAAGCATCCTCTCAATGACCACACCGGATTTCCTTCAAATTTTTGGGATCCATGCAGAATTCTGGTTTCCATGGCAACGAAATGAAAAAAACTTCAAAATACTTCTTCTCCCAAACTGGTTGGCAGATTTTTAAATGATTTTGTAGAATTGTTCCTTGGATGACCCTCTATCAGATTCCTTCAAGCCATGTTGATTGGTCGAAAAACATGGCCGCCAGGGCGGGCGGGGCTATTTTGCCTTATATGGCTATAGTGAAAACTTAAAAAATCTTCTCCTCCGAAAGTGTCAGGCCTATTTTCAAATGATTTTGTAGAAATGTTCCTTGGATGACCCGCTATCAGATTCCTTCGAGCCATCTTGATTGGTCGAAAAACATGGCCGCCAGGGGGGCGGGGATATTTTGCCTTATATGGCTATAGTGAAAACTTAAAAAATCTTCTCCTCCGAAAGTGTCGGGCCGATTTTCAAATAATTTTTTAGAAATGTTCCTTAAGTGACCCACTATCAGATTCCTTCAAGCCATGTTGATTGGTCGAAAAATATGGCCGCCAGTGGGCAGGGCTATTTTGCCTTATATGGCTAAAGTGAAAACTTAAAATATCTTCTTCTCCCAAACTGGTTGGCAGATTTTCAAATAATTTTGTAGAAATGCTCCTTGGATGACCCTCTATTAGATTCGTTCAAGCCATGTTGATTGGTAAAAAAACATGGCCGCCAGGGGGGCGGGGTTATTTTGCCGTATATGGCTATAGTGAAAACTTAAAAAATCTTCTCCTCCGAAAGTGTCATGCCGATTTTCAAATAATGTTGTAGAAATGTTCCTTGGATGACCCTCTATCAGATTCCTTCAAGCCAAGTTGATTGGTCGAAAAAACATGGCCGCCAGGGGAGGCGGGGCTATTTTGCCTTATATGGCTATAGTGAAAACTTAAAAAATCTTCTTCTCCAAAAGTGTCAGGCAGATTTTCAAATAATTTTGTAGAAATGTTCCTTGGATAACCCACTTTCAGATTCCTTCAAGCCATGTTGATTGGTCAAAAAACATTGCCGCCAGTGGGCGGGGCTATTTTGCATTATATGGCTGTAGTAAAAACTTAAAAAATCTTCTCCTCCAAAAGTGTCTAGCCGATTTTCAAATAATTTTGTAGAAATGTTCCTAGGGTAAACCTCTATCAGATTCCTTCAAGCCAAGTTGATTGGTCAAAAACTATGGCTGCCAGGGGGCGGGGCTTATATAGCTAAAGCGAAAATAAATAAATCAGGTGAGCGATTCTAGGGCCATCATGGCCCTCTTGTTATATATACAATTTGAATAAACCAATACATATACTTAACAAAATATTGAGGGGAAATAATAAAAAGGGCCAGTATGGCTCCACTGCCATAAGGCTAAATAACTTCTGTTGCCTATACATTTATATTTTTTAAATATGATTTAAGGACGCCAAACAAATATTTATGTGAAAGCACTTAATAATCAGACAAAGAAGATAATTTTCTAAAGTTTCTAAAAATCTACACAATATTATGTCCAGTATTAAGTGATGTCATCTAACAAATCAATAACAAACATTTTATAATGACAACAAGAGAACCATGGTGGTCATACATGCCTCAACAGAATAAGTTCAATATAAGCCAATTAGTCTGCCTTCTAGGTGCCATGTATAAGGACTTATCTAGATGGCATGTAAACTCTGGGAAAAAGACCAACCAAGGAAGTTTGGTTAAAAGTGTCCCAAGTATTTTTAAAGATGCGTTAAAGAAAGAAATCAACAGATGTGTGTATGATTGTTTGTGAGTTTTTATATATAACCCTTTTTCGTATGCAGATGTCTTTGACACATCTGCAGTAGACAACATTTTGCCAAAACATATTCAACTCTAAGCATTGATTGTCATTAAAGAGAAATTGCTTGCTTTTACCAATTTCTCTTTATCAACAATGCTTCAATCATAATCAACTGATAAGGCTTCAAATGTCCTCTGTATCAGGTAAAGGGTTATCCCATTTCCCACATATAGATGCTTTATGAAGCCTCTGCTGCAGACGACTTTTGAAAACACTGGCAAAAGGAGAAATTGCTCAAAATGAGCAATTTCTCCTTTAACCACAATGTTTTCAATTTTTTTTAATAATAAAAGCCTTATTCATTTTCATGTTTTTGTCAATAAATTTTCGAAGTCATCTGCTGCAGATTTGTTGTATGTGGGAAAGGATTAAACTGGTATAATAAAACTACATCAACATGTAATAACAACTTAAAACCCTTTACATTATAAACTCCACTACCGTGGCCCAATAACAAAAATGTCACACCAAGTGAAGGGGTACAAAATTACAAAGTAAAACTTGAACATAACAATCATTTAGCATTAACTTAAGGTTGATCACCTAAGCATTGTTTAAAGACGAATTTTCGTATGAGCCGCGTTGGGTGTCTAGTCACATAATCTCACCATTTTTCACTTTCTACATATAAGTAAAACAGCCAAAGGTGTAACTTCTGACAAATAATTAAAGATTTTTTCATTATGATTTCACTCCCTCTTACAACCTGTTATGTGAAGTCATCAGGGCGATGCAACCAAGACCACTTAAAGGTGCTGAATTCCAGATTATAGATAGTATAGTCAAAGTTTTAAAACTGTTCAAAAGTTGTCTTGAAATATTAGAATCTTAATTCTGGGATACAATTAGAGTAATCATTTCAATCTCCAGTTCAATAAATCTAAATAATGATTATTTATGCTTCATTTATCCAGTAAGCCAAATTTTGTACATTTTCATGACTTTCAATTGTTTTTCAACATTTACTGCCAAAGTTAAATAGTTTTGAACTATTTATTACTTTACTTAACTGTCACTTTTAGCCATATTTGCCAAAGTTTCAAAATTTCAAAATTTAGATCTCCATCTGGATTTCAGCACCTTTAATGGCGGGACACATCTCATTGATTTCCATTGCAACTCTGTAAGTACTGGAGCCCTACCAAAATGGACATCAGCCAATATAACACTGACAGAGATTTCCATTACGACTCTGTAAGTACTGGAGCCCTACCAAAATGGACACCAGCCAATATAACACTGACAAAGGTTTTCATGAGACGTGGCTTGTTTGATCAATAAATCCACCTGTTTTTGTGCTTCAATGGGATCTTCTGTTTGGAAATCACGACCCGTCAACTTGGCCCGAACTCTCTCTACAATACTGATGGCTTTCTTGTTTAAGTTTTCTGCCTGTGAGTTATCCCCTCCAGCTGTCTGTCCCACTTCGGGCACTGATTTTTTGTGTACAGAGTAGACCACCTCCTCCGTTTCCAAGTTGTCCCCCTGCTCCTGACTCTCCGAATAGGAAGGATCTGAACGCTTACTTTTAGCCTTTGTCTTAGTTGTAGCTGTTAAAAAAAAGAACCAAGGTGTAACGTTGTATCATGGTTGATTGATTGATTGTTTGAAGTTTTACTCCACTTTTAACAATATTTCAGTTATATCACGGCATATCCTGTGTAAGTAACCAGTACTAGTCCTCCATTTATCCTGACACCAGCCAGTCAGTCGTAATGCTAAGCCCACAACCCTGAGCGCCAAGGAGGGCAGCCATTACTATCATTTTTAACCCTTTCCCTCATATAGACGCTTTCTGACGCCTCTGCAGCAGACGGCTTTTTGAAAACATAGTGACAAAAGAAGAAATTGCACAAAACGTGCAATTTCTCCTTTTGCCACAATGTTTTCCACTTTTTGTCATAGGTTATCCATTTAATTATGGAGATTTTCTATTTTTTGACAAAATACGTTCAAAGTCGTCTGCTGCAGAATTGTCGTATGAGGGAAAGGGTTAAAGTCTTTGGTATGACCCTGCCAAGAATGTTGTATCATCGTGTCTTTTATGTTATATAAATACAACACAAATGAAATAGTAGTTACTTTGTTACATTTACTGTGGATTAAAAATAAGTCAAAGGTGAAAAACTCTTTACCCTTACCACATACAACAAAACTGCAGCAGAGGACTTTGAAAACATCTAGGCAAAAATATACAAAATCTCTATAAATGAAGTCATAATAACTAAAAAAGTTGAAAACATTGCGACAAAAGAAGAAATTGCTTGATTTCCCCTTTTGTTTAAAAAAATTGTTTGCTGTAGCATTTATCAGGAATTGTCTAAACATGGGAAAAGGTTAACCCTTTCCCTCATATGACAATTCTGCAGCAGACAACTTTGAACGTATTTTGTCAAAACATAGAAAATCTCCATAATTGAATGGATAACCTATGACAAAAAGTTGAAAACATTGTGGCAAAAGGAGAAATTGCACGTTCGGTGCAATTTCTTCTTTTGTCACTATGTTTTCAAAAAGCTGTCTACTGCAGAGGCGTCAGAAAGTGTCTATATGAGGGAAAGGGTTAAACTAATAAAATGGTAGACACTGTGATGCTTGTTTATATAGTTTCATCTGATTTGCTTTTATCTGTAGTAGTTATAGCCTTTCTGCTCTTACAGATAAATGTTCATAATGTACATATCTATAGTAAGGGCTGTTCCTGGAAAATATGTCTAGGGGGAGGAACGACCACAACATTTAAGGGTGCCACCTATCAAATTTGAATTATCTTTTGGGCACTAATTTTTATTTTAATTAATTTAATTTAAAAAATTTAAGCTCTATATACCAACATTAAACATCCAGTTTTACAGACAGCTTTGTACTTAAACTTTTCAAATCTAACAAATTGTAAATGATCAAATAGGTAAAGAAAAGTTTCTATGAACTTAATATGTTTTTTTTTTAAACTGTCTGCTTTAGGAGGCAAACAATTAATATTTGAAAAAATTATAAAAATGTATTGTGGGCAATTGCTTGTTTCAGCAATTTCTCCTTTTCCACAATGTTTTCAGAAATCATCAGCTGTGAAGGCATTTATTGTCATCTGTATCTGGGAAGGTAGACAATGTCTACTTACTATCCATGAGTCTCCAGTTGAGAAGAGGATCATATACAAAAGCCTCCAGCACGGCCATCAAACTGTCCTTGTGTTCACGGAGCACCCTCATCACACTCTCACATGTCTTCTTATAGTTACCATCTATACCTGTCACCTGTGTGTCATAAAGGGGCTTAATCATTTACCAAATATCGAGGGCTTGGCGTGAAACAGTTGTAACTAAAATTTGTAATTTTTTACAAAGGTTCTTCACCTCGCCATAAAGTCTTGATAAGCGTTAAATCATTTTTCTTGGTAAACAATGGAAATTTAGGTGCCATTGCTTGTTTTGAGCAATGGCACCTAAATCTGCATTTTTTACAAAGTGGTCAAAATTGCCCCTAAACCAGGGTTTTCAAAATAGGTTTTTAGTTACAACAGTTTCACGCCAAGCCCTCAATACGAGTCATCAGCTTTAAGAATATCTCTGACAAAAGTCAATAGTTTTATATCATTTAAATAAGTATACATGTATAATCTTGAATGTATGAACTTCATTGTTAATTTTTTTTATAAATTTAATCTCATAAAGAGCAATTTCTTCTTTTGCCACAATATTTTCAGCTCTTTTCAATAATAATACTAATGTGTATAGACATTTTACATTTTTTTGTGGATATTCTTTCAAAGTCAACTGCTGCAGATTTGTTGTATGTGGTAAAGGGTTACACCATATAAGAATAATGGCATTTATTGAAACACTTGTGAGAACAAAAGCATTCGTAGGACAGCAGCTGGTCTATTTGAAATTCTTGTCCATAAAAGAAAAGGAAATCCAAATAATAGAGCGCTCCCTTATACGCTCCCAAACTCCTTAAACCCTTTCCCGCATACAACAAATCTGCAGCAGACAACAAAAAACAGTCTAAACAAATTGGAAACTCTTCATAACTGAAATGGCAAATATTGAATAAAGTTAAAAACATTGAGGAAAAGGGGAATTGATAATCATATGTAATTTCTCCTTTTGCCTCTATGTTTCCAAAAGTCATCTGTTGCAGAGGCATCAGAAGGCCTCTGTATGTGGGAAAGGGTTAAAAAACCATAGGTTCATATAAGACGGAATAAATAGTAAAATTTCAGGGGCAGATAATGCTGAGACCAAGTTAAGTAGAATAGGCCTCCTTTATTGAAAAGTCAAGCAAACAATGTTGGCCTACCTCCATGGCATTAATCAACATGCGTGTCAGTCGGAACGGAATCTTTTCTGGAAATTTCTCTCTCACCATGGCAACCTCAAAACAATCTCCGAAATCGATGTGGATGATTTTACCGCTCATTCTGTCCAACATCAAGTTTGACGGATGTCTGGAAAACAAGTACATGTATTAGATAGTTTTACGTAAGGTTTGCAACCGTTACAGTTTTGAAAACAAACAGGGTTGATATCAATTAACCTTTTCCAAATGCAGATGCCTTTGACAACGTTACAGCAAGTAGATGACTTTTGCAAACATTGTGAGAAAAACAGAAATTGTTCATCCTTCAAATATTGTACTTTCATTTAAAGAGATTTATCATATATCCCCCCAGATGTTTCCAAGGAGGATTATAATGAAATTAAATTCTTTACCTGATATGCTATTTTTTGAGTGATTTCAAAACACCTAAATAACAATAATTGTAACGTTAACTTTTGATACAGAATGGAAAGACGACGTTTGAATAGGACAAATTGGTTGTTTTGAGCTCGTTTTGAGCAATTTTTCCTTTCCCAAAATATATTTAAAAGGTGCTCTGCTGCAGCAGCATCAAGTGGCATATGTATCAGGTACACAGTAAGATAAACTATAGTAATCATTATCAGATAAGTACCTGTCACCAAGTCCAAGAACATAACCAACCATGGACATGACAGCCAGTGATCTTGTGTAATTGGTCCTTCTGTCAAACCAGACCTATAAATACATTCATCATCATTTTTTAATGGAGTAAAGAACATTTTGGCATTAGGAGAAAATTCTCATTTTGAGCACTGAGATGCATTGCAATGAGTCTCATGTGGCAAAAGCTAAAGCTAAGCATCAATACAACACCTACACTGTGTTAATTTAACCCTTTCCCACAACTCTGCAGCAGACGACTTTGAAAACTTCTAGGCAAAAAATATGAAAAATCTCTATAACTGCAGGTATAATTGCTGAAAAAAGCTGAAAACATTGTGGCAAATGGAGAAATTGCTCAATTTGAGCAATTTCTCTTTTGTCATATTGTTTTCAAAAGTCGTCTGCTGCAGAGGCGTCAGAAAGCGTCTATATGTGGTAAAGGGTTAAGCATGCAAGAAATGGGAAAATTTGCTGTGATTGAGATTAACATGGATTTAAATAAGTAAAACTCAAAAGACCTGCGGCTTTGTCTCTTATGAAAGCCAAGCCTTTATTGCGCAAACAATAAAACAAATCTCGATCTTTCAGCTTAACAATGAATTGACCACTATATCTTTACTTACCCCTTTCCCACTTGCAAACGCAGTCTGACTCAGCTGAAGCCGATGATTTTTGAAATCATTGGGGCAGAAGGGGAATTACTCTTATAAATGTCTTGTCAGTAATAATAAACAAGTATCCAGAAGATGGTTTGATTGAGAGACAATGAAAGGTTGAGAAAGGGGAAAATGTTATGCATACAGTTAATTTTTTAATTTTCCAACAATTATTTTAAATGTAACAAAGTAATGATTCCCATTTTCCAAGTTAAGTTTTTTTCTCAGATGTTTTGAAAGCAGATGGCTCTTAACTCTTTCCCAAATCTGAAGCAGACGACTTCTCACTTGTAGAATGATGAACAATTTCTCCTTTTGCCTTTACCCTTTCCCTCATGTAGACGCTTTCTGACGCCTCTGCAGCAGACAACTTTTTGAAAACATAATGACAAAAGAAGAAATTGCTCAAAACGAGCAATTTCTCCTTTTGCCACAATGTTTTCCACTTTTAGTCATAGGTTATCCATTCAATTATAGAGATTTTCTATTTTTTGACAAAATATGTTCAAAGTCGTCTGCTGCAGAATTGTCGTATGGGGGAAAGGGTTAATGTTTTCAACTTTATTCAATTATTATACTTTCATTTGAACAGATTTTCTATATTTTAACAGAGATGTGTTTCAAGTTGTCTGCTGCAGATGTTAACATGTGTATGTGAGAAAGTGTTAATTATTTACCTCCGAGTTAGGGCTCTTATACCAGAGTATTCTGGCCAAATCGTCCCCTTGGGTGTGCTCTAGAGCATGTTCAAACACCTCAACTTTCTGCATTAAGGTTAAATGGTCATAATCTGGTGCCATCTGAAATATAGACATTAGCCATCAGAACGCAGTATCTCCACTATACCTACAGTTATAGCACTGTGCAAAATATAAGCAACACTGTTCAAAGGAACACATCGAGGGCTTGGAGTGAAACAGTTGTAACTAAAATTCGTATTTTTTTACCAAGGTAAATTACCTCGCTATAAAGTCTTTATAAGCGTTAAATCCTTTTCTTGGTAAACAATGGAAATTTAGATGTCATTGCTCATTCTGAGCAATGGCACCGAAATTGGCATTGTTTACAAAGGGGTCAAAATTGCTCCTAAACCAAGGGTTTCAAAATAGGTTTTTAGTTACAACTGTTTCATGCCAAGCCCTTGACATGTGTTCCTTGCAAATAAACAGTAGTTATAAACTTATGACAAAAAGGCTGACAGTGAACATTGTGGAAATAAAGAGATTTGTTTTCAAAAAGAGCAGTTTCACCCAACAATGTCTTTAGCTCTGTAACAATATCAATTTCTTTCCTTTAAACAATAACTTTATTTTCCTGAGATACATTCAAAGCATAAAGTCCTAACAAAATATCAGTTAAATAAATAATTTCTGACACTAAATGTTTTTGATTTATTAAAAGTTTATGACTGGTGTAAATTTGCCTATATACCACAGTAGAATTGGTGCAGTCTTTACTTCAGAAGAATCAATCTTATGGATCATTTACCCCTGGTTTTGATGCGTAAACTAACTTATAACTTATGAAATCACATGAACTTTACACGAAATGTTGAGGAATGAAAACCTCCAGCCTTTGTGAATAGACTTCTTACACATATGAACCAAAAACCATGCGTTAATGAAAACATTTATATTTTCTTAATCTAGAATAAATATTATTATTTATCGGTACTTACCCTGAGCATTAATCTGTGTTCTATGTTAAGAAGTATTTTCTTTTTCTCTCGATAATCCCGGATCAATGAATGAAGTGTATCAGTATGAGGTACCCAGCCAATCAATCCCGAGTTGGTTGATAGCGGGATCACAGAGAATCTCTGAATCCTGAAAGAAGTCACAAGTCGTTACATTTCACATTTAGCCTACCCACAAACAACAAATCGAGTATTTTGTTTACATAAACTACATCCTGTCTATGAAACAGTCATCAAATGCCATACATATGATCTATTAATCTTTTCTCTGCATACAACAAATCTGCAGCAGAAGACTTTGAAAACTCTAGACAAAAACATGGACAAAATCAAGACAAAAACATTGAAAAACTCTAACCAAAGTGTAATAATTAAATAATCTTGGAAATTTCTAATTTTGCCACAATATTTTCTAAAGTCGTCTCCTGCATATGTGTCTACATGTGGGATAGGTTGTATTGACATGTTATTTCAAACAAAAAACCATAAATACAATCAGAAAGTTAAAAAAGATGGAATATATGCAGTGTCAGGCATATATTGAATGTTTCTGGGTCACTTAGCAACAATGAGTTGACTAATCCAAACAATTGCATTACATGTACTCTCTCATCTTGTCCCAAGTCCTCATGGCCCTTCAACAATAAGTCTTATCATTGGCCAATGAGCCTGTCCCTGAAAAAAGATACATGTTGGCTTATGTGAATAGTGAAGTTCCCGTTAACCCTTTCCCTCATATAGACGCTTTCTGACGCTTCTGCAGCAGACGGCAATTTGAAAACATAGTGACAAAAGAAGAAATTGCACAAAACGTGCAATTTCTCCTTTTACCACAATATTTTACACTTTTAGTCATAGGTTATCCATTCAATTATAAAGATTTTCTATTTTTTGGCAAAACATTTTCAAAGTCGTCTGCTGCAGAATTGTCGTATGAGGGAAAGGGTTAACCATGTGTATCTGCACATGCTGATCCAGATCTTCATTAGTTAGAATATTCTGTCAACTTCTAATAAGACTAAGCAAATGGACATGATGATCTGAACCTACATTGTCCAGCAATGGCAACTTAACCCTTTCCCTCATATAGACGCTTTCTAACGCCTCTGCAGCAGACGACTTTTTGAAAACATAGTGACAAAAGAAGAAACTGCTCAAAACGAGCAATTTCTCCTTTTGCCACAATGTTTTCCACTTTTAGTCACAGGTTATCCATTCAATTATAATTTTTTTCTATTTTTTGGCAAAACATTTTCAAAGTCGTCTGCTGCAGAATTGTCGTATGAGGGAAAGGGTTAAATCTTTTTGAATGGTAGAGCTTAACTATTGAACGTTCAGTGAGTTTCATAACAACCACCATTGTTTTCCCAAATAGATGTAAACTTGTGACAATAAATGTAGAAATGAAGCCCTCACTGGTGGTGTGTACTCATGCAGTTTTAGGCAATGCTTCAACAGAGATGGACCAATGACCCTATTTGCCAGTTACAGCTCAATTACTTACGTGAGATTTCTCCTGAATGTTTCTGGGTCACTAAGCAACAATGAGTTGACCAATCCAAACAGCTGCATTACTCTCTCATCTTGTCTCAAATCCTCATGGCCCTTCAACAAGAACTGATACTCTTGGCCATTACTGCCTGTAAAATACATGTCATACAACGTTCAGGTTATGCTCCAGGAAAATAAATCTTGTAGTATTTATTACAAATGCATTTAAGCAATGTTCTGCGAAACCCAATCTTAACACTTTCCAAAATACAACACTACTACATGAGAAGACTTTGAAAGCATGTGGAAACAAGAAGGCCATGATGGCTTTGGATTACTTAATTGAGTTAATCAATGTTACTCAACCACACAGTCAACTACAATAACTGAGTTTGCAGTCAGTTAAGCTGATATAAGAGGCCAAGAAATCCAGTAGAGCTCCACTGCTACACGGTGAAATTACCCGACCTAATATTATCTGCATATAGTGAGGCTCTTCAACAGTAAACATTGTAAAATCATACTGCAGTTGTTAAAAGTAATCCAGAGTTAACCACAACCAACTTGAAAATATTGAAACTGTCTAAAAACAAGAGGGCCATGATGGCCCTATATCCCTCACCTGAGTAAGTGTTTTAGGGTCCTAATTTAATTGCAATTTTGCCAATTTTAAAGGGCCATAATTCAGTCATGCATGGACAGATCTGGCTGGTTTTTAAAAGGAACCGAGCTGCTACTGTATAAGTTTGGTAATCATCGGCTAATAAATGATAAACGTGTTCACAAGGTCAATTATAGCAATTTTGCCAATTGGTTTTCGAAAGGAACCGAGCTCTCATGAATATCTAGATACTGAGTAAGTTTGGTCAACATGGGATAATAAATGAAGACTTGACCGTGTTCACAAGAAATTGTGCACGGACGACAGACAAAAGGCGATCACAAAAGCTCACCCTGTCACTATGTGACAGGTGAGCTAATAAAAGAACAACTATTGAATAAAAATGAAAAATATTGTGGCCAAAAAGTATGAGCAATTTCTCTTTTTGTCATTTTTTTTCTTCAAAATTGTCTGCTGCAAAGGTGCCTGTATGAAGGAAGGGTTATCAAATAATACAACAATTTCAGTCAGCAAATCTTACCAAAGATACTGAGTTTCCTTGGTCTTTGTTTAGATGTGATGACTGCAAGTGAACTCTGGACACGTCTGATCTTGATAATGGGTTGTTTGGGATCATATGTTCCTGGCACTGCTAATTCTAAATCTTGACATCTCAGTAATTTTGGGGATACATATTGTAGTTCCAAAGAAGTCAGCTGAAAGTGATAATATCAAGTCCCCCTTTTTACCAAAGTTATAACATACACTGCCCTGTTTCGGTGACTGACCTGAATTGGTGACCTTTTCATTTTTGCATGCATTCTTTAATTTGAAGAGCAAAATTGATGAGATAAAGATAAAGCATGTTTTTCCTATTAAGATGATTTTAGAATAGAAATCTCACAAAAAGAAACCAACATAATAGGTTTTAGGCAGAGTTACAAACATAGCAAAGTCGTCTGCTGCAAATGGCAAACAATTCTTCAATATCTGCTTCATGTTAACAAGTCTGCTTTGCATAAAATGTTTTAATAGATATAGGATACAGGCACTTTGTGACATTTATATAGCAGACGACAATTAAATTATTATGGAAAGGAAGAGTTTGGCAAAAATATGGAAAATCTCCACAAATGAACTAAAAATTATGGGATTGAGTTGCCAACATTGTGGCAAAAGGAGAAATTGCTTATTAAGACCAATTTCTTCTTTTGTCACAATACTTTCCAAAGGCGTCCACTGCATATGTGTCAAAATGCTTCTGCAAGTGGGAAAGGTTTAAAACTATATGTAATCTTCACTTTTTCCAGTATTTCCAGTCTTCTCTACAGATGCTTTCAGTTTGGGCAGATCTAATATTTCCATGCACCATGTTAAGAGGTGAAGATAAAAATGTTTTTATACCTGAGGCAACTGTTTGGAAATCCTTCTGAACACATGATAGTATAGGTCCCAGGCTTGTGTCAAATCCTTTACATTACCAGATTTCTGATTTTTCTTGCACCATTCCTGAGCTTCCATCAAGTCACGGCCATATGCCTAAAACCATATCAGATCATTTATGTTAACAATATGGAAATTTTAACCTTTTCCATGATAATAAATGACTTTCTACGGTACGTATTTTGCAGCAAATAACTTATATTATCGAGCAAAAATGAGAACAACTTTCACTTTTCCAACAAAGTTTCTAGTTACATATCAAACAAATATTTCGAGAATTTTTCCTACAATGTTTCCTTCAGAGATAGGGGCTCTTAACCCTTTCCCTCATATAGACGCTTTCTAACACCTCTGCAGCAGACGGCTTTTTGAAAACATAGTGACAAAAGAAGAAATTGCACAGAACGTGCAATTTCTCCTTTTGCCACCATGTTTTCCACCTTTTGTCATAGGTTATCCATTCAATTATGGAGATTTTCTATGTTTTGACAAAATACGTTCAAAGCCGTCTGCTGCAGAATTGTCGTATGAGGGAAAGGGTTAAAGTATCATACCAGTATTAGGGAAAGCTGGCCTAACCATTTATCTGAAAAGACGATTTTTTTTAACCCATTCCAACATATAGACAAATTTTGAAACCATTGTTGCAAAAGAAGAAATTGCTCATAATAACCAATTTCTCCTTTTAGCGAAATGTTTTCAACTCTTATCAATAAAAACATTAATTTATCGAGATTGAACATCAATTCAAACAATTGTTCAGTCATATCACATCAGCTAGTTCACCTCCCAACGTGTTTCCTGGTATTTTAACACCAGTACTCCACACAAGTATTTCTCAGCAACTGGCTACTTTTCCACATATACTTATAGCCCATTGGCGAAATTGATTGATTGATTGGAGTTTAACGCCGTTTTCAACAATTTTTCAGTCATATCACGGCGGCAAGCCAACCTAATAATGTGTTTCCAGGCTTTCTCATACAAGTGCTCCACACAATATACTTTCCAAGCATCTGGCTGCTTTTCCACATAGACTGTTAGCCCATTGATGGAAGACAAATAATACTTGTAAAATTCAATTTTTTTGGATGAAACTTTCAGATTATATCAGATAAATAGTTAATTGTTTACCTAAATCATGATTTAAGAATTGTCATCATAGAAATCATAAATAAATCATAAAGAATCAGGACAACTGATAGTTTTCATAAAGAGTTAAAATTGCACACTTTAACCCTTTCCCTCATAGGACTATTCTGCAGCAGACGACTTTCAACATATTTTGTCTAAAAATAGAAAATCTCTTTAATTAAATGGATAACCTATGACTAAAAGTGGAAAACATTGTGGCAAAAGGAGAAATTGCTCGTTTTGAGCAATTTCTTCTTTTGTCACTATGTTTTCAAAAAGCTGTCTGTTGCAGAGGCCTCAGAAAGCGTCTATATGAGGGAAAGGGCTAAGAAATATCTCCCTTTCCCACAATATATTAAAACAATTCAGATGCATAGACTTCAAATCATCTATCCCTTTCCCACTTGTAGACGCATTCTGACGTATCTGCAGCAGACAACTTTTGAAAACCTTGCTCAAAACTTTATCCAGTAATCATAATTAATTTATAGAGATTTCCATGTTTGTGCATGATTGTTTTCAGTCGTCTGCTGCATATTTGCTGTATGTGGGAAAGGGCTATACCAGATAAACAATTAACCATTTTCACATGTATCCATATTTTGATTTTAACATCATCTAAAGCAGTCAACTTTGTAAAAACAGTGTACCAAAAGCTAAAATTGCTCTTGATGAGCAGTTCCTCCTTTTGTCACAATGTTTTTAACTCTATTCAATAGTTATAACTTTAAATTAAAGAAATGTTCTAAACATTTGCCAAGATGATTTAACCCTTTCCCTCATATAGACGCTTTCTGACGCCTCTGCAGCAGACGGCTATTTGAAAACATAGTCACAAAAGAAGAAATTGCACAAAACGTGCAATTTCTCCTTTTGCCACAATGTTTTCCACTTTTAGTTATAGGTTATCCATTCAATTATAGAGATTTTCCATTTTTTGACAAAATATGTTCAAAGTCGTCTGCTGCAGAATTGTCTAATGAGGGAAAGGGTTAAAAGTCGCCTGTAACAAATCTGTTGTATGTTTGATAAGGATTAAGTTATTACTACATACCTGATTAAAGGAAGTCTCTTTTAGTGTCTGCGGTCCTCTCTCCATCATTGCGTGTAAAGGTTCTAGCGTGGCAAACATCCCTTTATCATTCCTTTCTCCAAAGTACAGTCTGGAGGCCTCCTCTAACCCCTCATGCCACAGTTCATGCCATAAGATTGCAACTCGGATCAATTCTTCACTCACCTAAAACGGTTAGACATACATACTAATGAAACTGATGTTATCAGATGTATGGATCATAATATATTGTCTTTTCTTCCTAAACCCACTTCCAGCTGCAGAAGTATTCGCACTCATCTATGGCAGATAAATTTTGAAAACATTGTGACAATAGTAAAGATTGCTCATCATGAGCAATTTCTCCTTTGGTCACTATCTTTTAAACTTTTTACAATAGTAATACTTTCATCTACCCCCTATAGATTTATTTGGATACATGTATGTATGAATCTCCCACCATAATAATGCATTTGGATGTGTACATGTTATCTCCTTAGAGAAGCATTTTGACACCTATATCTATATTGATCTTTGTGTGAAAAGGAGAAACTGCTTCAACACTCTCAAACTATACTGTTTTCACATCTGTATCAAAGTTGTAGTTTCAAATATCCAGTTATAATAATTCCATCAATCAGATATTATCAATTGGTTGATTGAATGTTTGATGTTTTACCCCACTTTCAAACAATCATTCAAGGTGTTACCTGGGTAAGTTACCAGTGCTACTGGTCCATTTATCTTGACACCAGCGAGTCAGTCATAATCTTTAGTGCTAAGGAGAGCAGCCATTACTACAAAGTTTTTGGTATGACCCGGCCAAGGATCAAACCAGCGACATCCGACACCAAAGTGGACGCTCTACAATCTGACTAAAGTACACGATCTGACCAAATGTAAGATCTGCTGGCGATCAATTCGAATTCATCTTCTTGTTTGATCGGATTTCCGATATCGCTATTTTTATTTGAACCAATCAGAGGACTCGTTTCAACAAACGTTTGGCTAAACCTTCAAAATGGCGTCAATCGAAAAAGTTGAGCAAACTTAAAATAGACCATTTAAAACCAGAGCAAAGAACACTTTTCGACTGTATCGGTGTTTTGTCTCATTTCCACATTTGTAGCCATGATGCAGTTGTCATAAGAACAATACACACATGTAAATCACTATGCAAAAATTGGGATCCCATGCTAAATATAATTTTTTTGATAAATATCGACTTTTACTTTCAAAAATGTGAAAGCAAGGTTCTGATTGGCTGGCGGAAAGGTCGTCTGAACGTGACCCTCTATCGGTTGTCCTCAGATCCTATGCATAGCGTTAATAGGAGATGATTTTAATTTGATTGGACGCTCTACCACTACAGCATAAAGGTTGTTAGTTTTCAAAGGAGTTTTCCCTTATTATATCATATCAGGTAAACAGTAGAAAATAAAAAACAAATCTTCAGTTTGAATCTCGGTAGATCTATTAAACATATGTAACCATCATGACCTACCAGCATTGCCTGTTGTACCAAGGTATTGCTGTGTTCTTTCATACTCTTCAGTATTTTATTAGCTGCATTTTGTCGAGCTGTCACAGCAGATTTTGACGCCACAGTGAGTGGATATATCAGAGCCTGTGGATGCTCTTTTCCCACATCAATCAGCAGTTGATGAATGAGTCGCCCAACAAGCGGTCGAGGATTATCAATTCGAGCAATCAGCTGGGGAATCACCTACAATGCCATACAAAAGAAGTAACACATGCAACAAATCTGCAACAGATGCCTTTAACCCTTTCCCTCATACAACAATTCTGCAGCAGACGACTTTGAACATATTTTGTGAGCACGTTCTTTTTTTGCTACAATGTTTTTTAAAAGTCATTTGCCCGGATGCATAAATCTGCAAGTGATTAAGGCTTATCTGGAGAAAGGTACTTGTAAAAACACTCTGGAAAATGGAGAAATTGCTGAATACAAAACCCTTTTTTTTTTCCTATTTATTTTTCATTTCAGTATCAAAGTCAAACACCAATTTATTTAAAATACACCTCATATCTTTTCACAGCAAAAACTCCAAAATGCCAGGCTAACATTAATGAACACAAGATTAAGCAAAGGAACACCTGTGTCACCTGCCAATAGGCAAGTAAGTGAAAGTTTACCAGACAGACGGAGGGACAGTGTGTTTGTTTGTATGTCGATTTACTCTTTTTTATACAATGTTTCAGTTTCCTGGGTAAGTAACTAGTACTTCTGATCCATTTATCCAGATACCAGAGATTCACTCGTAATGCTTGTCAGACAATCCTGAACGTCAAGGAGGGAAAGCCTAGCTGGCTTGGACTTGAACCTGTGACCCTCCCCACCCGAGGTGGTCAAGGGAGTGACAGACGACAGAGAGTAACCCCTATGGTCTCATTCTACCAAGGCAGGCAACACAAAAATGAATCATTACCTGCAGCCAGTTGTCAATTTTAATGGACTTTAATCCATCAACCAAAGCTTCATGGACTTCCGGCCACTGGCCATAGTCAAACCATAAAGTCAATAACCTGAAGATATATATAAAGAAATATTACCTTTAGTAATGCATGTTGATTCTGGAGGTTAACCCTTTGCCACATGTACATGCCTTTTGGTGCATCTGCAGCAGATGATTTTGTTAAACGTTGTGGCAAAAGGAGAAATTGCTCATGACGAGCAATTTCTCCTTTGGCAACAATGTCTTTAAGTCTATTTATTTGTTTTTAAGGTGTTTTAAGATGCTTTCTACAATTTGTCTATTATATAACTGTATTTTCTTGGCAAGTTACCTTTATCCTTACACCAGGGAGTCAGTCAAAATGCTAACCACACAACCCTCAGCACCAAGGAGGGAAAGCCAGGGATCAAACCCACAACCTCCCTCACCAGAGGTGGGTGGACACTCTACTAATACACAACAGAGGCAGTATTGATATTTGAATCATGCCCATTTTCCAGTCATCCAAGATTCTTCAATTTTCATAACAGCAGTAAAACATTGGGACCTCCCCAGTACACTCAGAATGAGTACTGGCTTCAAAACATTTAAAGTTTAATCCGTGCTCAGAATTTTTGCTCAAGTATCAAGTAAATTCATTCTCCAAATTGAACAATCAGACCTCTTTTTTTGAATTCTGGATGAGTAATCATTAATTATTAAACCTTTCCCACATAAGACAATTCTGCAGCAGATGAATTTCGAAAAATCTAAGTAAAAACTTGTCTTAAATATCTAGGCACTTAAGTGTAGTAATTGAATAAAGTTTGAAAACATTGTGGCAAAAGGAGAAATTGCTCATTATGAATAATTTCTCCCTTTGCAACAATGTTTTCAAAAGTATTCAGCTGCATATGCAGCATGGTCTGTAAGTGGGAGAAGGTTAATTAAGTTATAATAACTTGTTTCCCAGTTGATGTAAAATAAGAAGCTTAACCCTTTTCCTTAATCATTGAAAACATTTTGGCAAAAAAAAGAGAAATTGCTAATTAAAAACAGATTCTCCTTCTGCAACAATGTTTTCAAAAGTCATCTGCTGCAGATGTGTGAAAACACATCATCTTGCCGGAAAGGGTTAAACAAAAATATCATGCCAGCTGAATACAACAGCTTAGATATTTTTATATCCTCAAAATAAATCCTTTATAGTATTGCATTTATTTATAAGGAGAAATTGCTTCTTTTCTCATTAATCTTTACAAGTTTGTATTAAGATTTTATCATCAAGTTTGAAAATGTTTAGAGTTCTTACTCATTAAACAACCCTAAAATGGCATGTCAGATAACCCTTTCTCACATGCAGCAGCAGATGACTTCTGAAAACATTGTGGCAAAAGGAGCAATTGCTTCCCATGAGCAATTTCTCATTTGCCACAATGTTTTCAACTCTATTGAATAAATATATTTATATATTGAGATAGTCAATACTTTTGCTTATTTTTCAGTCATTTGCTGTTCACCTGTAGACGCATTTTAACCCTTTCCCTCGTACAACAAATCTGCAGCAGACGACTGAATGAATGTATATTGTTTTATGGCGCATCAACAGCTAAGGTCATTTAGCGCGCAAGTAATTTAAATATTCTTGATCCCTGGGTAAACAAACCAGTACTAGGCTAGAAAATGTGCCTTGCCCAAGGGCACTCCACCATGACCGTAGTGCCGCGACTGGGGATCGAACCCGGGACACCCGGTTTCGAAATTCCCGACGCTAACCACTCAACCACAGCGGATTCCTCAGACGACTTTGAAAACATCAAGGCAAAAGCACAGAAAATGTGACAAAAGAAGAAAATGATCGTTTTATTATTATAAGGGAAAGGGTTAACACATCTGCAGCAGACAACTTTTAAATATGAGCAATTTCTCTGTTTGCTACAATATTTTCAACTGTATTCAATGATTACTCAGGTTTGTGGAAATTTTCCATATTCCTGTGCAGATGTTTCCAAAAACGTCTGCTGTGGATTTGATGTTTGTGGGTAAGGTTTAACCCTTTCCCTCATATAGACGCTTTCTGACGCCTCTGCAGCAGACGGCTTTTTGAAAACATAGTGACAAAAGAAGAAATTGCACAGAACGTGCAATTTCTCCTTTTGCCACAATGTTTTCCACTTTTTATCATAGGTTATCCATTCAATTATGGAGATTTTCTATGTTTTGACAAAATACGTTCAAAGTCGTCTGCTGCAGAATTGCCATATCAGGGAAAGGGTTAACTTGATGTATGTCGGAAAGGTTTAATTTGATATGTGGGAAAGAAGTCAACAAATGAAAACATACCTCAGTGTGTCCTGTAAACTATTCTGGGATGAGAGGGAAATGGATTTAAAGAATCCAACAACAGCAGGGACACAGTATTTATGGATTTTGGCAGATATCTGAAAGAAATGAATGTACGTTTTTCTTACATCAATAGCAATTTACCTTTTAGACTAGAATGGAGTCCTCCATGGAGCACGTGTGTCACCTGCCGGGGCCTTGTCAGAAAAGGGGCAATAACTCTGATATAAAAATATTTGGACTATCCCCCTTTTGTGAACCAATCACACACATTGATATAAACATTTGTCAGAAGTTTCAATGTAATCCTTTGAGTAGAAAAAAAGTTATTTGAAAACGTGACGAAAAAGTGTGACGGACAGACAGACGGACGGACAGATGCCGGACAAAAAAAAAGTAATCCCTAAGTGCCTACCATGCAGGTGACACAAAAATGTTCTATCATAAAAAAACAGTAGCTCACCCATTAAAAAATATTTGAAGTGTAGAATTAAATTAGACCATGCAGATGCACAGGTTGATCTAGACCTACACTGTTTACAACAGTCAACTTTTACCTTTATCCAAGAAAATTTCATTTAGAAATAAGCATGTCACAAAAATCTGGGATGGATCTAGAGCTGTTGTTTAACCCCTTCCTTCATACAGACATTCGCCGACACCTCTGCAGCAGTTGACTCTTGGAAACTCTTGAAAACATTGTGACAAAAGGAGAAAATGCTCAAAATGAGCAACATCTTCTTTTGTCACAATGTTTTCAACTCTATTTAATAATTAGTAACAAGACGTTTTGCCTTGATGATTTGAAAGTCCTCTGCTGCAGATTTGCATGTAGGAACGGGATTCATACCGTGTCGGGTCGAGGTGTAATAGGAAGGTTATTTTCCGGGTTCTGTGTCATGCTGGCATCTTTTTGTTTATAAAACAACACAGACTCGTAGTTCATGAGTGCCCACATGTGCCACGCCTTGTACCAGTTTTTATCATAGTCTGTAGCGAGGCTGTAGTATTCTAGTATGTTTGGGATCGTCTGCTCTCCGAGTCCATTCTTGTTCTCTAACCAATCACCAAGCTTCAGGTAACATCTGTGAAATACAGTCAATAAGCCAGTCAACTGATGAATTTATAGATCATTCTATGGCTATATGCATAACATTTGATATAAATCGATAAAAATCATCTTCCTTTCCTGCATATGGATGCTTTCTGATGCCTTCATAGAATACCACTTGAATACATGAGGGTGGAGGATAATTACAGAATAATTCAACAGACACTGATTAAAGTGTTTACTGGCTTCTTATTTTCAAGGTGCTATGGCCATGGACAAGTTGGCGTTTTTTCTCTAATCTTTAATATGAAGTACTGTGGGGATAAGGCCAAATCTGCAGCTGACGACATTTGAAAATATTTTCAACTCTATTCATTAATTGAAAATTCATTTATAGTGATTTTCTATAATTTTGCTGAGATGTTTTCCAAGTGTTCTGCTGCAGATATGTGTAAAAGGTATGAGGTTACCTTGCCATCAGCTTATTCAGGTCTGTTCTCTGACTCACATCCTCTGGTCCGAGTAAATGCAAGGCCTTAGGCTGTAGTGATTGTTGAACAAACTGTTGTAGTTTACTGTAAGCTTCACTCTAGAAAATATTGATACATTTGTATATTATTCACAGAGCAATTATGCCTTGAAAAGTTACAACATCTTTAAAACAGAAACATTATTTTTATACATTGTTGAAAACGTTTAGGGAAAATGAAAAATGATGGGCTATATCTCCTTTGCCAACAACAATGCTTTCTGAAGTGGCCTGGGCCTAAAGTGGCAATTGTCAAATGTACCAGGCAAAAATGTAGAGTAAATATTCTTACTAAACAAATATAACAGATTAAGTCTAAAAAATTACATTAAACATTTCCCATATACAACACATCTGCAGACAACAATAAGGAAAATCTCTTTAAATGATATTTTAATTATCGAATCCAGTAATATTGTTGTAGCTAAAGAAAAAATGCTAAATATGAGCAATTTTCTTTTTTTCTTTCCTACAGGGTTTTCAAAGGTTGTCTGCTGCTGTTGTGTCATAATGCATTTGAAGGAGGGTAAGTGTAGATGAAGATGTACAACAATTTACCCTTTGTGAGTTTTTCCACATGTGTTTCAGATAGGCGAATGTAACTTTAGGGTGTGTGGTGGGAATGGGTTTGTCTGTGTTTTTACTCGGATCTGTGCCAAGCAACATCACCAGGGTCTTTTGAGAGAGAGCCTGAAAGAGTAAAAAGATTACTTCAGAAACAGTATGGGTCAAAGACAGAATTAAAACTTTCTCACAAACAACAAATCAGCCATGTTTAACTCACTAGTTGTCAACTTCTCCTACACAAACTGGCGTATTTCAGCCATATTTAACTCGCCAGTTGTCCACTACTCATACACAAACTGGCGTATTTCAGCCATGTTTAATTCACCAGTCGTCCACTTCTCCTACACAAACTGGCGTATTTCAGCCATGTTTAACTCACCAATTGCCCACTTCTCCTATATAAACTGGCGTATTTCAGCCATGTTTAATTCACCAGTCGTCCACTTCTCCTACACAAACTGGTGTATTTCAGCCATGTTTAACTCACCAATTGCCCACTTCTCCTATATAAACTGGCATATTTCAGCCATGTTTAACTCACCAGTTGTCCACTTCTCCTACACAAACTGGCGTATTTCAGCCATGTTTAACTCACCAGGCATCCACTTCTCCTACACAAACTGACTTATTTCAGCCATGTTTAACTCACCAGGCATCCACTTCTACACAAACTGGCATATTTCAGCCATGTTTAACTCACCAGTCATCCACTTTGACACAAACTGGCGTATTTCAGCCATGTTTAACTCACCAGTTGTCCACTTCTTCTACACAAACTGGCGTATTTCAGCCAGGTTTTCATGTCCTCCATAGGTGACACCACAAGCGATCTCACTTGTATTATTCTCTGCCAGTCTTCTGCTACCCGCTGACATCCCTGAAATTACCAAAAAGACACACGTGAAATAATTTCTATCTTATATTTTGATTAGTTACAGAGAACTTATTAGAAACGAAAACCTAAAACCAAAGTTTTCTATCTCGAAAAACGGACATCATTCTGCTAGAATCTATGTAAGAGTAATGAAAGAGACTTGACAAGAAATCTTAAAACAAATAAATTAAAGAAGGGGCATACTTTCTCAGCTTGTGGCATTGGATTCCAGTCCAGTTACAAAACAAAAAGTCCAAACCACAGTCCAAAAATCCTTTTGAAGCTTTTCCTATGTAGATCTCCGTTGGCAGCCAATGTAAGTCCTAAAATATCAAACCTGACCAGGGCTCGAACCTTGCACGTTCATAAGAAAGCTAGGTCTAACGCAAGGTAGTTTAAGTGTCCCATTATACAAATACCTTGGCTACATAAAACAAGAGGGCCATGAGGCCCTGGAATCACTCACCTGAGAATGGGCTATTTAAGACAGAACTCTTTCAGCGCCAATGGCAATATCATCAAGACAAACTTTCTGACAAAATTTCAAGCAGCTCAAGTCAAAAATGCGATCTCTATAGTGTTAACTAGATTGTTCTACAATTTGGCCTAGTGACTTAGTTGTTGACCTGACCTGACCCATATTCGAACTTACCCTAGATATCATCAAGACAAATATTCTGACAAAGTTTCAACATGCTCAAGCCAAACATGTGGCTTCCGGAGTGTTAACAAGATTGACCTAGTTTTTGACATGACATGACCCATATTCGAACTTGGCCTAGATATCATCAGGGCAAACTTTCTGATAAATTTTCAACATGCTCAAGTTTAAAATGTGGCTTCCAGAGTGTTAACAAGATTTTTCTTAAATTTGGCCTAGTGACCTAGGTTTTGACCGGACATGACCCATATTCGAACTTGGCCTAGATATCATCATGACAAACGTTCTGACAAAGTTTCAACATGCTCAAATTTTAAATGTGGCTTCCAGAGTGTTAACAAGATTTTCTTCAATTTGGCCTAGTGACGTTGTTTTTGACCCGACATGACCTATATTCGAACTTGGCCTAGATATCACTAAGAAAAACATTCTGACAAAGTTTCAACATGCTCTAGCCAAAAATGCGGCTTCAAGAGTGTTAACAAGATTTTCCTTAAATTGGGCCTAGTGACCTAGTTTTTGACCCAACATGACCCAGTTTCGACTTGGCCTAGATTTGATGGAGATATATGTTCTGATAAACTTTCATGAAGATTGGATGCAAAATGTTTCCTCTAGAGTGTTAACAAGCAAATGTTGACGACGGACGACGGACGACAGACGACGGACAAAAGGCGATCACAAAAACTCACCTTGAGCACTTTGTGCTCTGGTGAGCTAAAAATTATCTATCACTGCATAGTGAAATTATAACCCATACAAAAACTGTAATTGAGACAATAAATCCGTATAAAGAGGATGAAAATGGGGACACCCAGACCTAATTAGTACTTGATAGTACTAAGTACATGAGGGCAAATAACCCTTCCTTTCCAACAAACAACAAATCTACAACTTTGAAAATATCTATTCAAAACTTTAGAATACCTCTACTTATAAGTTTTGAATTTTGTCAACAGTTGAAAACATTGTGGGAAAAAGGAGAAATTGTTCATTTTGAGCAATTTCTACTTTTAACACGATGTTTTCAGAATGCACCTGTATGTCTGAAAGGTTTAATAGTGATACAATTAATGTGTGTACTACCTGAAGTCTGTCCCACCACATCTGTTTGATTGCATCTCTCCTTTCTGGCACTAACTTAAACTGAATAACTTCTTCAAGTTCGGATAGCATTTGAACGTTGACCATGGCCTGTAATGTATGGAAAAAAGAGACAACAGCTATCACTCGAGGTTAAGAATATTTAATTCTTTCTCTAATATACATGACTTACAGAAATTTGCATTTATTAAGATGTCTTTTGAAAAAAACACCTTTTCCCTCATTATTTTCAAATTAAATAATGTTTCCAGTTCTTCAGAGCTTTTTGCCACAAATAATCTTCGACAAGATGTCACTTGAAATATCATTGAAAATATTGTGTTATGCAATAGTCTGTTTTATTTAGGTTTTACACCATTTCAACATTATTTCAGTTATATAACAGCGACAGTTCACTTCTTCATGGTAATCCACCATGACCTCTATGACTGGGGATGGAACTCGGTTCGATTGTTTGGTGTTTTACGCAACTTTGAACAATTTTTTAGTTATATCACAGCGTTTCTTGGGTAAGTTACCAGTACTACTGGTCCATTTATTCTGACACCAGACAGTCAGTCGTAATGCAAACCCCGCAACCCTGAGCGACAAGGAAGGCAGCCATTACTTCCATTTTTATGAAGTCTTTGGTATGACCCAGCCGCGGATCGAACCCATGACCTCCCACACCCAAGGCGGACACTCTACCCATACACCGGGGCAGCCAGGGATGGAACTCGGGATGCCCAGTTCCAAATGCCCAATGATAAACATCATGAGCAATTTCACCTTTGGCCACAATGTTTTTAAAAATTGTCTACTGCTATTGCGTCAAAACGCGTCTGCAAGTGGGAAAGGGTTAAGAACTCCTAGCCAAGCATTTCTTAAACTTTTTCCTTCATACAGACACTTTCTGTTGCCTCTGCAGTAGAGGAGTCCTAAAAACATTGTAGCAAAAGGAGAAATTTCTCATGATGAGAAATTTAACCTCTTGCCACAATGTTTTCATTTTTATTCAATCAAAAACTGTTCTTTCATTTATAGTTTCCATATTTTTTAACTAAATATTTTCAAAGTCATTTGCTGCAGATTGGCTGTATGAGGGCAAGGGGGTTAAAGCTTTAACCCTTTCCCACCTGCAGACTTTATTTAACAATTAAGCTATCTTTTATGGAGATTTTTCAGGTTTTTGTCACTCTGTTTTCAAAGTCGTCTGCTGCGGATTAGCTGTATGAGGGCAAGGTGGTTAAAGCTTTAATGATACCCTTCACACCATTCCTTAGATATAACAGACGGATTACCCTAAAGTTAAACACCTCTACCTATAGTGGCCTATGGTGGATAATTACCAGTCAAGATTAACGCCCATTAAGAGCAATTTATGCTTTTTTGGTTTAATGTTTTCAAGTCATATGCTGAAGATGTATCAAGGTGTGAAATGGTTCAATTTATTAGGCTTACCCCATAGGCTCGACTGTAACTCTCCCCAGCCATAGCTGTGAGTTCTGTATCGAGTATATCCCTAGCCTTATCAAGACATTGTTGTGCTAGCTGGTAGCTCTCTGAATGAACCGCAAACACTGCCCGGTAGAAAGCTCCGTCATAACTCACTCTCGGTATAAAACACATGTACTCTTCCATAGTATCCCACTGAGCTGCATTTCAATAAAATTTCATATAAATCTACCATTCTCAATTCATTTTAATTCTAAAAAAACAAATGTGAGAAAACCAATCTTATTTGGTATATTGTATGATATTTACAAATCTGAAATTATTCTGTATTTGATAAATATTGACATTTAATATTCAGGCAAAAGGGCTTTTGTTGCATCTCTGTTTTTGGCATTACATAAAAATACATAGAAATGAAACAAGTGGGGCAACACTTCTATTTTTTGATTTTCTAGATTTTTGACAGAATTTACACTTTGTGCTAAATAACAATCAGAAAGCCAGTAAAAGAATTGGCCAGACTGTATGTGTGTGTGCAGAGACTAACATGGGTCTTTACTGTTTGTAGGTCATGAGATACCAATTTGATTGTTGTAGCTCAACTAACCCTTTCCCTCATACGACAACTCTGCAGCAGACGACTTTGAACATATTTTATCAAAAAATGGAAAATCTCTATAAGTGAATGGATAACCTATGACTAAAAGTTGAAAACATTGTGTCAAAGGGAGAAATTGCTCGTCTGCTGCAGAGGCGTTAACTCTTTCCCACCTGCAGACGCTTTCTTACATCACTGCAACAGATGACTTTTGAAAACATAGCGGCAAATGGAGAAATTGCTCAATTTTGCTACAATATTTTCAACTCTCTGATATAAATAAACCATCATTCATAGAATTTTCCCTTTGTTTTGTGTTCATGTTTTTAAAGTAGTCTGCTGCAATTTTATTGTACGGTATGTGGGAAAGGGTTAACGATTATAAATAGCTGTAGATAGTGAATGAACTTCTGTTAATATAATTTAACCTATTGTCTACTAAGCTCTTTCAAGAAGAAAACATCACATGTGAAGAATGTAAGGTACTACATATATGTGGGAAATATTGCAGGGCTTAATTGATAGATTGGGGTTTAGTGCAGACTGCAAGTAGGAAAGGGTTAAGTTCTAATCTTTTAAAAACTTAAGGTGCTTAAGAAATTGGATAACCAAACAAAGTATATTTACATAGACCCCAGGAGGCTGCAGTTGCCATGGTAGCCATTTTACTTCTGTCTGTGTCACTAGCCGTGGGCCATGAATCGCATGCTAGACCGTGTAATTGACTCCATTCTGCCAGGGCCTCCAAACACCTCATCCTCCCCAGTAAATTGTCAACATTATCAGTGTCTAGTTTTTTCTGATAAGCTTCCAACGCTCTATTCCAATCGTGAAGCTTCTCATACCAGCTTTCTTGAATTTTCTGATAGAAGTATATATGGAAAGACAACATATAGATGCCTCTGCAGCAGAAAAATATTATGCTAAAGAAGAAATTGCTTACTATGAACCATTTCTCCTTTGCCATAATTAATTTGATATCATAGTGGTCTGCTGCAGATTTGTTGTATGTAGGAAAGGGTTCAATCTTCCCCTGATACAAATGACAGCGGACGCCTCTGCAGCAGATGACATTTGAATACATTCTTGGAAAAGGAGAACCTCCTCGAAAATGAGCAATAATTCCTTTGACCACAAATGAACAATGTTTTTAACTCTGCATCAGAATCCCACCTTTTGATTTGTTTGTATTGTGTTTAACACTTTCCCCCATACGACAATTCTGCAGCAGACGACTTTGAACATATTTTGACAAAAGATGGAAAATCTCTATAATTGAATGGATAACCTATGACGAAAAGGGGAAAACATTGTGGCAAAAGGAGAAATTGCTCGTTTTGAGCAATTTCTTCTTTTGTCACTATGTTTTCAAAAAGCCATCTGCTGCAGAGGCGTCAGAAAGCGTCTATATGAGGGGAAGGGTTAATACAGCTTTTCAACAATTTTTCCTAGGTAAGTTACCAGTACTACTGGTCTATTTATCCTGAAACCAGTTAACCCCACAATCCTGAGAAAGGCAAGCCTTAACTACCATACTTAAATTCTCCCTGCAAAAATAAATGGTAGAAGTCTTTGGTATGACCCGGTCTGGAAACAATCCCTCGACCTACCACATCCAAGTGACATTCTACGTCTATCCCTCGACCTACCACATCCAAGTGACATTCTACGTCTATCCCTCGACCTACCACATCCAAGTGACATTCTACGTCTATCCCTCGACCTACCACATCCAAGTGACATTCTACGTCTATCCCTCGACCTACCACATCCAAGTGACATTCTACGTCTATCCCTCGACCTACCACATCCAAGTGACATTCTACGTCTATCCCTCGACCTACCACATCCAAGTGACATTCTACGTCTACACCATTGGAGCGGTGTCCTGATGAGATGACTTAAGATGATTCTGCACCAGACGTCTTTTTGTTTTACAAGGAAAATTGCTGAAATTTTCAAGTGTTCAGAGGTCCAGATAAGAAGGGGTTGTAAACTAGTCGTTGCTTAATGATATATATCTCTTTAATTGCTCATTTCCCACATACAGCAAACCTGCAGCAGTCAACATTGAAACTATCTTAGCAAAAATATGGAAAATCTCTATAAATGTTTGAAAATGTAAACAAGATGTGATGACCAATTTCTCCTTTTGCCACAATGTTTACAATTGTATTTAATAATTAAACCTATATTTATAGAGGTTTTTCAAATTTGCCTAGGTGTTTTCATAGCCGTTTGCATCAGATTTTTCATAAGTGGGAAAGGGTTTAATTAGCTGTACAAGGAAGAAGGCATACATACGAGATCAGCTCTATGATGTTTGTTGGCATAATCTAACACTCCTACAGCTGACCAAGGTTGTTGCAGCTTATTGTTGATACTGAAAATAAAAATATCCTCATTTACTAACCCTTTCCTAAATATAGACGCTTTCTGACGCCAATAACATTATGGTAAAAAGATAAATTGCTCATGATGAGCAATTTCTCCTATTGGCACAATAATTGCAATTCAATAATTATACTTTCATAATTAGAGATTTTCAATATTTTTAACTATACCTTTTCAGTCATCTGCTGCAGATTTGATTGGAAAGGGGTAAAAATGGTTAAAAATAACAAATTTATAAAACAACTAGACAAGAACATGACATTAACTAAATTTTACCAGCGAAAATAAATTTCATAATAAAGAATAATAGTATATAAGCATATAAATGCTTGTTTTCTAATCCATAGTTTTGTTGATGTTAACATGTCATCTAAATGTACAAATTTCAACCGAATTAATATGTTTAACCCTTTTCCACATACAACAAATCCGCAGCAGACAACTTTGAAAATGTCTAAGCAAAAGCACAGAAAATCTCTTTAAATGAAGGTTTACTTACTGCAAAAAGTTGAAAACATGGTGACAAAAGGATTAATTGCTTGTTTTGAGCAATTTCTTCATTTGTAGCCATTTAAAAAAAAAGGCTGCTGCAGAAGTGTCAGAAAGCGTCTATTTATGGGAAAGGGTTAAACTAACGCAGAAGACTCTAAAAATATCACAAAAATTTGTGTTTACCTGATGAGTGATTCAAGAGTCTCCGTGGTCAGTCCTCGGTGAAATTCTTCCTCTTTATAATGTAAGGCTTTAGCATATGCTCTACATTTCATCGCTCTCTGACCCAGCAAGGAAGCTTCCAGTGGTAAAGGTCCCTGTGAAAATAATTTGTGTGTGTTTTATGCCACTTTCATTAATTTTTCAGTTATGTCACAGCATTTCCTTGGTAAGTATTATTCTTAAACCAGCAAGTCTTCAGTCATAATGCCAACCCCACTATCCTGAACATTATGAGTAATTTCTTCTTTTGCCTCAGTGTTTTCAAATGTCGTCTGATGAAGATTCGTCAAAATGCATCTGCGGTTGGGAAAGGGTTAAGTGAAAGACAGATAAAGGTTCAGAACACAGAGAAGTGATCCTTACCAAAGAAATCCTCACAAAAAAAAAGACACCAATTTGGTTGTTCAGACCTTGTCACAATGTTCCATGAATTCTGCCAGATTGAGAAGGGTCTGAGTTATCTCCGGTATTTCCTGGGACGTTAAAGCCTGCTCCAAACTGTTGATCAGTTCGTCCTGCTGTCCCTCAGTCAATTCCGTCCAGCATGATACAAAGGCTGCATTAAACAGATCCCTGCAATGGAATAAGGATACAAATATTTAAATCTGTACAGCATGATACAAAGGCTGCATTAAACAGATCCCTGCAATGGAGTAAGGATAACAATATTTAAATCTGTCCAGCATGATACAAAGGCTGCATTAAACAGATCCCTGCAATGGAGTTAGGATAACAATATTTAAATCTGTACAGCATGATACAAAGGCTGCATTAAACAGATCCCTGCAATGGAATAAGGATAACAATATTTAAATGTTTTCCCACATGCAGGATTATTTTGATGCATATGCATCACACACACAACTTCAGAATATGTTGAAATTGATCATAGTGATGAATTTATCCAGGGGTGGCAAAATCGATTGTCCGTATTGCCCAGCTTGTCCCAGAGCCCGTGCGGACAAGTGAAATTTTGTAGGGATTTACTATATAACTATCATAGGGACATGTGCAAAATAGCATTTCGAATAAATGGACAAGTAAGTCAAAATCCTATTTGCCACCCCCGATTTATCCAACTCAATAACGACACTATCATTCAAAGAGATCTTCCATGTTTTGCCACCATTATAAACTGTCTGATATAGATGTGTTGTATATTGAAAAGGATAAAGACTTTGAAAAAGAAGAACAAGAACCATTGCAGGACAGCATCATTTGCCTGGTGGAGACTTGATTCTAAACAGAGACAAATAAATACAGAGAATTGAATCATCGCCAAATCTCATGTGGCGAAAGTCTTGCCAATCATTATCCTTGATCTGGACACACTCATAGCAATTGTCCGACGACCAAGATTACTTAAATTTGGATACATCTGTAAACTTGGATGATGATCGACTATTACATAAAAGAAAATAAGCGAAGTCTTATGTCCCATCGGAATTTAAGTTTCATTGAAAGTTAAACAAATGAAATTCGACAAAATATGGTATTGTGAGAGAGACCAGCAGCATGGTTTAAGTACAATATGAGCAATGTCTCCTTTTCCAAAAACTGTTCCTTGTTTGTTTTATTGGAGTTTTTCACCGTTTTCATCGTTATTTCAGACATATCAAGGTGAAAAAAAACTGTTTCTATTCAGCCAGAATGACTTACCTGGCAAGTGGGTTATAGGATTGTGCAAGAGCCCAGCATGATCTAAGTGCAGGAGATGGGGATTCTTTTAGTAGCTCTATACTAAGCCTTCTTAACCATTCCATCCAGTCCTCTTTAGACTCTCTTCTACCTGCCCCCAGAGCCTATAATATAAAAAATATAGAATTAACCCTTTCCAACTTTCTGACGCATCTAAAGCAGACGACTTTTACCACAATGATTTCAACTTAGTTTGATAATTATACATTTTTTTGAAGAGATTTTTCATATTTTTGCATAAGTTGTCTGCTGCAGATATGATGTATGAGGGAAAGAGTTAAAGTGTAACTCAATATTGATTTGATTTTAACTTAAGTTAGAACTTCATCATCTATTATTGACATACAAACTGAGGTTACAAAATTTGTGTATGTCAGGGAAAGGTTTAGTGTAGTTTCAGATTAACATCTAATATATCGTCATTTTTCCCCATAGCAGAGGTACAATTTCTTAGTCCTCTTCCACAGTGAAAGAATCTGCAACAGACAACTTTATAAACATCTCTGGGAAAATATCGACGATATCTATAAGTGACGACTGATTTTATGATAGAGAAGATAAGGATGGGAAAGTGTTAACTTCACCAATGTAAAATCTCCCATTTATGAAGCACAAATCACAATAAACTTACGGCAAGTAGATTGTTATAACTGACATGGAAACGTTTAATCATGGCCGGTTCTATATAACAATAAACTTACGGCATGTAGGTTGTTATAACTGACATGGAAACGTTTGATCATGGCCGGTTCTATATAACAATAAACTTACGGCAAGTAGATTGTTATAACTGACATGGAAACATTTAATCATGGCCAGTTCTATATAACAATAAACTTAGGGCATGTAGGTCATTATAACTGACATGGAAACGTTTAATCATGGCCGGTTCTATATCACAATAAGCTTAGGGCATGTAGGTTGTTATAACTGACATGGAAACATTTAATCATGGCTGGTTCTATATAACAATAAACGTACAGCATGTAGGTTGTTATAACTGATATGGAAACGTTTAATCATGGCCGTTTCTATATAACAATTAATTAAGGGCATGTAGGTTGTTATAAGTAACATGGAAACGTTTAATCACAGCCGGTTCTATATAACAATAAACTTACGCATTTAGGTTGTTATAACTGACATGGAAATGTTTAATCATGGCCGGTTTTATATACCAATTTATTTAGGGCATGTAGGTTGTTACAACTGACATGGAAACATTTAATCACAGCCGTTTCTATATAACAATAAATGTACAGCATGTAGGTTGTTATAACTGTTGTCATGGCCGGTTCTGTATAACAATAAACTTAGGGCATGTAGGTTGTTACAACTGACATGGAAACGTTTAATCATGGCCGGTTCTATATAACAATCAACGTACAGCATGTAGGTTGTTATATTAACTGACATAGAAAAGTTAATTCATGGCCGTTTCTATATAACGATAAACGTACAGCATGTAGGTTGTTATAACTGACATAGAAACGTTTAATCATGGCTGTTTCTATATAACAATAAACGTACAGCATGTAGGTTGTTATAACTGACATGGAAACGTTTAATCATGGCCGGTTCTGTATAACAATAAACTTAGGGCATGTAGGTTGTTACAATCATGGCCGGTTCTATATAACAATAAACGTACAGCATGTAGGTTGTTATAACAGACATGGAAACATTTAATCATGGCCGTTTCTATATAACAATAAATGTACAGCATGTGGGTTATTATTACTGACATGGAAACGTTTAATCAAGGCCGGTTCTATATAACAATAAAGTTAGGGCATGTAGGTAAACTTGGGGCATAACTGACATGGAAACGTTTAATCATGGCCAGTTCTATATAACAATAAACTTAGGGCTTGTAGGTTGTTATAACTGACATGGAAATGTTTAATCATGGCCGGTTTTATATAACAATAAACGTACAGCATGTAGGTTGTTATAACTGATATAGAAACGTTTAATCATAGCCGGTTCTATATAACAATAAACGTACAGCATGTAGGTTGTTATAACTGATATAGAAACGTTTAATCATGGCCGGTTCTATATAACAATAAACTTAGGGCATGTAGATTGTTATAACTGACATGGAAACGTTTAATCATGGCCAGTTCTATATAACAATAAATGTACAGCATGTAGGTTGTTATAACTGACATGGAAACGTTTAATCATGGCCGTTTCTATATAACAATAAACGTACAGCATGTAGGTTATTATTACTGACATGGAAACGTTTAATCAAGGCCGGTTCTATATAACAATAAAGTTAGGGCATGTAGGTAAACTTGGGGCATAACTGACATGGAAACATTTAATCATGGCCAGTTCTATATAACAATAAACTTAGGGCTTGTAGGTTGTAATAACTGACATGGAAATGTTTAATCATGGCCGGTTTTATATAACAATAAACGTACAGCATGTAGGTTGTTATAACTGATATAGAAACGTTTAATCATGGCCGGTTCTATATAACAATAAACTTAGGGCATGTAGGTTGTTATAACTGACATGGAAACGTTTAATAATGGCCGGTTCTATATAACAATAAACTTAGGGCATGTAGGTTGTTATAACTGATATGGAAACGTTTAATCATGGCCGGTTCTATATAACAATAAACTTACAGCATGTAGGTTGGTATAACTAACATGGAAACGTTTGATCATGGCCGGTTCCGATTTGCTCTTCTCACTCTCAACAGCCTTAGTCCTGGTTTTACGATACTTCAGCAGAACTGGGTTATCTTCTTCTTCGGCTATTGTTGTTCCCTAATATAATTTAAATCTAACATTTCAATTTCACTTTTATTTGTTTACCTGATATGATGTTTTTAAAGATGTATGGTTTGTAAATATCTGAAGAAAAGTATGTTATTTTTTTTACAAATATAGGTATGGGTTGAGATTACAATTATAGAAATCTCTGTGATGGAGGCGAATGAATATATGCTCATTATGAACAATCTGATCGCAATTCCCAATAACCTAACAATCTTCAGTTTCCTAAAGACTTGGCTAAAATGAGCATTATATCTTAAACCTTTCCCACTTACAACAAATTTGAAGCAGACGATGTTCAAAACATATTGGTTAAAACATGAACAATCTCCATAAATGAAAGTATTAATATTGAATACAGTTGAAAACATTGTGGCGAAAGTAGAAATCGTTTCTTTTGCAAAAAAGTTTTAAAAGTATCGTCTGCTCAGATGTGTTAAAATGCGTCTGCAGGTGGAAAAGGGTTAATATCAGGGGCTAATAACAATTTACCCTTTCTTTGCAGTAAATAAACTTTCATTTATATAGATTTTCCAAGTCATCTGCTGGATTACTACTGAATGTGGGAAAGGGTTAAACCATGTGCAACAGAAATTACCAGATACACCTTAATCATTTTGACCCATCTGCAGCAGATAACTTTCGGATACAATGTGGCAAAAGCAAAAATTGGTAGTAATGAGCAATTTCCGCTGTTGCCACAATGTTATCAACTTTTTTTTAAAAAACTTGGGCAGAATTTCACTATTTTTGCCCAGATGCTTACCCAGAACACTTTCCAAATTAAAGGCATTTTTTGTTGCACAAGATAACTTTTGAAAATATTACTCTTTCTTATATAGATAGTTTCCATATTTTTGATGTTTTAAAAGGTGTCTACTGCATATTTGATGTATGTGAGAAAGAATAATATATTTACTAACCTTTAAAATTCTACACATCAGGATATTGTACTGTTGATGTTGTATCTTATGACGGGTTGTAATTTTGTTCACCATTGGAATGAATATCAGGAACTTCTTCCCCAGCTGCATGATCAGGGCGCATAGTGTGTCCATAGCAGTCATCTGTAATTCTATGGCATTGTCCAGGGTTCTGGTCAAGGGGTGAATGATCCGCGAAGCAAAATCAGTCAGATCCAGAGAGTCTGATAGTCTGTCTATTGTCTCTAATGCAACACTGTTTGAAAGTAAAGAACAAAATTGATAACCCTTTCCAGCAGACAATAACATAAATCAACAGCAGACAACTTTGAAAACATCTAGGCAAAATCTACATAAGGAAAGTTTTATTATTGAAAAGAGTTGAAAATATTTTGTTAAAAAAAGAACTTTCTCATTTCGCAATTACTCCTTTTGCCACAATGTTTGCGAGAGTCATCTGTTGCAAAGGTGTCTGTATGAGGGAAAATATTTACCTGAATTGAGATATTTTTTAAAAGTCGTCTGCTGCAGTTCTGCTCCTAATGGGGGAATGAGTAAAAGGGCTTCAGCAGAAGCTTTAACCCTTTCCCTCATACGGCAATTCTGCAGGAGACGACTTTGAACATATTTTGTCAAAAAATAGAAAATCTCCATAATTGAATGGATAACCTATGACAAAAAGTGGAAAACATTGTGGCAAAATTGCACGTTTTGTGCAATTTCTTCTTTTGTCACTATGTTTTCAAAAAGCCGTCTGCTGCAGAGGCGTCAGAAAGCGTCTATATGAGGGAAAGGGTTAAAGAGAGTGAAAGCACAAAGTACTAACCGTCGAACTGGTAGAGGGACATCCTGTGAGTCAAATAACTTAACCACTGGAGGGAGAAGTAAATGGAGATAGTCGTCCAAATTGGCTCCAAAAAGCTGGAGGGCATTCAACAACTGAAACAAAATTTGAACTGTTTTTATCATCTTCCTGCATACTAAGCAATGTCTCCTTTTACCACAATGTTTTCAACTTTATTTAATATTTGTTCTTTCGTATATAAAGTTTCCGTATTTTGCCTAGATGTTTTCAAGGTCATCTGCTGCAGATTTCTTCTATGTTGGAAAGGTATTTATTTGTTCCAAGAGAAAAAGGTAAAAGTTGGCTTTTGTGCGCAGTGTAGATCCAGATCAGCCTAGGCATCCAACTAGCATGACCATGATCTACACAATGCAAGTATTACTTACCGTACATAAGCCTGTCAAAAGCTTAAATCAATTTGTGAAGATTTTGATAAGATTGAGTAGATGTGCAGGCTCATCTGTACCTACACTGTACAGAAATGCAAATTTGTACTTTTTCATATGGACCTCCCCGCTCCCAAATACAAAGATTATTGACAAAAACATAAAAAAAACTCCATAAAAGAGTTTTACTATTTAATAGAGTTGAAAACATTGCGGCAAAAGGAGAAATTGCTTTTGTCGCAATTATTTCAAAAGTCGTCTGCTGCAGATGCGTCAAAATACTTCTAAAAGTGGGAAAGGGTTAATAGCGTAACCTTTTGAGCAATGGCACCTCTTAGCTTCATGGCGACCTGAAAGGCCTCCAATCAAGGGGTTGTATGTTTGAATGCTGGTGCTGCAAACATGTATTAGAATATTTGACAAATATCAATGTAACTAGGTTCAAATTCTACCAACCTTACTTAGCACTTAGTAATACTTACATACTTAAAAGCATATTTCATCATTTTTGTTTCCCTATTTTTTTGTAAAACATAAATGGTAGAACGCATCTAAGGAAATGAATAAGTTGACATAAATCGTTACATTGCTGACTTACAATCTAATGTTCTTGTTAAGAACTGAAATCTTTCGGCATATTTATTAGGGAAACACAAATGATGAAATATGTTGTTAAGTATTTAAGTATTACTTAGCGCTAGATAAGGTTGGTGGAACTGGACCCAGCTTCTCATCAGTCAGTTTCACTTAGTTTATAGAAAGGTACTTATTTCTCTTTTAAAAATGAATTTTGTTTAGGGAACTTGTGTGAGAAAGGCATGAAACACATGGGTAAGTGAACCGTCTGTCTTGATATGAACTACATTTGTATGAATGCCCAAGCAATCAATAGCAATCCAGAATAGAAGATGGTGATTAAAACAATATCTCTCTCTAATGCAGAGAGGCATTTAATGTTTTCATCTCTATGTCATTAATGTTCGCTAAGTGTATCTTTTCCTCTGAGAAGATTTATTCAAAGCTGGTAAATCTTAAAATAATTTAACCCTTTCCCACTTACAACACATTTGCAGCAGTCACATTTGGAAACTTCCAAACAAAACTATGGAAAATAAATGAAATAACTATTGAAAAGAGTTGAAAGCCTGGTTGCAAAATAATGAGCAATTTCTCCTTTTGTCATAATGTTTTCAGTCATCTCTGGCAGATTTATCAATATTTATCTGCAAGTGGAAAAGGGTTAAACCACTTACCTTTGCAGTGACCAGTCTGTTATTACTGGAATCATGCATGAACACTTTCAAAATCTGGGGTATAATTTGGGGTAGATATATCTTGAACTCAGTGCCCAGAGCAGATACAATGTGTTCTATTAACAATATGATTGTGTTCTGCATAGAGCTGTTTGGCGTCCAAAACTCCTGGAAATGTACAAATAAGACAGATTTTAACTACTTTTGATACAGGAATTCTATCCAGGCACTTGATATACATGTAAAGTAAATGAGGGTGTTAGAAAGAGATTTGTCGGTATTCAAAGCTTTGCTAAACATATCATATACATAAGAGATAATATAAGATTAACATTTAAATGAAAAGAAATGTATAAAACAGACTCAGTTTCCATTTTACAATGTGTCCCCCTACCAAGACAAGCAACGCAACAATTGAAAATAAACAGATTTGTTTTGATTATTGTATGTTACTTTCAACAGTATTTCCATCAAAGTGCGGCATTTCCTGGGTAAATGACCGGTACTGCTGGTAGGTTTGTCCTGACACCAGCCCATCTGCTATCCCTGCAGCTATCCCTGCAACCCTGATCACCAATAAGGGAAGCAACTAATACCTTTTTTTCAATGTCTTTGGTATGATGCTCCTGAGGCAGACTATTTAACCCCTTTCACCTCTGATGGCAGTATGTAAATAAATAGAGCCACAAAAAAAACAATCTCATTTAAATCAGACCAAAATACTTTATACTGTATGTATATTGGATCTGACTATCCCTCATAAAGTGTATTCTTGAATTGACTTAATACATTTGAATACTCATGAGCATGTGCTCGGTTTTATATTTTCAATTTAATCGCACGATACAACAAACGCCCTTGCTATACAATCAGAGCACTTGACAATTATCACCTAGCTTTAATTCATATAGGTCTTATAACCTGTTTTAAGCGATAATTTGATTGACTTACGCAAAGGTCAATCTGAGATGACCTGTATTTGGTAGTCATCAAATCTATATACAAGTTATTGAAGTTTAGGTCTGGTTTTAATGAGATTGCAAGAAAACCCAACTCAAGAGGTTTTGCAATTAACAATGCTTAAATCAAATTCAACACTTGTAAAAGTAGTTTTTAGTCTTAACCATTCTAAAGAGGCTTTTAGAATGCCTTTACTCTTTCCCACATACAGATGCATTTATAGCAGAAGACATTTAAAAAACATTCATAATGAACAATTTCTCCTTCTGCCACAATGCTTTCAACTCTATTGAATATTTATTCTTTCATTAAAGGTAATTCTCCATATTTTTGCCAAACTATTTATATATTTATCTGCTGCAGATTTGTCTGTCATGGGAAAGGTAATGACAAGCTTACAAAAACAGGGAAGATCATGATCAGACTACAGAGAAAGGAAGGCTGACCTGGATCTTTGGACTTTACAAAACGTACCTTGACTAGACTGAAAATATCGTCCAGATAATTCTTTATATGCTGCTTCACAATGGCAATAATCAACCCAAGTTGTTGGAATAGAAACTGAAAAATGTAAAATCATGTACATGTACACTATTGCAGTTTTCTGCATTACAGATATTATAGGCAAAATATTTTCAAATATTTTCAAATTCTTTTTAACCCTTTCCCACATACAACAAATCTTCAACAGAAGACTTTAAAAGCTTCTATGCACAAGTTTGAACAGTCTCTATGATATATATTTTTTTTTATTATTGAGCATTGTGGCAAAAGGAGAAATTGCTCACTAAGACCAACTTTTCCTTTTGCCTCAATGTTTTCAAATGTCATCTGCTGCAGATACATCAAACTTATCTTCAGGTGGGAGAGAGTCTAACTGTTTCCGTGCGTATTTTAGCAACATTGCATATCGTACATTTTCAATTTCCCTTTGGATGTCTCTACAGCAGACAAACTTTCCCATAAGGTTTTCAACTCTGTATCCAAATTATTCTTAATAAGTTGTCAAAAGTTACATTTCCTTCCTAAAACAGACGTCAAGTTTAGAACACTCTTCATATATTGCATCAGGTAGAAATGCACATAATAAAATTAATAGATGAGACCACCGACTTAACCCTTTCCCCCACAATGAGGCTTTCTGACATCTCTGCAGCAGACAGCTTTTTGAAAACATTATTGCAAAAAGAGAAATTTCTCATGTTGAGCAATTTTTTCCTCTTGCCACAATGTTTTCATCTCTATTCAATAAAAACACTTTCACTTAAATAGCTTTTCCATAATTTTGTCTAGATGTTTCTTAACCCTTTCCCTCATATAGACGCTTTCTGACGCCTCTGCAGCAGACGGCTTTTTGAAAACATAGTGACAAAAGAAGAAATTGCACAAAACGTGCAATTTCTCCTTTTGCCACAATGTTTTCCACTTTTTGTCATAGGTTATCCATTCAATTATGGAGATTTTCTATGTTTTGACAAAATACGTTCAAAGTCGTCTGCTGCAGAATTGTCGTATGAGGGAAAGGGTTAAGTTGTCTGCTGCAGATGTGTCATATGTGGGAAAGGGTTAACAGACTTTCATATCAATGTGTGTATCGATGAAGAGAAGAAGCAGAAACTGAATTTACTACTTTCCTTGAAACAAACATTTTCAATTTGAAAAATAGTTATGTAGCACATAAGAAGGATGCCATAAAAGATACTTTCAACCAGATAATGGGAAAATACTTTTCACTTTCAATGACTTGATGATGCTGATACTCTCAATACAGAAAAAATATATATTACAGTAATGATGACCCTTTCCTACATACTGACACTTTCTGTACCTCTGTAGCAGAAGACTTTTGAAAAAATATTGTGACAAAAGGAGAATAGCTCTTTTGCCACAATGTTTTCAACCTTATTAAATAATGTAAACCTTTATATAGAGAGATTCTATATATTTTGCCAAAATGTGTTCAAAGTCCTCTGCTGCAGATTTGTTGTATGTTGGAAAGGTATTAACAATACAACATTAAATGTGTTTTCTTCAAATGGACAAGTTTAAAATCCTACTCACGTCTCTAAAGTTGGGATCAGCTGATCTGATCACAGTCAAGTAGGCTGGTATCACTTGTTGTATGTATGGTACACACTTTATCCCCAAACTTTTGAAGATAAATGTGATAGCTTGTACAACCATAGTGTGGTGCTTGGAGAGGGTGGGATCCCTTACAATCCGCATCAATGTGGCGATAGCAATGGCAGGGTAGAACTCTTCAAGCGTTGTTGAAGTACTCATATTGGCAAGCATGGTATTTGTTGTTTCTGCAATGATGAGAATAAGATTGACACTTGACCCGATACAGACAATTTTAGAAAACATGGATGGAAAAGGAGAAATTGCTCATCTTAAAAGAAATAGCTCCTATTCCATCCAGGTCTTCAACTCTGTCTAGATTTTATTTCTAGATATTTAGAAAGCAGAGGGTTCTATAACTATTTTATAAGGTTTGAAAAAATTGTGTTAAAAGTAAAAATGTTCATTATGAGTAATTTCTCTTTTTACCACAATGTCATCAAAATGTTTCTGCTGCAAATGCGTCAAAATGCATCTGCATGTGGGAAAGGGTAAGAACCCAATGTTAAGAATAGTCAAAAGAATCATCATAGTAAAATAATTCCTTGGAGAACCCATACTATATACGTCTTTGAGGTAATAAGGAAAAACAATCATGTACTATGGCCTTATCTAGAACTACGATCTACCATCCTGATCGGAATAATGAAAATAATTTGGGTCCAACAAGGTTTCTGTTTTACTGAACAGAACAGAACATAAGTTTATTTACAACACAAGCATATAAGCTCATTGTGCATAAAATACATAATTAACATACATGGTAATGAAAAAAGTAGTCATTTAATTTATGGTTTTCAAAGTAAACATTTAGTAGGTTGATACATGTTATTAAATATATGGTTCTTGAAAAATGAATCTAGTTTAACCAAGTAAGATATTAATATGTACTGTGATGATTATTTTGATTACTAACCCCTTTCCTACATACAGATGCTTTCTGACGCCTCTGCAGCAGACGACTTTGTGAGCATTTTGACACATTGTTTTCAACTCTATATAATAGTTACACATTCATTAATAGATATTTTCTAAATTTCTGACTATATGCGTTCAAAGATGTGTGCTGCAGACTTGTTGTATGTGGAAAAGGAATAAACCACAGGGTTTGGAGGTATTGAAGATTTAACTAGAATGGAGTGCTCCGCGGAGCATGTGTGTCACCTGCACCTGCTCATTGAAAGTGTGACGAAAAAATGTGACGGACAGACAGACAGACAGACGCCGGACAAAAAAAAAAAGTAATCCCCCAAGTGCCTACCATGCTACGCAGGGTGACACAATAACAAATTCTATACCACTTATTTACAGCTGTGACCTACCATACTGATTGGAATTTGGGACCATTCTTTTGGTTTGTTATATTCAACATGGTTCCCATTCTTTGGACTTACAACAAAAAAGGCCATGGAGGTAATTAGGACTCAATAACAACCTACCATCTTGATTGGCATCCTGATCATTCTTCGGATCTGACATACTCAACACGGTTCCCTGTTCACCCATTTGGATCAAACCTAGGTTCATCTTGTGTTTGTGAGGATCCAGGGCACCAAGGACTCCTAACACCCTCAACACCTATAAATGTTTAATGAACAATGTCAGGCCAAACAAACACTTTTTTATAATCCTTTCCCCGTACAACAAATCTGCAGCAGATGACTTTAAAAATACCAATATACAAGAAGGCCATGATGCCCCTAGATCGCTCACCTATGCGATATAAATGCCAACCACATAGTCACCATAGTAACTCATTGTGCGGTCAGGTAAAGTAATACAAGAATACTGAGAGGACCAATATAGCTTAACTGCCACAAGGTGAAATAACCCAATTCTATGTTTTCTGTCTTTTGTCAAATTATTATGTCTTAGTGAAACTAATTGAAGGTCACCAAAGAAATGACTAATTAACATGGCTTGAAATAATCTGATAGAGGGTCACCCAGGGATCATTTCTACAAAATTATTTGAAAATCTGCCAACCAGAATTCTGAATGGATCTAAATGGTTGAAGGAATTTTTGTGAGGACATTGAGAGGATGCTTGCTGTGAAGTGAGGACATTGAGATGATGCTTGCTGTGAAGTGAGGACATTGAGATGATGCTTGCTGTGAAGTTAGGACATTGAGATGATGCTTGCTGTGAAGTGAGGACATTGAGAGGATGCTTACTGTGAAGTGAAGACATTGAGATGATGCTTGCTGTGAAGTGAGGACATTCAGATGATGCTTGCTGTGAAGTGAGGACATTGAGAAGATGCTTACTGTGAAGTGAGGACATTGAGAGGATGCTTGCTGTGGAGTGAGGACATTGAGAAGATGCTTGCTGTGAAGTGAGGACATTGAGATGATGCTTGCTGTGAAGTGAGGACATTGAGATGATGATTGCTGTGAAGTGAGGACATTGAGAGGATGCTTACTGTGAAGTGAAGACATTGAGATGATGCTTGCTGTGAAGTGAGGACATTGAGAAGATGCTTACTGTGTAGGGAGGACATTGAGAGGATGCTTGTTGTGAAGTGAGGACATTGAGAGGATGCTTGCTGTGAAGGGAGGACATTGAGAGGATGCTAGCTGTGAAGTGAGGACATTCATATGATGCTTGCTGTGAAGTGAGGACATTGAGAATATGCTTACTGTGAAGGGAGGACATAGAGAGGATGCTTGTTGTGAAGTGAGGACATTGAGAGGATGCTTGCTGTGAAGGGAGGACATTGAGAGGATGCTAGCTGTGAAGTGATGACATTCAGATGATGCTTGCTGTGAAGTGAGGACATTGAGAGGATGCTTGCTGTGAAGGGAGGACATTGAGAGGATGCTAGCTGTGAAGTAAGGACATTGAGAAGATGCTTGCTGTGAAGTGAGGACATTGAGAGGATGCTTGCTGTGAAGTGAGGACATTGAGAGGATGCTTACTGTGAAGTAAGGACATTGAGAGGATGCTTGCTGTGAAGGGAGGACATTGAGAGGATGCTAGCTGTGATGTGATGACATTTAGAAGATGCTTGCTGTGAAGTGAAGACATTAAGAGGATGCTTGCTGTGAAGGGAGGACATTGAGAGGATGCTTGCTGTGAAGTGAGGACATTGAGAGGATGCTTGCTGTGAAGGGAGGACATTGAGAGGATGCTTGCTGTGAACTTTTATCCCAATTTACCACTGGTTACAGAGGAGAACATGTTGATGGACGGCGCACGAGGCACAATATACAATGGGTGATCACAATAACACACCTTCAACACTCTGTGCTAAGGTGAGCTAAAAATATGGGAAACCTTTATAAATGAAAGTATAAATATTTAATAAGAGTTGAAAACATAACAGCAACTAGAGAATTTACTCATAATGAGCAATTTCTCATTTTCTTACAATCTCTTCAATAGTTGTCTGCTGCAAATGAATCAAAATGCTTCTGCAAGTGGGTAAGATGTTAATGCTTCTACAGAAAACCACTTAAAAATCCCATTCCAATGCACTCATTCAAACATTCACTAGGTCAGATATCCTAGTTTTTCCACATAACTAGAAGAGTATAAATTAGCACATCATGTCATGGGTTTCAAAAAGGTCAAATATCATACCTCTCTCCTTATTCCTGTAGACTGCTCCGTTTTCAAGAATTCAAGAAGAACTTCTAGCAACTTTGGATATTTCTTATAGGGCTCCACCACATAGCCTGTACTCTCTATCAGCTGTCCCATTGTCCATAGCGCCACCTTTATAACAAGATAAAACTAATGTTAGCTCCATACAGAGCTCTAAATAACGAGCGTTTTTCATCCTCTAAAATCCTTATATGACCTCCAAAACCTATGTTGTGGGTATTCAAAATTATCGTCTCACTAAGATGATTCCTTTGAGTGCCCACAACAAAGGTTTTAATGAGTGCTAAATGAGATATCATATAAGAAAGACCTATTTACTCCTCCTTATCTAGTCTTCTGTTCATATATGAATATAACTAAAGGACAAGTTTAACAATTAACCCTTTCCCACTAGCAGATGCATATATGAATATAACTAAAGGACAAGTTTAACAATTAACCCTTTCCCACTAGCAGATGCATATATGAATATAACTAAAGGACAAGTTTAACAATTAACCCTTTCCCACTAGCAGATGCATATATGAATATAACTAAAGGACAAGTTTAACAATTAACCCTTTTCCACTAGCAGATGCATATATGAATATAACTAAAGGACAAGTAACAATTAACCCTTTTCCGCTAGCAGATGCATATATGAATATAACTAAAGGACGAGTTTAACAATTAACCCTTTTCCACTAGCAGATGCATATATGAATATAACTAAAGGACAAGTTTAACAATTAACCCTTTTCCACTAGCAGATGCATATATGAATACAAGCAAATTCATGAAATTTATATCCCCCGCTTGCAGGAAATATTGTAGGAATAAAGTCCGCCGAAAGTGACAATAGAACTTGGCCTAGCTGTTAAGGCATTTAACCTTGTTAATAATTTTGAAAAAAAAACGGTTCACATTTGTGGCAGTAATTGCACGGAAACAGCAACAAATGACATTTTTTGTTAAATAAGGGTCCGTAACTCCACCAAATAAAGTCTGCCGAAAGTGACGATCGAACTTGGCCTAGCTGTTAAGGCATTTAATCTTGTTACCAAGTTTGAAAACAAGAGTACAGCAAACGGTACATAATACGCCCGTCAGGAACATCTTTGTAAGTTTCCTCTTGTTTTGATATATTGTTTGTTTGTAAAAAGTTAATAAAGTTGTTCAGGAATGACTTGACAACAAAGCAGTATACAAAAATACAGCTGAATACCTCAAAGCATGTAGGAAAAAAATGTGAAAAAACATTATTCCAACCCCAAAAAGGGGCATAACTCATGCAGAAATTGACGAAATCTGAAGAAACGTGAATTTGATCTATGGCACATGACCACAAAGCCATATACAAAATTTCAGCGTAATACATGAAAGCATGTAGAAAAAAATGCAGAAAACAAATATTCTAAGTCCAAAAAGGGGCATAACTCATTCAAAAATTGACGAAATCCCAGGAAATATGAACTTGATCTGTGACACATCACTAGAAAGCGTTATACAAAATTTCACCTCAATAGCTCAAAGTATGTAGGAAAAAAGTGCGGAAAACCCGAACGGACGGACGGAGGGAGGGACGGACGGAGGGAGGAAGGGACATGACCATACCATAATAAAACGGTTGTATAAAAAAAGGTTCACATTTGTGGCAGTTATTGCACGGAAACGGCAACAAACGACATTTTTTGTTAAATAAGGGGCCATAACTCCACCAAATAAAGTCTGCCGAAAGTGACGATCGAAGTTGGCCTAGCCCTTAAGGCATTTAACCTTGTTACCAAGTTTGAAAAAAAAAGGTTCACATCTGTGGCAGTTATTGCACGGAAACAGCAAGAAACGACATATTTTGTTAAATAAGGGGCCATAACTCCACCAAATAAAGTCTGCCGAAAGTGACGATCGAAGTTGGCCTAGCCCTTAAGGCATTTAACCTTGTTACCAAGTTTGAAAAAAAAAGGTTCACATCTGTGGCAGTTATTGCACGGAAACAGCAAGAAACGACATATTTTGTTAAATAAGGGGCCATAACTCCACCAAATAAAGTCTGCCGAAAGTGACGATCGAAGTTGGCCTAGCCCTTAAGGCATTTAACCTTGTTACCAAGTTTGAAAAAAAAAGGTTCACATTTGTGGCAGTTATTGCACGGAAACAGCAAGAAACGACATTTTTTGTTAAATAAGGGGCCATAACTCCACCGAATAAAGTCCGCCGAAAGTGATATTCGAACTTGGCCTAGCCCTTAAGGCATTTAACGTTGTTACCAAGTTTGAAAAAAAAAGGTTCACATTTGTGGCAGTTATTGCACGGAAACAGCAAGAAACGACATTTTTTGTTAAATAAGGGGCCATAACTCCACCAAATAAAGTCCGCCGAAAGTGACGATCGAACTTGGCCTAGCCCTTAAGGCATTTAACGTTGTTACCAAGTTTGAAAAAAAAAGGTTCACATTTGTGGCAGTTATTGCACGGAAACGGCAAGAAACAACATATTTTGTTAAATAAGGGGCCATAACTCCACCAAATAAAGTCCGCCGAAAGTGATATTCGAACTTGGCCTAGCCCTTAAGGCATTTAACGTTGTTACCAAGTTTGAAAAAAAAAGGTTCACATTTGTGGCAGTTATTGCACGGAAACGGCAAGAAACAACATATTTTGTTAAATAAGGGGCCATAACTCCACCAAATAAAGTCCGCCGAAAGTGATATTCGAACTTGGCCTAGCCGTTAAGGCATTTAACCTTGTTACCAAGTTTGAAAAGAAACGGTTCACATTTGCGGCAGTTATTGCACGGAAACGAAGTGTGACGGACGGACAGACGGACAGACGGACAGACGGACGGACGGACAAACCGAAATTAATAACCCCCCTTTTTTTCTTCGAAAAAGCGGGGGATAATAACTAAAGGACAAGTAACAATTAACCCTTTTCCACTAGCAGATGCATATATGAATATAACTAAAGGACAAGTAACAATTAACCCTTTTCCACTAGCAGATGCATATATGAATATAACTAAAGGACAAGTTTAACAATTAACCCTTTTCCACTAGCAGATGCATATATGAATATAACTAAAGGACAAGTAACAATTAACCCTTTTCCACTAGCAGATGCATATATGAATATAACTAAAGGACAAGTAACAATTAACCCTTTTCCACTAGCAGATGCATATATGAATATAACTAAAGGACGAGTTTAACAATTAACCCTTTTCCACTAGCAGATGCATATATGAATATAACTAAAGGACAAGTAACAATTAACCCTTTTCCACTAGCAGATGCATATATGAATATAACTAAAGGACAAGTTTAACAATTAACCTTTTCCCACTAGCAGATGCATATATGAATATAACTAAAGGACAAGTTTAACAATTAACCCTTTTCCACTAGCAGATGCATATATGAATATAACTAAAGGACAAGTTTAACAATTAACCCTTTTCCACTAGCAGATGCATATATGAATATAACTAAAGGACAAGTTTAACAATTAACCCTTTCCCACTAGCAGATGCATATATGAATATAACTAAAGGACAAGTTTAACAATTAACCCTTTTCCACTAGCAGATGCATATATGAATATAACTAAAGGACAAGTTTAACAATTAACCCTTTTCCACTAGCAGATGCATATATGAATATAACTAAAGGACGAGTTTAACAATTAACCCTTTTCCACTAGCAGATGCATATATGAATATAACTAAAGGACAAGTAACAATTAACCCTTTTCCACTAGCAGATGCATATATGAATATAACTAAAGGACAAGTTTAACAATTAACCCTTTTCCACTAGCAGATGCATATATGAATATAACTAAAGGACAAGTTTAACAATTAACCCTTTTCCACTAGCAGATGCATATATGAATATAACTAAAGGACAAGTTTAACAATTAACCCTTTCCCACTAGCAGATGCATATATGAATATAACTAAAGGACAAGTTTAACAATTTACCCTTTCCCACTAGCAGATGCATATATGAATATAACTAAAGGACGAGTTTAACAATTAACCCTTTTCCACTAGCAGATGCATATATGAATATAACTAAAGGACGAGTTTAACAATTAACCCTTTCCCACTAGCAGATGCATATATGAATATAACTAAAGGACGAGTTTAACAATTAACCCTTTCCCACTAGCAGATGCATATATGAATATAACTAAAGGACGAGTTTAACAATTAACCCTTTCCCACTAGCAGATGCATATATGAATATAACTAAAGGACAAGTTTAACAATTAACCCTTTTCCACTAGCAGATGCATATATGAATATAACTAAAGGACAAGTTTAACAATTAACCCTTTTCCACTAGCAGATGCATATATGAATATAACTAAAGGACAAGTTTAACAATTAACCCTTTTCCACTAGCAGATGCATATATGAATATAACTAAAGGACAAGTAACAATTAACCCTTTTCCACTAGCAGATGCATATATGAATATAACTAAAGGACAAGTTTAACAATTAACCCTTTTCCACTAGCAGATGCATATATGAATATAACTAAAGGACAAGTTTAACAATTAACCCTTTTCCACTAGCAGATGCATATATGAATATAACTAAAGGACAAGTAACAATTAACCCTTTTCCACTAGCAGATGCATATATGAATATAACTAAAGGACAAGTAACAATTAACCCTTTTCCACTAGCAGATGCATATATGAATATAACTGAAGGACGAGTTTAACAATTAACCCTTTTCCACTAGCAGATGCATATATGAATATAACTAAAGGACAAGTAACAATTAACCCTTTTCCACTAGCAGATGCATATATGAATATAACTAAAGGACAAGTTTAACAATTAACCTTTTCCCACTAGCAGATGCATATATGAATATAACTAAAGGACAAGTTTAACAATTAACCCTTTTCCACTAGCAGATGCATATATGAATATAACTAAAGGACAAGTTTAACAATTAACCCTTTTCCACTAGCAGATGCATATATGAATATAACTAAAGGACAAGTTTAACAATTAACGCTTTCCCACTAGCAGATGCATATATGAATATAACTAAAGGACAAGTTTAACAATTAACCCTTTTCCACTAGCAGATGCATATATGAATATAACTAAAGGACAAGTTTAACAATTAACCCTTTTCCACTAGCAGATGCATATATGAATATAACTAAAGGACGAGTTTAACAATTAACCCTTTTCCACTAGCAGATGCATATATGAATATAACTAAAGGACAAGTAACAATTAACCCTTTTCCACTAGCAGATGCATATATGAATATAACTAAAGGACAAGTTTAACAATTAACCCTTTTCCACTAGCAGATGCATATATGAATATAACTAAAGGACAAGTTTAACAATTAACCCTTTTCCACTAGCAGATGCATATATGAATATAACTAAAGGACAAGTTTAACAATTAACCCTTTCCCACTAGCAGATGCATATATGAATATAACTAAAGGACAAGTTTAACAATTTACCCTTTCCCACTAGCAGATGCATATATGAATATAACTAAAGGACGAGTTTAACAATTAACCCTTTTCCACTAGCAGATGCATATATGAATATAACTAAAGGACGAGTTTAACAATTAACCCTTTCCCACTAGCAGATGCATATATGAATATAACTAAAGGACGAGTTTAACAATTAACCCTTTCCCACTAGCAGATGCATATATGAATATAACTAAAGGACGAGTTTAACAATTAACCCTTTCCCACTAGCAGATGCATATATGAATATAACTAAAGGACAAGTTTAACAATTAACCCTTTTCCACTAGCAGATGCATATATGAATATAACTAAAGGACAAGTTTAACAATTAACCCTTTTCCACTAGCAGATGCATATATGAATATAACTAAAGGACAAGTTTAACAATTAACCCTTTTCCACTAGCAGATGCATATATGAATATAACTAAAGGACAAGTTTAACAATTAACCCTTTTCCACTAGCAGATGCATTTTTGATAACATTGTGGCGAAAGAAGAAATTGCTCACAAGAAACAATTTCTTTGTTTCCTATATTGCTTTTTGCCTTCTTTAACCCTTTCCCTCATACGACAATTCTGCAGCAGACGACTTTGAACGTATTTTGTCAAAACATAGAAAATCTCCATAATTGAATGGATAACCTATGACAAAAAGTGGAAAACATTGTGGCAAAAGGAGAAATTGCACGTTTTGTGCAATTTCTTCTTTTGTCACTATGTTTTCAAAAAGCCGTCTGCTGCAGAGGCGTCAGAAAGCGTCTATATGAGGTAAAGGGTTAATTACTACACTTTCATTTATAAAGATGTTTCCATATTTTTGTCTAGATGCATGTTTGAAGTCTTCTGCTGCAGATCTTTTGTATTTGGGAAAGGCTTAACATTTGTATAATAATGCCATGATCTACGAAAACCAACAGAAGGGTATTTTTGATCATTGCAGATCCAGATTATTGTAGCTTGATCTTCATCTGTAATGTTGCTATTTAGTCACAAAATGTTTAAATAAACTAAAAGTCAAAATTGTGCTAAAATCCAACTTGGAATAGCAACCACACTTTTAATTTCTTATTACTAATTTTCTGCATAAATGACCTTGCAATTAAAGACCAGCTGTGACCAGATTATTGCATTCCCATGGGTGGTCTTTATACACAGGTTCCACTGTACTAATACATATAGCCCTTTTGGATCACATTGCACTCACAGGCCAAGATAAGATTGGAGTAATCTAGTCTTTACTCCACTTTAAATTTATTAATACTCATTTAAACCCGTTATTGCGGCAGTCAAAGGAACTGTTTCACTGAGATGATTCTTTTAAGTATCCACAACATAAGGTTTGAAGGTATAATAAGGATTTTAGAACATGAATTATGCCCCTTAACTGGAGCTCTATATTTGATGGTTTTCTGGAAGTCACAATGTTTTCAAAAGTTGTCTGCTCAAGGGTTAAACAAAAGTCATACTGTGTGAAGGCTTCAAAAGTCCTCTGTATCAGGGAAGGGGTAAATTTTCAAATCCCACAAGACTTACCTCCCTTTTCTGTAGAGCTGAGGAATCCTGTAACATTTCCAGTATAATGGGAAGTAACTCATCCATAGACTTTCTCATCTCTAAGCCGCTAACCTATGTAAAATATTCATTGCTTTAATAGTTATTGTTATAGAACAAAATCATTTCGATTAAAAAATTGTTCATTAAGATGAACTTTCTCCTTTTACCCCAATGTTTTCAAAAGTCATCTGCTTTAGATGCCCGCATGTACATGTGAGAAAAAGGTCATTGTGAACAAACTTTGTTAAACCACTAAATACCAAACTTGTCAATAGTATTATAATTAAAGTTTTATTTCAAGCAAATTAAACTTCTGTTGTTAAAGTGAAAAATCAAGACTAAAATAATTTTTTGTTTTTCTTTTATAACAATCTAAACGGAACTAAACACACCCAGGAGCCTTTAAAGAGATATTAAAAGTGAACTATGGACAACCATTGTGTATCATAAAACCTATGTGATAGGTTTTCTTGGTAAGTTACTGGTGCTACTTGTCCATTTATTCTAACAACAGTGAGTCATTAGAAACGATTGAACCACAATCCTTAAAGGGACTGAACACCATAATGGTCCAAAATCGTTATATTTTATACTTATTCTAATTAATCCAAAATACGTCTATATATATGTAACGGAATATTCTAGAAGGTCGTACAAGTCTTGTTTTTCATTATTTCATAGGAAATAAGCAGTTAAAAAAACGTCCGCTCCGTGTTTTCCGTTAAAAATACCGTGGAATTTCCTCTTACTCATTTGAATTAGTGGATTCAATTCGGCATTCTCTAACAATATCGACTCATTACATTCATGTATTCGTGCGTGTAAGGAACAACAACTCTGGGAAGGAGATTGTCAATTCGGTTGTAGTGATAACGTGATAAATATACAGCGATATATTTAGATTTACTGGGTTACTAACCCAGTAGATTTTACAATGTAAAATAACGAAAAATCTCCGCAATATTAATAGTGTGCATATATTGTAGTACATCAGTCAGCAAATCTTAATGCCTTACATGCAAAAACATCAAGGTAATAGCAATTTTTAAAAATTTTCTTTTTTTTTCGCTTTTTTCTCATATGGGATTCAGTCCCTTTAATACCAAGGAGGAAAAGCTATTACTTTCATTTTTAAGTCTTTGGTATGATGGGGTCAGATATAAAACCAGTGACCTCCCGCATCTTAGGCGGATGCACTAGCACTACACCACAAGACAGTTTCCATGGTATGCAATTTTGAGAGTTTTTAGGAAACTTATGTGTTTTTCAACAGTATTTAGGTATATTTTTGATACAGAGTTGAAAACATTGTGGGAAAAGCAACAAATTGCTTATTTTGAACAATTTCTCTTTTTCTAAAATATTTTCAATTGCCGTCTACTTCATAGGAGTCAAAAGATGCCTACTTTAAAGAAAAGGTTGCATCGTTATCAATTTACTTAACCCTTTCCCTCATACGACAATTCTGCAGCAGACGACTTTGAACGCATTTTGTCAAAACATAGAAAATCTCCACAATTTAATGGATAACCTATGACAAAAAGGGGAAAACATTGTGGCAAAAGGAGAAATTGCACGTTTTGTGCAATTTCTTCTTTTGTCACAATGTTTTCAAAAAGCCGTCTGCTGCAGAGGCGTCAGAAAGCGTTTATATGAGGGAAAGGGTTAAAACATGTTTCAATTTGCATTTTATTTCTCATACAACCTCTGAAACAGATTCTAATTAAACTCAGGATACACAGAATTAAGCATAAAGGAAGGAACCAATCAAAAGTTAAGGATACCTACCTGAGCTTGTTCCCCAATGGCAGCAAGTACACTTATTGTGACAGCTGGGTTTGGATCTGGGTCTTTTAATTTGGGAACCAAGACCTGTGATGATAAAATTGAAATCTATGTCAATCAATCAAGACAACAATCAGAAAATACTAAACTAATAAATACTAATACGTTCAGCATAAATTACTGTGACATAGCATTCAACAAAATACCCCTAACATGTATTATGTTACATACTAGATCAATGTCATTACATCATGAGCATTTTTTCCTTATTTTAAAAAGTGTTCAAAGGTTGTGTGCTACTGATGCTTTAAAGTGAATCTGCAGGTGGGAAAGGGTAAATACCCCTGTATACAGCTTTGGTGGTTTAAAAACTATTAAAGTTCAAGGGGAGATATGCCTGAACACATTTTATCGGACATTGTGTTGTGCACATCTACAACATATGATAAGCATGAGAACCAAATTTTACCCAGTGATTTCATTAAACCCATTTGTAAGGGTATAACAATGTGCGACAAATGGCAACCCATCAGTAAACCCCCTCTTGTCACATACAGAGGCTTTCTGACGCTTCCGCAAAATGAGCAATTTCTCCTTTTGCCATGATGTTTTAAATTCTATTTTATAATTAAACTCTCATTTTATGTTTTTGCCAAGATGTTTTCAAGGTTATCTGCTGCAGATTTGTTGTATGTGGGGAAAGGTTTAAACAAAACAAGAGTGTTAAAAAAGGAACAAGTGTGTCTCCTGCCAATAAGACAGCAAATAAAAACATGTTGAACAGAATATGACAGAGGGATGGACAGCAGACAGAAATGATCTCATGTGTCAGCATGTCAACACAAAAACTGAAGTGCCTTACCTTTAGTATAGGTTCCATATATGGTCTGACTAGTCTAGCTGTATTTGCAACTAAATGGCCCAACATTCTGGCTGCCTGCTCTTTGTTTCTACCTACACCGCTGTGTTCCAGCTCTGTCAAAATCTGTAGGACAAAAAACATATTAAAAAGAGCGCCTCAATCAAACGCCAAAGGTCGTTTGCTTTTTTCTTAGTCGAAAAAGGAGCATTACTGAATATGTTTTAAAGCCAAAGTAATGTGACTTGGTATAGACACATGTATTGTTCCTAGGAATATGTGTACCAAGTTTCATTTGAAAATGTTGAATGGTTTTTGAGTTATGAAACAAAATATAAATTAAAAATGACAACTTAAATCAGCTTCATTTGTTTTCCTTAATCCATTCCTTGATACAGATGACTATTGACATACTCTGCAGCAGAAAACAATTAAAAACATTTAAGTAAATGCTCTGCAACAAAACACTTTTCAACTTTCAAGGTGATGCATTTTTCTTTTCACAAAACAGATGACAATAAATCTAAAGTGTTACTTTAAAACAGAGACGAAAGCATTGAAGAAAGATGAAATTATATGGTGTTTGAGCAATTTCTCCCCTTTTGATTAAGTTCTCTGCTGTGAAGGCATCAACTGTCTGCATCATTGATGGAAGGGCTTGAATTGTTACAAGGTTGTCAGAATCAAACCTATAAACTATTCATGCAACAGATAAAGCTTATCAGAAATAACTTACTACGATTATAGACAGAGGACCAGCTATGAAGGGGATAAATAACTGTTATTATATCAAATCCTATAACAGGAAATACACCCCTCATCTAAAGCTCTGGATTAGCCTTATGGATTTCATTTCCATTAACCTTTTAGTGGTGACAACATATAGATGCAATAGGACATCGTTTTGACATAAGCCGAGCTCAGTCAGTAGCAACACAAGCTGTCAATCCAGGGGTGGTGAGTTCAAACCCCAGCTAAACCAACATTGTTTCTTATGTTTGACAAAAGTCAATATGACACACACACATCATTTGTCTTCTTACAAAGAGCTAACTGTCTAAGTGGAAAAGCAGCCAGTTGCTTCGAAAGACTGTTGTGTGGAATACTAGTGCTAGAAAGCCAGGAACACATGGGTAGGTGAACTGGCTGCTGTGATATGACTGAAAAGATGTTGGAAACAGTGTTAAACCCCAGTCAATCAAAGATTGCTATAACAGACCGTATTAAAACTTTCTATAAAACAAAGGATTATTTAATTTTGTCAATACCATATTATGTTCCAAGGAACACATCTGTCGCCTGCTGGTAGACATGTCAGAAAAGTACAACCAATTAAATCTTTCCACCATGCAACAAATCTGAAGCCGACGACTTTGAAATTGTCTAAGTACAAATTTGAACAATCTCTATAAATGAATGTGAAAGAGTTCAGTCCCAGCATGAAAGGTGATCCATGCCTCCCTGCTTCACACAGGAAAAACACAAAACAAATAACAAGTGAACGCCGTCTGAATCCTTACCTGTATAAGGGTTTTCCTCAAAGACGGCATAACATAAGCGGGGTTTTTACTGCTCAGTCTCCCTATCATACAGATGGCTATCTCTCTAATCTCAAACACTTCATCATTCAGTGCAACAAACAATGCACTCAGATTCTCTGCTTGTGCTAAATGGTCATCAAATCTATCGTCCAGAGAGGTCAGAACACACAGTCTTATATCAGGATCTAGAAAATAAAATTGTTTGAAGGAACACATGCTGTCTGCCAATCAGTCAAAGTGTAACAGTGAATCGAAAAAGGACGTGATCCCAATGTGACCCAAGGCAGGCAACACAACACCAAACAAGAGTGCAACAGAGCGAACACCAACGCTCATCTGTTTTTATTCTAAGTTGAAAAAGGGGCATTACTGAATAATAATTTCGACCCGAGATTCAAGACTTGGTATAGACATGCCTATTATTCTGAGGAACATGTGTACCAAGTTTCATTTAACCCTTTCCCTCATACGACAATTCTGCAGCAGACGACTTTGAATGTATTTTGTCAAAACATAGAAAATCTCCATAATTGAATGGATAACCTATGACTTAAAGTGGAAAACATTGTGGCAAATGGAGAAATTGCACGTTTTGTGCAATTTCTTCTTTTGTCACTATGTTTTCAAAAAGCCGTCTGCTGCAGAGGCGTCAGAAAGCGTCTATATGAGGGAAAGGGTTAAAAAGGTTTGTCTCATGACAGCATGCTTGACTATTCGAGAGCTTTCTTACAAACTTTCTCCTTTTGCAACAATGTTTTCAGAAGTCTTCTACTGCAGAGGCATCAAAAAGCATCTGTATGTAGCAAAGGGTGAACCCAACAAATTATTTCAAAATCATGACAGTAGTTTCAGATAAGAGTTGTAAAGATTGAACTAAACATTACCATAACATTGAAGAGGAGCAGTTTCGGATAGCTATAATTTGATTTTATCAATTAAGTTATAACTATTTCGGTAGAGAGTCCAGTCCCTACAGACTAGAATATTCTTACTTTTTTGTTAAAATCAGACCAGTAGATTTAGACAAAATGCTTTTAATTATTTCATGCACCATAACCAATTTCTCTTTAAGCCACAATGTTTTCAATTCTATTCAGTCATTATCCTTTCGTTAAATAGCAAATCTTGAAGCGTCCGACACTTTGCCTAACAGGTGATTAGAGGCTTAATCAAATCCAATAGTAACTGTAAGCGCTTCGTAGTCTAGACTTGATCATAGCAGGCAGATGATTTAACCCGGAAGAAAACGATTCCCGAAATTCCAAAAACCCGATTTAAAAGCATCTCCCAACCCACAAAGGTTTGTCAGCCCCAAAATAAGTGAGATTATAGCTAGGGCCATAATCTGCATTATTTCATGCACCATAACAACCAATTTCTCTTTTAGCCACAATGTTTTCAATTCTATTCAGTCATTATCCTTTCATTAATAGATATTTTCCATATTTTCAATCATCTGCTGCAAAACTGTTGTATATATAGGAAAGGGTTACTATTGATTGTCGTCTGCTGCAGATCTATTGTATATAAGAAAGGGTTACTATTGATTGTCGTCTGCTGCAGATCTATTGTATATAGGAAACGGTTACTATTGATTGTCGTCTGCTGCAGATCTATTGTATATAGGAAACGGTTACTATTGATTGTCGTCTGCTGCAGATCTATTGTATATAGGAAACGGTTACTATTGATTGTCGTCTGCTGCAGATCTATTGTATATAGGAAACGGTTACTATTGATTGTTGTCTGCTGCAGATCTATCGTATATAGGAAAGGGTTACTATTGATTGTCATCTGCTGCAGATCTAAAGTATATAGGAAACGGTTAATATTGATTGTCGTCTGCTGCAGATCTATTGTATAAAGGAAAGGGTTAATATTGATTCATTTTATGTGGGAAAGAATAAACTCACTTTAAGAAATTTTTGATGAGCTAAACATATAAAACTATTTTACATACCGATATCTGTTATTCCTACGACCAAGAGTTTATTAAGAACTTCTGCTACAGTGTTCATAGCTGCCATACTAATTTGACCTTGATTAGTGGATAACAACTGGAATAAAGAACAATCTTTCTTAATTAACGTTTTACTTGATACAGCAGTTTCAGAATCATCTGCTTGAAAAACATTAAATATTTGAGATTGAATAATTATTATTTTCAGTTGGAAACATGAAATATGAACATTTAGAGTCATAACATATAAGCAAAATGACCCCACCTCCTGGTGGCCATGTTTATCAACAGATTGGGAAAAAAATTAATAATCTTGGAAGAGGTTCACCCAAGGAACATAATTGCCAAATTATTTCCAAATCGGATATATAGTTTTGGTCAAAGATATTTTTTAAGTTTTCTCCATACATACAAACGAGCTAACCAAAGTCAGTCGTAATGCTAACATCATAACCTTGAACACCAAGGAGAGAAAGCAATTACTGGAACTTTTCAATGTCTTCGGTATGACCTGGCCGGGGATCGAACCCACAACATCCCATACCCAAGACAGACACTTTACCACTAAGGGATAAAAACAAATAAAAAATGTCCTTACAGTTAAGAGGGGTGTTAGAAGCCTAGCACATGTGGTGACAGCTTCCGTCCTGATCTCCTTGTGTTCACTTGATAAAAATCGTTCAGCACAATGTCTTACAAACTGGGTCAACGAATGTCCTGTGGAAGCAAGAAGTAAGATGCAACTTTAATTATTACATTTAGCGACAGCAGCATACAAGTTTTTAATCCAATCTTACTCTTTGCCACATACAACACATCTGTAGCAGACAGGTCTCTAATCATCTTGGAAAAACATGGAACATCTCTTTAAATGAACTTCTATCTATTGAAAAAATTTGATACCATTGTGGCAAACGGAAAAATTAATCATAAGGAGTTCATTTTTTAAATTGCCTACTGCTGCAGATGTGTCAACATGTCTTTGCAAGTGGGAAAGGGTTAACATTGTGGAAAAAAGAAAAATTGCTCAAAGAGAGCAATTTCTCCTTATTCTTAATGTTTTTAAGACTATATATGAAAATAAACTTCCAAATTTTAAGATCTAGTTTTAAATTTATCTAAAATACTGTTGAAAATGGTGTTATACTAAAACCAATTGATGCTTTTTATGCAATGATTTGAAAAGATATCTATTGCCGAGTATCAAATGTATATTGTATCAGTGCAAATATAAATTCGTTGATTCATTCATTGATTAATTGGGATTTAAAGGCTGTTTTCAACAATTGTTCAGTTATATTGCTGTGGCCAATTCACCGTCTCATGTGTTTCCTGACTTTCTCACACCAGCACTCCAGACTACAGTCTTTTCAAGCAACTGGCTGCTTTTCCGCATAGACTGTTAGCCAATTGCTGGTAGACAAATGATGCTTGTTACAGTGACTTTTGTCAAATGTCAGAAAGAATGTTAGCCTAGCAGGGGTTTTGAACTAACACACATGGATTGACAGCCTGCATGGCTAACGATTTAGCTACCACGGCTTGGCAAAACAAGAGGCCCATGAGGGCCTATGCTCTACTGGTATGGTTCTTTGGTCATTTTCAATCCAGAGCATGTATGTATGGTGAAGATCGGATAGTAAATGGAGGCTCTTTTGTTTTCACAAGCTGTATTATAGTAATTTTTACAATTTCATGGGCCATAATTCAGTCTTGCATTGGCGGATCTGGCTGGTTTTCAAAAGGAACCAAGCTCTAATCAGTATTTAACTACTATCTAAGTTTGGTGAAGATCAGATAGTAAATGGAGCCTCTATTGTGTTCACATGCTCAATTATAGCAATTTGGACAATTTCAAGGGCCATAATCCAGTCTTGCATGGGCGGATCTGACTGGTTTTCGAAAGGAACCAAGCTCTCATGGATATCTAACTACTGTATAAGTTTGGTTGAGATACAATCAAAAGTGAAGACTGTATCGTGTTAACAAGAAATTGTTTACGGACGCACGCACGCACGGACGACGGACAAATCGCCACGACATAAGCCCTTCTGGCCTTTGGCCAGTAGAGCTAAAAAAAAAGGCCATGTTCAAGGATCTATAACTGGTATTCATGAAATGTGAATTCCCTTTGCACATTTACTGCTACCTTGACAAATCATGGTATATATTTGTTATTTAAGTAAATAATTAACAAGAGTTGACAGTAGACTACAGAACATGCAAACTCAAGACTTAAACATCTTGCGAAAGCTGCTACTACAACCGCAGCTGCATACAACAGAGTGACAACATAAGCGTTCATTAGGTAGAATCCCTCGAGCTTAAAATAACTCTTTATGTTATTAGGTTTTTTCTATATGAGACGGCATATGAATTTTACCTTCAAAGTCAAAACTTCCCAAAGTTTTTAAGGCTAGAGTTACACTTGTCACATCTTGGTTCTCAGCTACTGTACTCGAGGAAGCTAAAAATTAAAATGTAAGCTAAAACAAGCAAATTCAGAGAATTATGGTCCCCTGCTTTGGGGGTCTTATTGTATTATTATTGTCATAATGAATACACATGTGAAATAAAAAAGCCCTACCAGTTATGGTTCAAAAGTTATGATCAAGGTTAATATTTTTAAAATGTAGGTCAAAGGTCAGGGTCAAGGTCACAAGGTCAAAAAAATTGGTATTGATGGAAAGGGGTTGTCACAAGGAATACACATGTGAAATATGAAAGCAGTACCTATTACGGTTCAGAAGTTATGACCAAGGTTAAAGTTTTTAATATTTTTAAAATGTAGGTCAAAGGTCAGGGTCACAAGGTCAAAAAAATTGGTATTGATGGAAAGGGGTTGTCACAAGGAATACACATGTGAAATATGAAAGCAGTACCTATTACGGTTCAGAAGTTATGACCAAGGTTAAAGTTTTTGTGACAGCGTGACAGAGGGACTGACGGACTGACGAATGAGATTTAATGTCCCCGACGTTTTACTTTGTAAAGCGGGGGACAATAACCCTTTACCAGATATATAGATGACATAAGATGCCGTAGTAGCTTACTCTTGAAAACATTGAGAGAAAAGAAGAAATGCTTAACCCTTTCCCTCATATAGACGCTTTCTGACGCCTCTGCAGCAGACAGCTTTATGAAAACATAGTGACAAAAGAAGAAATTGCTCAAAACGAGCAATTTCTCCTTTTGACACAATTTTTTCCACTTTTAGTCATAGGTTATCCATTTAATTATAGAGATTTTCTATTTTTTGACAAAATGTGTTTAAAGACGTCTGCTGCAGAATTGTCCTATGAGGGAAAGGGTTAAGTAAAACAAGTAATTTATCCTTTAAACCTTTCCCATTTATAGTCAAATTTCGAAAACTCTGCAGCAAGCAACTTTGAAAACATTTTGGCAAAATGTGAAATTGCTCATAATGAGAAATATGCCCTTTTACCACAATGTTTTCAACTCTATTCAATAATAATACTTTCATTTATAGAGATGTTTTCAAAGTCGTCTGCTATTAATTTGTTATATATGGAAAGAATTTACTTTATGAGTGCAAATTCCAGATTATAATTAGGAAACAGACATCAAGAGAGAACAATATTGATTTTAAGAACTTGTACCACTATCAATTTCATCCTTTTCCTTCATACAGCAGATCAACAGCAGATGACTTTGAAAACATCTGGGCAAAAATATGGTAAAACTCTTAAACTTAAAGAATTATCATTGAATAAAATGATGAGAAATTTCTTCTTTCGCCAAAATGTTTTCAAGGTGTCTGATACAGATGTGTCCAAATACAAGAATGGTACTAATATTCTAATAAAATTTCATGACTCGAGGTCAAGTACTTTTAGAAATAAGAATGACACAAAAATCTTAAACTGACAGACCACTGGAATGGCACAGGCAAATACACACAAATATGGGCAAATCCAATACCAAGTTTATACTAATTACTAAAGGATGACATAGAAATCTATACAAATAAAATTATGATCTTGAGATGTCACTGAAAACACAATGACAAAAAGAACAAGAGGAACACATGTGTTGCCTGCCAATATGTCAGAAAGTAAAAACGTGAAACACAAACAGTCAGACGATGGAGAAGTGATCTCGATGTGACTCTAAACTAAGATAGACTACACAAAAATTGACTATGAAATGCTACTTTTTTTAAAATCTAATTGAAATCAGACCTAAACACTTTGCTCTGCGTTTATTGCTACCAGAGCGAATAGTATTAAAATGTTATCTTTATCACAGAACAGATTATATGAGAGTATATGTTTTCTATTTTGTTTCAAAATCATACTTTTAATGAGCAGGGCTCCGCAAAAACAAACCTAAGTGTAATTATTACATGTGTGAAAAAGACGTGCCTGCGCATCCATGCTAAGTAACCAAATGGAAACTGCTAAACAGTAGATTCTTAAAACCTTTGATTAATTGGGTAACACTGCAGAGCCAGACCAGACTGTTAGAATGCACTGGCTGATCTGGATATGCACTAGTTACAAATGCCTCATGGTTTGATTTCACTGAATGCTGCTCAAATGTTAATATACCTGCTACAGGAGTAGTGCCAGCTGGACTTTTCGGAGCTCCCGCATGTTTGAGTGGCTTCCCCATGAGAATCATGGACAAAGACTTCAATAAGCCGTCTTGTATATCCTTCTTCAGCTGTGGAATCTGTACTGCCAAGTCCCTCAGGGCTGCAGTTAAAGCCGGGCTCAAGCCAGTGGCCAGCATGGCATCCAGCAGTTCATGGACATCTCTTTGAATACCAGGGCCAATTGCCTTAGCCAACATGCTCACACATGTGAACACAGCCGGGTCTACAACAAAGTTCTTGTGTTTTCTGGAAACATCAGAAAAGAGATGTCATCATAGTTTTTTCTAAATTTACAACAAATTTACTATTTAAGTGATTGTAGATCACACATGCCTTCTATTACGCACAACTGTTTGGCCATTGTACATCAAACATCATAGATCATTACTATAGTGTTAATAGAGTCATACCCAAATTTATACCTCAGGTATTAATCTGCAGTATTAAAGCAACTTTGAAAAAATATAGGCAAAAGTACAAAACAAAGTACGTCATTAAAAATATTAATGATAAAAGATTTAAACATTGTGGAAAAAGGCTAAATTGCTTTTGATCAGCCTTTTCTCCATTAGCTAAATTGTTTTAAAAAGTTGTCTGCTGCAGAAGCATGTGCTTTGTGGGAAAGGGTTTAATTACAATTGTGAGCAATTGTCATGCCCAATTAAGTTTTAAGCATGGCTAAAAAACACTGACAGAAGATCAAGAATAAATCTAAATGCAATGTTCAGGAAGTGTCCATAATGTAAGAGTTCTTAAATCAAAATAATTATATAAGTACATCTGGAATAAAAAACCTATATGATTTTAAGTCATGATTTCAGAGCTTCCAAGGTAAAATATGCCAATTAAGATTTAAATTAATCAAGAATAGTAAACAATTGTTTGGAACATTTAAATCTACTTAAACCATTTCAGACAAGTTTGACAAAACTACAGAAGACTCCTTTTGAAATCATTGTAGCAAATGGAGGAATAATTCATGATGATCAATTTCAGCATTTGCCACAATGTTTTCAAGTCTATTTGATAGATATACTTTCCGAGATTTAGATTTTCCATCTGTTTTTGTAGATGTCTTCACATTCATCTGTTGCAGACATGTTGTATGTGAAGAAGGGTTGAGAAACACAGCTTGGCCACTTATTCAAAAAGTGTCAAAAAAAGATTCAAGGTTTTTTAAAGGTACATTCCTCTAGAATTTGCTTAGAATCAGTCAAGCTTAGATAACATTTTGAGTGAAAACATTTTTGACACCCACCCACATGAAATAAAACCTGGTTAATAAAGTGTTTAATAACATACAGTAACATTCTGCAGCAAAATACTTTTGAAAACAGTGTGGCAAACAGGGAAATTGGTCATTAATTTCTTCTTTTGCTAAAATGTTTTCAACTTTATTCAGCAATTGTTCTCTCCTTTTATTCCATCTGTCTGACTAAATATCTGCTACATATATTTTGTAAGTGGGGATGGGTGGGTTAAACAACCAATAAGACTTACTTTGCTTGCCCTTCTCTAGAAGGTAGTGATAGTCTGACCACCTCCATGATTCTGGGTACATACTTGTTGATCTTCTCTTGTACAGAGATCGCCAGCAAACCAACAGATTGAAAAGCAGTAGTCTTTTCTCGCTGTGTCCTCAGGGAATTAAGAAGGAACATAACAGTTTCTTCTAGGTGCCTGAAAAAGTAGTCAGATTGCCATAACTTATGGGATCTACATACTAACTGTTTACCTGATATGTGACACTTGCTTTAATAAAATTTATGGAAAAACATAAAATGTTTAGAAATTTGAAACATAGGTTAATAAGGTAAGATACAAAGTTGTAAATATTGCGAGCAAGTTTTCCTTTTCTTACAATGTCTTCTTCTGCAGGTAAGGGTTAAGAAATCTGGACTATACAAGAAAGAAATTTATTCATAATTGTCATTATTTCAAAATCTCAAATGGTTATTTATGGCATGGCTAGGCCCAAATTGTTGTAGGTAGTCCTTACATTTTACAAAACTGTTCGGAATTGAAGGCAGCTAGTCGAGGAAAGACTGTTAACAATGTCTGTTGAACATACACACTTTTTGTTGACTTGTGGCGGATCACCAGTCCACATACCTACAAAATCAAACAAGAACTGTCACAGGAGTAGAAGTTTTCACGCCTTCGTCTCGTTATAAATGACACCAAGCGACCTCAACTTCTCAGTTATAAATCTGAACATGTTTCAATGCATATAGTTTAACCCTTTCCCACATATAGACGCTTTCTGTGGCCTCTGCAGCAGACGACTTTTGAAAACTTTGTTACAAAAGAAGAAATTGCTCAAAACAAGCAATTTCTCCTTTTGACACAATGTTTTCAATTATATTCAATAAATATTTCCACATTTAGGGAGATTTTCTATATTATCATTGAGATGTTTTTAAAGTCGTCTGATGCAGTTTTGTTGTATGTTGGAAAGGGTTATAATAAGTTGTAGATATATATGAGCCATGGCTGCCATTTAGATGGTCAATTCCATCTGCGTAGTGAAGTTTTAGGTGAGCCTATGCATATGCCAAGTCTCACCGATTCTTCACTGTCCATGTTTACAGTATAGAGACCTTAATGCTTCTTCTGACATAAATGAAGAAGTGTAGCGTAAGAAAGCGTATATATGTGGGAAAGGGTTAACCCTCCGTATAAGGATCATATAACGGTAATTTTGAGATCAACCAACCAATCCTGATACGGAGAGTTAACCCCGAGATATTGCTCAAAACGAGCCAATTTCTACATTTGCCACAATGTTTTCAACTTTTTGCAGTAACTATACCTTCATTTATAGTGATTTTCTTGGTTTTTGCCAACATGCATTCTAATTCATTTGCTGCAGGTTTGCTGTATGTGGGAAAGGGTAAATAAGACCCCTAATCGCTAAATGCGGCTCCTATATACTACTGACTTAAAAAGACAGGCGGTCAAAAGTAATTCCTCCATTCACACATTGTTTTCTTAATCATTCTCTTACTTAACAAGCTTTGAAATGATATCCCATTGCCCACAGATGTCACAACTCTGATGTTTCTCAGGCCAGCATAGTACAACTTCCAGTATTACATTTCCTAATGGTGGTTACAACTTGCAGTATAACATTTCCTGATGGTGCTCACAATTTCTATAAAGTTTTATTAAAATTGCCTTTACCCATGACTTCACATAACTTTTTATATGTCGTCTGCTTTACAATCATCAGACAAACAATTTCACTAATCTAGAAAACTGAAAGATTTATACTGATAAAGAGTTGAAAATATTGCAATAAAAGGTGAAATTGCTTTTGAGCAATTTCACATTTTATTGCAATGTTTTCAAAAGTCATCTGCCAAAGCAGGTGTCAAATGTGGTCTGTGTGAAGTAAAGGGTTAACAAGTCATTGTTAATCTTTTCCCTCTTGAAGACACATTTTGAATCATCTGCAGCACACAACTCTTTAACCCTTTCCCTCATATAGACGCTTTCTGACGCCTCTGCAGCAGACGGCTTTTTGAAAACATAGTGACAAAAGGAGAAATTGCTCAAAATGAGCAATTTCTCCATTTCAACAATGATTTCCACTTTTAGTCATAGGTTATCCATTCAATTATAGAGATTTTCCATCTATTGACAAAATATGTTCAGTCGTCTGCTGCAGAATTGTCGTATGTGGGAAAGGGTTAAAGCCTTGTGGCAAAAGAAGAAATTGCTCATAATTAGAAATGTCTCCCGTTGCCTAAATATTTTTAACTTCTTTCAATAATACAGTTTTATGAAATAGATTTTAAATAAACTGATCAAGATGTTTTAAAAGTTGTCTGTTGTCTTTTTTTTGTTTTTACCTTGGGAAAATATATCGCCAAAAAACGGTAACATGACAGTAAACATATATAGCGACACCACTAGTTGGTAACGGTTAAACCCCTCAAAGACTTACCTTTTCAAAGTTTCCAGACATAAGTTCCTTACAAAATCTGCTTTCAAACAATGTAGGTTTTCTCAACATGTATCGACTAGGGAGTCCAAATTGACTGAGAGGGGAGGTTTTCTGATGAAATTGTTGAAGTGTTGCTAGACTTCCTTGAATTTTATTTCTTGAATATTCCTGAAAATACAGAAGTCTGGCGGCTAGAAAATCTAAATGTGAAAACCCCCAAACATAGAATTCAGACAACTAGAAAATCTAAATGTAAAAACCCCAAACATAGAATTAAGGTATTTCAAAGTAAACTATGATTCACTCTTCACAAAATAACTCTTCTGTTGTGCAAATAGGTGCAACATACAGTGCTCATACAACAATTCTGCAGCAGACGACTTTGCCCATATTTTGTTAAACAAGAGCACCGCGTACGGCACAGACGCTCGACTGATAGGGAAAAAAAAAAGAAAAAATTAGCTAAACAAAAAACCTTAACCGGATGACCACGCCGCCAACGACGACGGCGCCAGGGTCATGACAATAGCTCTCGTTTTTTTCAAAAGTCGAGCTAAAAATGGAAAATGTCTTTAATGGACTATGACTAAAAGTGGAAAACATTGTGGCAAAAGGAAGAATTGCTCGTTTTGAGCAATATCTTCTTTTGTCACTATGTTTTCAAAAAGCTGTCTGCTGCAGAGGCGTCGGAAAGCGTCTATATGAGGGAAAGGGTTAAACTCTCTATAATCCAAACATTCGAGTCAATATCCCTTTCTCTGATGCAGATGACATTCAACATGATACTTACAAATCTGTATATTCATTGCCATTGTCATAAACAATCAATATGTCAGGTTTTTTCATAAGTTTAACCCTTTCCCTCATATGACAATTCTGCAGCAGACGACTTTAAACATATTTTGTCAAAATATAGAAAATCTCCATAGTTGAATGGATAACCTATGACAAAAAGTGGAAAACATTGTGGCAAAAGGAGAAATTGCACGTTTTGTGCAATTTCTTTTTTTGTCACTATGTTTTCAATAAGCTGTCTGCTGCAGAGGCGTCAGAAAGCGTCTATATGAGAGAAAGGGTTAAAAGGCAATTAAAATGAATATATAATAAAGGTAATTGACCAAGTTTATTATCTATGTGAAATCTGCCTCTTATAAGCAAATCCGTAGATGCTCAATGCAACATCTTTCCCACAGGCAATGACTTTGCATAAGAAAATCATACAGTATGAATCACTCTCTCTTCAGAAACTTAACTGATTCCCTGATATAGCCAGTTGATACCTTTATGGTAGACAACTTTTGAAAACAATGTGGGAAAAGAAGAAATTTCTCCTTTTCCCAATATGTTTCCAACTTTATAACAAAAGCGTACTTCCAGTTTTTCAAGAGAGCATATTGTGTCTTTTTCAAAGCAGATGACACAATAAACACCCTATCAGGTAAAGGGGAAATTTTACTACACATTAGCCCTTACCTTTATTGTTTTTTCATGAAGATATTGCTGTGCGGTAATTTCTTCCATCTCCATCCTCAGTCTCTATTAAATAACAAAGCAAGAAATGAGTCCAAACAGGTGAAAAGATCTCGTGTTGCATATGTTAACAGGTTAGATTCAGATGAGACTGAGATATCGAACAAATATGCGGCAGATGACTTTTTCAACATCTACGCTAAATTATAGAGAGTCTAATAGAGAAAAAACAAAAAGGAGAAATTGCTCTCTTGTTGCATAATTATGTCAACAGGTAACATCCAGATGAGATTGTGCATACCCACAGTTTCACTATATATAGAAAAGCTAATTGTGTAAAATCTGACAATAACATACAACTGTAGCCCAAATTATTCACTTCCATACCCTTTTATGTCAATTGCAACAGGGAAGCAATAAGACAAAACAGAAATTTATGTGATGCAGTTCTAAGAAGATAAAAAGAAATCAATATTATTGCCTCGTTAGGATTCGCTAGATATCCCTTATTTTTTTTGTCAGGTTTTTCCATCTGCCTGTGTTCTCCTACAGTTTTGAATGTGGAGGGCTGAAACTTCAGTCAAAGATACTTCGAGATATTTAGAAAAAACGTATCTGTTATAGTCGTTTTTGACTTCAATATCCCCTAGCGCTGCAGTGGTAGTATTCGATAGCAATTTTATTGCACCATTTGATAGAACTCTTCAAGAGCTACAAAAAGTTTGTTTATGTGATTGACCTCCGACCTCGGGTTTCCGCGCTAGAGCCGGAAATTCGCAAAATATGCAAAGGCGAAAATAACTAAAGCAAAACATTAGGTGTAGACGGATGCGTCTTGGCATGGTGACAAAACATGGTTGGTTGACCAGTATTTTTACAAGGTGCACACTTTTCACCAGTGTTCACCAAGTCACCACAATAGGGACTCTATCACAATAGTTCTTCATATATATATATATATATATGCAGAGGCGAATCTCACATCGCCTACTGGCTTGTGTGTCTGTTTGTTTGTAAAGCGACGCTCCACAGCCCAAACCGACGAGCCAATTCCGATAAAACTTGATGAACAGGTGCCATAGGGGCTCATGGTATGCATGTTAAAGTTTCGTTGCTAAGGACCCACCTGTTGCTATGAAGCTAGCAAAAAAACGCATTTTAAGAACCCAAACCATTTTTCTATCTCCTCCTACAGTTTTGAATGTTGACAGCTGAAACTTCGATTAAAGATACTTTGAGATAATTAGAAAAAACGTATCATTAACGATTTTTGATATAGGCCTTTGTTTTCAAATGGTAGATAGGGTATCTTTTGACAGTCGTTTTTGACTTCAATCGCCCCTACGGCTGCAGTGGTAGTATTCAATAGCGCATTTATTGCACTATCTGATAGAGCTATTCAATAGCTACAAAAAGTTCATATCATTTTTTATTACTGGAGGCAGAATTTGTAACATATTACAGCACACGTTGTATCTCATATGAGACAAATACAATGATATAACATTTCTATAGTGATTTATATCTCTGTACAGGTAAAATCCTCTTCCTCCTCCGTCTAAAATACATTATCAATGAATTTGATTCTTTGAGTGGGAGATATTCATACACAAAAATGTGCAAAGGGTTGAAGGCAAACATGTGTTGCATGCCAACAATTTTAAAGATGACCGAAAGATGAAGTAAGTGATTCTGATATATTATTCTACCATTCTGACACAAGAACAGAGGGAGATTTATGGCCTAAGTAGAGAAATCACAGATCTGTGTTTGAAACCTTTATCTAAGACAATTACAGCTAACCATGAGGGGTAGGACAAAGTAAAAACCAGATTATTACCTCCCCTTCCACATTACTCGACCTCAGTAGCTCATTTATAATGAGGAGTGATCCATGAGCCCAGTCATCTCGAGTTAGCTTCTTCTCTCTCCCAATCATCTCATCAAATATCTTTTCTGCTTCATCAAAACATTGCTGCAATGAATTGTTAAAAATAACCATTTACTTCATGTTTACCTGCTTTAACCCTCTCTCAATTGCAGACGCCTTTTGACACATATAGCAGACGACATTTTAAAAACATTTGTTGTAAAAGGAGAACTTGCTCATCATGAATTTTTTTTGAACATGCGTAAGAAATTTTTGGAGCTACCGAATGCCATTCCGTATGCATCCTTACTAAGCCGAACAGCCAGTATGCTCCTAGAACACACCGAATATGATCCGTTTGCTCCTTGAACACCTAAATTCCTATTCAGAAAACAAACGGAATGGTATTCGGCCCAATGTGATCGGGCCCTTAGATATTACAAATTAAGCCTATCCCAGTAAAACTCTATAAATGACATTACTTTTACCACAATGCTTTCAATAATTAAACTTTCATTTATAGAGATTTTCCATATATTTACTTGAATGTTTCAAAGTCGTCTGCTTCACATTTGTTGTAGGTTGGAAGGTAGCCAGTTGCTTGGAAAGAATGTTCAGGTGCGAGAAAGCCAGGAAACACACATTAGGTGAACTAGCTACCATGATATAACTGAGATACCAATAAAAACAGCGTGAATCAAATCAATCAATAAATCAACATATCACGCCATTGTGAATTCAAGCTGATCTTCAATATGCTTACCTTATACCACTGTGAGGTTTGACTAGCTTTTCCTTCTCTCTGTGCTGTAACAGCCAAAGCTGCTCTCAGGGCAGCAACAGCTCCTTCCCTTATCAATGGCTGTAAAAAAAGTTGTAAAATGTATTTATTCTTAACCTGATATGACCTGATATGATATGTAATGTATCCAGGCGAGCAAGGTTATTAACCCTTTCCCTCATACGTTCTGCAGCAGACGACTTTAAACATATTTCGTCAAAAAAAAGAAAATCTCTATAATTGAATGGATAACCTATGACTAAAAGTGGAAAACATTGTGGCAAAAGGAGAAATTGCTCGTTTCGAGCAATGTCTTCTTTTGTCACTATTTTTTCAAAAAGCTGTCTGCTGCAGAGGCGTCAGAAAGCGTCTATATGAGGGAAAGGGTTAACAGTACCATGGGGTTTTATGATTGTAGGTCAAACAATTTCTGATATATGCAAGAAACAAAATACTCAAAACTGATGAATGTATCAAGTTTCTCTAAATATCAGTTCACAGACAACGTCTGATGCGTCTATAGCAGACAAGACAGTTTATTAACCCTTTCCCACATATTGATGCTCTCTCACGCCTGTGTTGAGGATGACCTTTGAAAAAACACTTGTGTAATAGAAAAATTTGCTCATAATCAATGATTTCTCCTTATGCCACAGTGTTTTCAGTTCTATTCAATAATCAATCATTTATTTAGAAATATATTCCCTATTTTTGTCTAGATGTTTTCAAAGTCATTTGCTGAAGATTTGCTATATGTACGAAAGAATTATAACATTGAGAAGGGAAGAAAAAATTACTTATAATGAGCAATTTCTTGTGGGTTTTTAAAATATGTTGGCAATTCTGCATGTATGCATACCGGTACATCAAATTTTCCAACTTAATAATTTTTTCTAGGATGTTTTCAAGGCAGACAATTTTATGTCTTATCAAGGAAAGAATTCACCCTTTCCAGCAGACAAATTTTGTAAAACATTGTGGAAAGAGAAGAAATTGCTCATAATGAGCAAATTCTTTTTTGTCACAATGCTTTCATCTCTATATATATTCCTCTCATTTGACACATTATTTCCGCCTTCTAGGGAAGTGCAGTACTCATTCACCTTAGTATTTTGTTAAACTGTATGTCTATTTTTTTTCGTATGCACATGTATATTGTAAATAATCTGACGTTGAACCATATGTGTTCAAGTCATATTAATAAACTTCTTTTCTGTTCTGTTCTGTTCTATTCAATAAGTACCGTATATACTCGGTTATAAGTCGCACTTTTTTACCTTCAAAATCGAAAGTGAAGTGGGGGGAGCGACTTATAAGAGGGTCAAGCAAAAATTCAGAAAAAATTCCCCTCCAATTCACCGATCGTCAAAAACTGTGCAGGCCGGTCATTGATAAAAAGGGCGACTTAAATGATGATTTAACAGAATAAATCAAGTTTGATTGAAAGAAACATATCTTATAGAATTGATTTGTTTATAAAAACAAACACTAGAAAAAATATATAACTTATGAATGTACATTTAAAAAGTCATTTGTTCCAAGTTATTGTTTCGATTTCAGCTCGATTGGAAGCCATTTTGAATTTTGTGAAAATATAAATTGCGGAGCTCAAGTCCAGATGCGTAAATATACAGACCATAATACTGTTACTAGGTCGTATGTCACTTTATATGTGATTGAAAAAATAATGTAATAAACTTTAATTTATATTTCAGGATAAAGTGTTGTTTTTATTTTAAACAAAAAGTCATTGATTTGTAACCCTTATTAACCCTTATTACCATATATTGAGGCTTCCCATCCGAATTTTGAAATGTTAATGCTAACTCAAAATTGCTTGCAATAAGCAATTTCTCCTTTATCCACGATGTTTCTTGCCTTGATGTTTTCAACGTAGCCTTGTACATAATTGTTGCATGCGGGAAAGTGATAATTTGTCATTGTGTAGACACGTACACACGTAGCTGTCAAACTATCTTAATTAGAAAGTCCATGTTTGCAGAAGGTGATAAAAAGAAGCCATAATAATGGCCACGACAAGACCCATTTCACCGTGATTTTGGCCTGCATGGGTGATGGTACCAAATTAAACCATTAGAAAGCAAAAAACAAACACAGATCCAATTAAAGAGATAAAAAAGTCGGACCAAAATTGTCATAATTAATCCACAAACAATCCCAAGACTACACACGGGGTGATTTAACACGGTCAATAATTGACGTTAAAGTGTATTAAGTAAAAACTGATAAACATGCAATTATCGGCTTTTACCACTGTGATACATCTGCAGTATTTGAGAGTCGTAACAAAGACAATAACTGTAGCTAAAGTGTATTAAATACAAACTGCTAACAATGCAATTATCGGTTTTTTACCCACTCTAATACGTACACGTCTGCAGAATTTGACCTCGGGTAATTTTACATGTAACACCTTTAGCTTGATGATAATTTAAACCTGTGTGGTTTACACGCGACAGTTGTGTTAGAATTATTTGACTGTTAGAATTGAGGTCGCTGAACCGTGGATTTTTATTAAAAAGGGTGACCAAACTCCATAAACGAAAGCTATATTATCAAACAAAGGGGAAATTAGCAATGTTTTCAAAAGTTTTCAGCTGCATCAGAAACATCATGGGAAAAGGACGAATTTAATCTGAGTTAGCAGATTATCACTGTATGCGAATTAATTTCAGTTATGCAACGCCGATTTTTCCCTCCATCTACCCTCTACCCCTTCAGTTAACCCTTTCCCGCATACAACAAATCTGCAGCAAACGACCTTGGAAACAAAGTGACAATATCGGGAATAAACTCCATAAATGAGAGCTATATTACCATAGATAAAACAAAGGGTTAATCAAGACGAGTGCGTTTTCACATAACCTGAGGCCTTTCGTGACCGGACAAAACCGGTTTATGTATTCCCCAGTAAATCTCTTTAGATAAAACAAATTAAAACTAGTTGGACATCATTGTATGTTCAAATAATGTAAACAAAAAGCTGATGCTCGATCTTGATGACTTAAGGTTATATATCTCGCTTCTTATGATAGTAAAATCTATTTAGACTATAAATCAATGCTTACATAAAACTAATTGGACATTATATGAATGTTTTAAACAAAAAATCTGATGCTCGATCATGATGACTTGGGTTATATCTCGCTGCTTGTCATAGGGTTTTGACGTGAAAAAAATCAAAAATCTAACTGCGACTTATAAGAGGGTCAATCATCAAACCCTAGACTTTAGGCCTCGAAGTAGGGGGTGCGACTTATAGACGAGGGCGACTTATAACTGAGTATATACGGTATACTCCTTTGCACACAATGACTTTTAAGATATAACACATTGTGCACCATTATACTTAGAATAGACTACACCACAGATAGTTATTATCAGGTAAACAGTTAAATTGGGACAATAGTATACTGATACTCACTTTTGGGTCCCTTACAGCTGTAAATATACAGTCAAAAAATTGCTGAATCCTTTGAAAGAAAAATGTGGGAGTGTTCACTGCCAACTCCTTGAAACACAACACCTGCAGTTTACGAAAAAGAAAGAAGAGTTATTTTGTACATGTTTTTAAACCATTTCCCTAATACAGACGAATTTAAGTCCCTTGCACTAGATGACTTTTTATATGCTGTGGGGGAAAAGGAAAAATTGCTCTTAACCCTTTCCCTCATACAACAATGCTGAAGCAGAAGACTTTGAAGGTATTTTGTCAAAACATAGAAAATCTCCATAATTGAATGGATAACCTATGACTAAAAGTGGAAAACATTGTGGCAAAAGGAGAAATTGCACGTTTTGTGCAATTTCTTCTTTTGTCACTATGTTTTCAAAAAGCTGTCTGCTGCAGAGGCGTCAGAAAGCGTCTATATGAGGGAAAGGGTTAACCATTTATTTGTAACTTTCCCACAAAGCTTTACCTACTTTAAATCATGTACTAAAATTATTCATCCAGTTTTCTAGATTGTTTACATTTTCATCTTTTGGTGGTTTTTTCAATGCAGTCTAAACATATTCTACATACCGTATATACTCAGTTATAAGTCGCCCTCGTCTATAAGTCGCACCCCCTACTTCGAGGCCTAAAGTCTAGGGTTTGATGATTGACCCTCTTATAAGTCGCAGTTAGATTTTTGATTTTTTTTCACGTCAAAACCCTATGACAAGCAGCGAGATATAACCCAAGTCATCATGATCGAGCATCAGATTTTTTGTTTAAAACATTCATATAATGTCCAATTAGTTTTATGTAAGCATTGATTTATAGTCTAAATAGATTTTACTATCATAAGAAGCGAGATATATAACCTTAAGTCATCAAGATCGAGCATCAGCTTTTTGTTTACATTATTTGAACATACAATGATGTCCAACTAGTTTTAATTTGTTTTATCTAAAGAGATTTACTGGGGAATACATAAACCGGTTTTGTCCGGTCACAAAAGGCCCCAGGTTATGTGAAAACACACTCGTCTTGATTAACCCTTTGTTTTATCTATGGTAATATAGCTCTCATTTATGGAGTTTATTCCCGATATTGTCAATTTGTTTCCAAGGTCGTTTGCTGCAGATTTGTTGTATGCGGGAAAGGGTTAACTGAAGGGGTAGAGGGTAGATGGAGGGAAAAATCGGCGTTGCATAACTGAAATTAATTCGCATACAGTGATAATCTGCTAACTCAGATTACATTCTTCCTTTTCCCATGATGTTTCTGAGGCAGCTGAAAACTTTTGAAAACATTGCTAATTTCCCCTTTGTTTGATAATATAGCTTTCGTTTATGGAGTTTGTTCACCCTTTTTAATAAAAATCCACGGTTCAGCGACCTCAATTCTAACAGTCAAATAATTCTAACACAACTGTCGCGTGTAAACCACACAGGTTTAAATTATCATCAAGCTAAAGGTGTTACATGTAAAATTACCCGAGGTCAAATTCTGCAGACGTGTACGTATTAGAGTGGGTAAAAACCGATAATTGCATTGTTAGCAGTTTGTATTTAATACACTTTAGCTACAGTTATTGTCTTTGTTACGACTCTCAAATACTGCAGATGTATCACAGTGGTAAAAGCCGATAATTGCATGTTTATCAGTTTTTACTTAATACACTTTAACGTCAATTATTGACCGTGTTAAATCACCCCGTGTGTAGTCTTGGGATTGTTTGTGGATTAATTATGACAATTTTGGTCCGACTTTTTTTCTCTTTAATTGGATCTGTGTTTGTTTTTTGCTTTCTAATGGTTTAATTTGGTACCATCACCCATGCAGGCCAAAATCACGGTGAAATGGGTCTTGTCGTGGCCATTATTATGGCTTCTTTTTATCACCTTCTGCAAACATGGACTTTCTAATTAAGATAGTTTGACAGCTACGTGTGTACGTGTCTACACAATGACAAATTATCACTTTCCCGCATGCAACAATTATGTACAAGGCTACGTTGAAAACATCAAGGCAAGAAACATCGTGGATAAAGGAGAAATTGCTTATTGCAAGCAATTTTGAGTTAGCATTAACATTTCAAAATTCGGATGGGAAGCCTCAATATATGGTAATAAGGGTTAATAAGGGTTACAAATCAATGACTTTTTGTTTAAAATAAAAACAACACTTTATCCTGAAATATAAATTAAAGTTTATTACATTATTTTTTCAATCACATATAAAGTGACATACGACCTAGTAACAGTATTATGGTCTGTATATTTACGCATCTGGACTTGAGCTCCGCAATTTATATTTTCACAAAATTCAAAATGGCTTCCAATCGAGCTAAAATCGAAACAATAACTTGGAACAAATGACTTTTTAAATGTACATTCATAAGTTATATATTTTTTCTAGTGTTTGTTTTTATAAACAAATCAATTCTATAAGATATGTTTCTTTCAATCAAACTTGATTTATTCTGTTAAATCATCATTTAAGTCGCCCTTTTTATCAATGACCGGCCTGCACAGTTTTTGACGATCGGTGAATTGGAGGGTAATTTTTTCTGAATTTTTGCTTGACCCTCTTATAAGTCGCTCCCCCCACTTCACTTTCGATTTTGAAGGTAAAAAAGTGCGACTTATAACCGAGTATATACGGTACATTATACAACTGTTTACTCACTAAACAGATACTTAGTACATCTAAGTAAGTAGTTCATACACAGATATTTAGTACATCTAATTCCAATTCCACCAACCTTTCTTAGCACCATAACTTAAATACTTTAAAGCATATTTCATCATTTTTGTTTCCCTTCCTGGGTAAGTTACCAGTACTAGTACTACTACTGGTCCATTTGACACCAGCCAGTCAGTCGGTATGCTTACCCCGCAACCCTGAGCACCAAGGAGGGCAGCCATTACTACCATTTTTAAGGGCTTTGGTATGACCCAGCCTAGGATCAAACATGTGACCTCCCACACCTGAGGAGGACGCTCTACCACTACACCACCACCACAATCTGGGTGAATTGGACCCAGATGACCATTGAAATAACAAGAGAAGGACAAATTGCTCACGAAAGCAATTTATCCTTTTCACCAATAGGTTTTTACATTTTTTTAAAAACTGTAATCTCTTTTCTTTATAATTCTTCATTTTTCTCATTGATTTCAATTTTGAAGTGTCTAAATGTCATATCAGGTAACAGGAAAAGAGAGAACTTTAAAATCAGAGACTTTGCCAAAACCTAATATTTATTAAATGAAAAAAATAATTCTTTAAATAAATGTGCAATCATTGATAAAAGTTGAAAACAATGTGGCAAAAGGAGAAATGGCTCGTTTTGAGCCATTCCTCCTTTTGTCAAATTGTTTCAACAGTCGTCTGCTGCAGAAGCGTCAGAAAGCTTCTGTATGTGGGTAAATGGTTTAAGTATTTGTTGTCCTCTGCAGATAAGTAATCAACATAGAAATTAATAAAAAAGAAACTTCTTTATTATAGATGGATTGTGATGCTGGTTAACCCTCTCCCTCATAAAGACGCATTCTGACGCCTCTGCGGCAGATGGCTTTTTGAAAACATAGTGACAAAAGAAGAAATTGCAATTTCTCCTTTTGCCACAATGTTATCCACTTTTTGTCATAGGTTATCTATTCAATTATGGAGATTTTCTATGTTTTGAGAAAATGCGTTCAATGTCGTCTGCTGCAGAAGTGTCGTATGAGGGAAAGGGTTAAAACAACTTATATGTACTGTTGATGTATGCTTTTATTTCTATTTATGCCTTTTGGTTTGAGAATTTTTCAAACGCTTACACAACTCAACCTATAATTTAAACCCCAGTTGTTGGAACAAGAGGAAATCAATCTGGGTCTATTCCGCTGTCATCCAAAGTTTAGAGAATTTTGAGATCCGTCAGAGAACAGTTTTAACTTTGGCCACTTCAGATCAGAAGGTTTCAAACATATGAGAACCATTGTCCATTTAAATCAGATGGCATAGATAGGCAAGTATATCTTCATCTACAGTTATAATAAATATGCATAGGTTGGTTTTCCTGGAGCACTACAATGTTCTAAAATATAAGCCTCCCCAGGGGTAAAAGTTAAACTTAAACTTACAGCAGCGTGTCTTTTTCCTTCGTGTCTATCTCCTGTAAGCCACTCTAAAGCTCGTTTCACTTCATATTCTACATACTCTGCTGCAAATGTTCCTGAGGACAAGGCCAGAATCCCAACAGCTTTGGCTGCCATCTCCATGACTGTGACATCATTTGAAGGGAGAAGGTTTCGTAAATAATTGGCAAACCGGCTATTTCTAGTTGTAGCATTTCCAACATCAACTCCTATCAGACTAACTAAATAGCATAAAAATAAACACATAAGCAGTGAATTCATGGGAAAAAATCATCATCCAGCGTTTTATTTCCTTTAAAGCAAAACACAACTCTTCAAAGTGTTCCCATCAAACCACTGTAGCTCTGTAACATCCAGGACTCTCAATTCAGGGGCCGTGAGTTTGAACCCCAGCTCCACCATTCAGTCTGTCTGATGATTGACCAAAGTCATTTTGACTAGAGTCATTTGCCTTCCAAAAATGGGCGTTATTGTATATCTGTAGAGGCAGCCAGTTACATGGGAAGAATGTTGTGTGAAGTACTGTACAGATGTGAAAAAAGCCAGAAAATATATGTTAGGTGACATTCCAGTAAAGTTTGGTTGAAATAGGCCCAGGGGTTTAGGAGGTGATGTTGTTTAAAGCTAAATGTTAACGACAATGACAGACAACAGACAGAGTGGTCAGAAAAGATCACCTTCAGCCTTCAACTCAGATGTTCTTAAAACAGCTACATGTAAATAACCCTTTCCCAGTCCAACATGTTGAAGCAGTTGACTTTTTAAAACATTGTGGTAAAAGAACAAACTGATTAAAATTAGTAAGTTCTCCATAATCCATTTGCCACAATGATTTCATCTCTTATTCTTATCAGTAATAACACTAATTTTTAGATATTTTTCATGATCATTTGTCAAAAAGTTTTCAAAGAATTCTTCTGCAGATTTGTTGTTTGTGGGAAAAGGTTAATATAAAGCATTTTCTGTGACACACATTATTTTTTCAGAGTTATCTTTTTAACTTAATTTATAATGTAAAATAATCATCTAAGTCAAACAATTAGAAATTTAAAACTGTTTACTTGAAACATTGTATGTCACTATTTTCACAGTATAATAATATTTAACTAGAATTGTTTTTTCAAAAAACAGATGTCTCCCCTCAAATATCTGTCAAAATCTCTCAAAACATTCCAACCTATAAATTTGGGACAGATATGGAGCGGACACGAAATAAAGCCTCAAACCTTTGACCTTCAAGCGTGACCTTGACATTGACCCTATATTGTCGAGACGCGGGTTCTGCACGTCGCCTTGATGAGGTAAACATGTGACCCAAGTTTCATGAAAATCCTTCAAGCCGTCTGGGAGATATGGAGCGGACACGAAATAAAGCCTCAAACCTTTGACATTCAAGCGTGACCTTGACCTTGACCCTATATTGTCGAGACGCAGGTTCTGCACGTCGCCTTGATGAGGTGAACATGTGACCCAAGTTTCATGAAAATCCTTCAAGCCGTCTCGGAGATATGGAGCGGACACGAAATAAAGCCTCAAACCTTTGACCTTCAAGTGTGACCTTGACCCTATATTGTCGAGACGCGGGTTCTGCACGTCGCCTTGATGAGGTGAACATGTGACCCAAGTTTCATGAAAATCCTTCAAGCCGTCTGGGAGATATGGAGCGGACACGAAATAAAGCCTCAAACCTTTGACCTTCAAGCGTGACCTTGACCCTATATTGTCGAGACGCGGGTTCTGCACGTCGCCTTGATGAGGTGAACATGTGAGCCAAGTTTCATGAAAATCCTTCAAGCCGTCTTGGAGATATGGAGCGGACACGATTTCGGACAGACAGACAGACAGACAGACAGACAGACAGAAGGACAGACAGACGCCCAGGACAAAAACAATATATCTCCCCTGTATACAGGGGGAGACATAATAATGTTAATTTTTGATAAAGAGTTGAAACAAAGTGGAAGAAGGAAAAATTGTGTTGTCAGGGCTCTCTGAGTCTCACTAGGCTAAAAATTGTCCACAAAGAGGTGTTGTCAAAAAGTGGTTTTAAAACAATTGTAATGATATTCATATTCATACCCATCGCCAAAATTCCTCCTTTCCTTTCATTCAAGTCAGAACTAGACACCATTTCAAATATATGATGATTGAATTGGTCCATAAACTGGGTATGGTCTTCTGCAGGCATCTCACGTAGCTCTGTACTAACATAGTGATGCAGTTCACTGGCAGTTTTAAGCCTCGTATCTTCATTGCGACTCTTTAGGCCTGTTACAAACTGGGTCATCTGGATCTGAACAGTCATGACTTTCTTTTAAATTTCTACAAAGAAAACAAATTAATAAACAACCGTTTACCTGTGCTGTTATGATATGTCAGCAACCTCTGCTTCAAACACATTTAAGCAAAAGCATTCAAAATCTGGAAAAATACAAATGCAGACAGTCAAGCCGCTTTAATGGGGACACTTTGGTTACACACGTTGCTGAAAATTCTTTTAGAAAAAATTATTGTTTTAAAAAAAATCTCCTTTTGTTTTGAAAAGACGTCTGCTGCAGGTATGAAATGTTGATCTGCATCAAGGAAAGGATAGGTGAATCAATATATTTTTTTGAAAATATGAGCTTTGCAATGCTTGATGTGTATAGCTAGTTACCTAAAACAACCTGTTTTTACAAAAACAACTTACCTGTTACGAAAACAGCTTTTGATTTAACTATAATACCCATACATGTGTATAACCATATTTTTTCGTTAAATATAACTTAAACAACACATGTCAGATGGAATAACAATTAAACAAATTAAATATATTTTGTAACATTTAAGGTGAGGCTAAAAAAAAAAATGTGTGGTTCAGGTAACATTGGTCAAAGAAAAAAGGTAGGTAGGTAGGCTTTTTTTTTTCTTTTTTTTTTTTATTCAGAAGCAAGTTGTCTGTTGCAAGTCGTTACAGACGTAAGTGGTTACAAATGTGTGCTATATGCACATTCAAGACATCTCATCAATATATGCAATAATTCTTGCAAAAACTTCCCCGACGGTAGATGAGTTAATGACTGCCTTCATAATTCCTTTTGAAGGGCCATGGACGGGTTTTCTACCGTCACGAAGAACACTGTGGCCACCGCCATGTTTGTTTTATTACGATCGATAAACACTTTCCAAGCGTTTCAGTTTCGTACTCAATTATTTTAGTTCTCAAAATCGATAAAAAGTTCTAGGGTCGGCGCCAAAAAATAGGGAAGGTAGGGTTACCTGAACCACACATATTTTTTTTTTTAGCCTGAGCTATGCTACTCGGCCTAGATAGCAGAAAACAATTAATTAATATAAGGATACTGTTTTATTAGCACTTAGTTATTTTGATTTGCGTGTTTGCACAATCAAAGTTGAATCAGTCTAGTCAATAATAATAGAAGGCAGGGGTGTAAGCTAAGACAGATCTGCACCAACTTTTCAAAGTTCGTCTGGACAAATTCAATGGAGACGTTCACAGTTTTCTGTAATTTCACGGATATCCAACAGAAAGGGTGATACGTACATACGTTGAATTAAATTGCCTCCCAGTCCCTAATAATTAGGTTAATCGCAAAAACTGATAATGTTCATGTCCGAAAACTGGTAGCGCCCGGATTAAATACCGATATAGCATGTTAAAATTTAGATACTAATGTCACCCAATTTTTGACAGTTAATTATATGCATTGATTCATTTCCATAAAAATAACTTAATTTAACATACCAATAAGTTACCATTTAATCATCTCTTGTCTATGAACTTATTAATTCCAATGTTGAGGTTGGACTTGACATTTATCCGGATACCAATATTTTTCTTTGGACAGTTCCCTGCTCATACAGACGATAACAATTACGTACCATCATTGTTTTGTAACGTGTTATATTGTACCGTTATATATCGCGAATACTGTTAAAAATGTCTGAGAAAGTAATACATTTCTAAGGTAGTAAATTCATAAAAAGCATTGTATACCATCCATTTCTTTAAAAAACCCGATTACACCATAAATAAGCAAAAACTTATTTAAAAACCTACGATGATGTTTATCCCTTTCCCACATATAACAAATCTGCAGCAGACGACTTTGAAAACATAGTGATAAAAACCTGAAAAATCTCCATAAAAGATAGCTTAATTGTTAAATAAAGTTGAAAAAGTTATGGCCAAAGAAGAAATTGCTCGTCATGAGCAATTAATTTCACATTTGGTCACAATGTTTTCAAAAGTTGTCTGCTGCTATTGCGTCAAAATGCGTCTGCAGGTGGAAAATGGATACCAATTTCAGGAATTCAGCAAGCTAAGGATATTCATATGAAGCAGGAGATTTTTAATGACCAATTTCTCCTTTTGCTACAATGTTTTGAACTCTATTCAATAAAACTATAACTATTATTTATAGAGAGTTCCTGTATTGTTTCCGGGATGCTTTCAAATGTCATATGCATGTTACATTAACGGTTTTCCACATACAAAAAAATCTGCATCAGACGACTATTTACATATCTGTGGAAAACTCCCTAAATATGAAATCAGAACTATTGAATAGAGTTGAAAATCATGTGACAAAACGAAAATGAGCAATGATTTCGAATGTCGTTTGCTGCAGAGGCATCAGAACGCGTCTGTATGAGGGAAAAGGGGGAGGGAGTATTTATAATTACCTCGGACCGCCTATACCGCTTTAAGTCATTGGGAAATTTCTCAGACTAGGTACCCTTAAAAGAACGAGCGAAAAGTTTGCATTTACACATTCATGACATCGAAAGCGGGAGACCAGGGTTCGAATCCCGGTCGGATCGTAACAGAGGATTTAGAAAATGTTATAGAGCTAGTGTCTTCCAGGTGTTCTTAGTTGCGGATATATAAGATAACAGAACCGAATAGTGGTATGTAGTGTCAACCTCGTGACCTAACGGTCCCGGGTTCTATTCACTCGAATCAGTGTGCGGTCAAACGTTGTGACCTCTCCCTCCCCCACAGCCTCGTTACGAGTATTGGTAGAGTATCCAGGATCAGGCTTCAGGCGTGATTGTAAGTCGGAAACACTTGCTTGTTTATTAATTAACCCTTTCCCTCATATAGACGCTTTCTGACGCCTCTGCAGCAGACGGCTTTTTGAAAACATAGTGACAAAAGAAGAAATTGCTCAAAACGAACAATTTCTCCTTTTGCCACAATGTTTCCACTTTTAGTCATAGGTTATTCATTCAATTATAAAGATTTTCTATTTTTGACAAAATATGTTCAAGGTCGTCTGCTGCAGAATTGTCGTATGAGGGAAAGGGTTAAATAAATTCCGACGTTTTGATTACTTATCTGCAGAGGTATAAGCGGACGACTTTTGGCAAAAGGAGAAATTGCCCATGATGGTCAAATTCTTTAAATTACTCTATTCAATACTTATATACTTTCATTTAGAGATATTTCCACATTTTTGTCCAGATGTGTTCAAAGTCATCTGCTGCAGATTTGTTATGTACGGAATGGAATAATGAATTAATATGCTCAACATAATCTGCATTAATTTCATGGTGTTTGTGTAATCGGCATTAGGCCCCTATTCTCCCGGAATTAAACGAATAAGTTTAGATCTTTACAATACACCGTTGAAAGCGACGCTATTACTTAAAGGATTTCCCTCGTTAATGTGTCCAGGGGTTGTGAGTTTGTGAGCAGGCCCAACATTCTTTCTGACGTTTGACAAAAGTCACTGTGATCTGCAGCGTCACGTGTCTTCAAGCAATGGGCTAACAGTCTATGTGGAAAAGCAGCCAGTTGCTTGGAAAGTATATTGTGTGGAGTACTTGTATGAGAAAGCCTGGAAACACATTAATAGGTGAACTGGCCACCGTGATATGGCTGAATATTTTTTTTTAAAACGGCGTTCAACTCCAATCAATCAATCAATCCTTTATTAATGTTTCAGCATACTCTACATATGAACCCTAATGGCGAGCTTATTTAAAGAGTGCATTTGAAAACAACTTGACAACATGAGAAACTGCTATTAATGAGCACATACTGTTTTTAGCCGTTAATATCAAGCTCAACTGAACAATGACATGTATAATGATGTCATATATTTTGACAGTTGACTACTTTATTTGTGTATGCTTTTCGTTAGCCATAAGAAATAGATGTGTTTCGAAAAAGCTAACTGCTTCAAACTGGATTTATAGAAAATAAATTTCCTCGTTTAGTTCGACGTTTACTCTTCTTTAGGTTAATATAATCGGACATAAACTGCTGAACTTTTTTATAAATCATTTTTACCGTGTCGTGGAATCACAAAATGAAGACATCCCTCACGTCTAAAATACACGGGTCGTTTCAGTAAAAACCAACTAATCCTTAACTCTTTCCATATGATTGTATTTGTAGAGAATTATTAAATGAACATTTCTACCACATTATAGTTGTATCAGACGTAGTGATATCCTAATCCGTTATTGCACTTTAATGTTATATTGGCACATTGAAAGAATTGTAATTTCATTTGGACTGTTTCGAGGAATGATAAGAATAGAACACCAATGACGGTAAAACACGAAAACACACTACAGTAATACTGATAATTACATATTCTTGTGTCGTTTTAGTAAACAGCATATTATGATTAAAAACCATGGACATTCTAGCACACTTATGGTTATAGTGTTCAATTATATTATATTAAGGTCTCTATCCGTTTAACATACAATGTAATACAAGTTTAATAACGCTTTTCAGTCAGTGTGTTGTTGCTATTTATAATGAAAGTTAAATGTTTTTCAGTTCAAAATGTCTGTCTGTCGGTATTTGAAATTGTTTACCCTCGCAGTGCAGAATAAATTGTTTGGCGAGCAGAAAGAAGGTTGTTGACTTATGTTGACGGTGGTGTTAATAGTCGATTTCAATTGGTTATGCACCATCTTCGGTCCTACCAATTTGCCTGTTAAGTCTAAGGATAATATTAATACGAATAATAATAATAATAATAATAATAGTAATAATAATAATAATAATAACATTATTAATAATAATAATAATAATAATAACAAATAATTATTTAATTATTTCAATGATTTATTTATGGTTTCGATTTTCGAGAAAAGAGGAAATAAGATGTTACATAGTCAACATTTATCGCAAAACAGTTGCTGCCTGTGAGGAACTACAACTGGTGCTTCTCGTGCAAGAAAAGCAAGGGTAGGTGAACTTGCTGGCCTCACATGGCTAAAATACATGCTTTGAAAACAATTTAATCCAAAATGATATTGTGGTTAGTGCACACAATGCAGATTCAGATGAGGCAGCTCGTAACAGCTCAACAAATGTCACCTGCAATCAGCATTGTTTGCCCTTTAGTAACCCAACTCTACCAAAACTATTGTTACATGCAAAATGTATTTAATCGATTTTGAACATATAAGAGTCTACATTTTGAAATTAGACGCTAAAAGAGTTCAAAACAAGAACAGTATGCTCCCTACCCAATATGTGCAGCACAGACGTACAGCATAATAAAAGTCACAAGACTTGATACGACAAGAAAAAAGAGGAAACACAGTTTATCTAAAGAGCGAACTACATCTACCCAGTCCACTTGTAGCGGCTTTTTAATGTGTAAAATCTCTTCTCGAAGATCTTTCTTCGTCGGCGAAATAGTCGTTTCTCTGCAACAACAATTCACAAAGGCTCTCAAACTCCCCGGTACTTCGGTCTGGTTTTTGACGTCCACTTGTAGCGGCTTTTTAATGTCTAAAATCTCTTCTCGAAGATCTTTCTTCGTCGGCGAAATAGTCGTTTCTCTGCAACAACAATTCACAAAGGCTCTCAAACTCTCCGGAACTTCGGTCTGGTTTTTGAAGTTGGCCATGCGTAGTAATACAATGTTAATTATCGTCATCAACGTGCTCAGTCCTGTTTCTATAATAAGATATAGGGCAAATATGCACGTGGTATTTGAGCTTTCCGGTAATATGGAATTCAAGATGGTGAGCATGACAACCATAGATAGGAACACGGTGATCGAATAGCTTGCTCGTTCGCCGCAGTCATGTGGAAGTAGAAATGTCATGAGGCTCAGTATTGTCAACATGACAGTGGGCAGTAAGAAGTTCTGAATGTAATATCTCGCCTTTCGTTTCAATGTGACGGAGTAGTTTATTGAGGATTTTAGTAGATTACCGATAGATACGCTCGTACCTTGCAGTTCCCAGCTAGGGTGAGTTTCGTACTTTTGAAGGCCTGTAAAGAGAGTGCGTTTAATTAGCTTTACAAACACAAAGACACCCGCTCAAAAGTATTGCAAGAGAAGAATAGTTTTGAAATTTGCATCAACAAATATTATTTACTAAAGTAAGAATAACTTGGTGAATACGAGCAAGTTAGCCTACATCAGAACAACGCGTATTAAAAGTTATATATGAGACCTGCTTTACCACAAACAATGGTACATTGGGCATCAACGAGCAGATCGGGGTCACACTATGTTACCAAGCGGGTCCTGATCTGTTCACCAATTAGTCATAGAAATGTTCCAGAATCTTCTGACAAACATTGTCCTTTTGGATTATATTGAAAGGATTCGCAGACATATCTTCATCTACGCTGCAATTGGCTTTCCCTGAGCCCAGCTCATAATAAATCAACTTTTAAAACATTAAATCCTCTCCCACATATAGACGGTCCCTGAAGCTTCTACAGCAGACGACTTTTGAAAAACATTGGGACAAATGCTCATAATGAGCAATTTCTCCATTTGGCACAATGTTTTCGACTCATTTCAATAAATATACTTCCCTTTATAGAGAGTTTCAACATGTTTTGTTGATGTTTATAAAGTAGTATGCTGCAGTTTGTTAAATGCTGGCATGGATTAATCGGGATGGTCTACCTGTATTCTGTTTCTCTATGTTGGCAACCAACCGAACATGCTCTCGGAAATAATTCCAGACGACAAAGTTAACACTACATGTTTGGAGATCAAACGGGAAAAATGTCGTGTCAAGCTCATATGTTGACGTCAATACCTGAAATAAACCAACAGATAACATACTACTAAGCATCTATGGACGTGCTATATTGTCCAACAAAGGCTAACATTTAGAATTATTATACCTTACTTTTTGTCTACAATGGTAAAATCCCATTACCCGAAAAAGAGATATTTTGACTATCAGAAACATTTTCAACCTTTTTGACACGTGACCAAGCGAAAATTGACTGTCAGGTCAATCTGACTAAAGTACACGATCTGTCCAAATGTAGCATTAATAGGAGATGATTTTAATGAGATTGACTGTCAGGTCATGTGACCGCAGTGATATTTTGAATGTCATATAAGGGCAAATAACTGCTTCAATATTTTAGCTAAATCATGACTAGATTGCCTCCCTTATACACATACAGCAGTGACGTCACTTAATTTTGTTCGGTATAATAAAATAAATATCATATGGCAGCATGTGTGACATTGATATTGTCACACATGCTGCCATATGATATTTATATAATATCAAAGAATCAATAAAATACCGAACGTGCCTACTTATATCTACGACGTCCAATAGGAAGTACTCACAACGCGGTTAAAGCTCACATTGGTGTCTGTAATTTAAATCTCACATACTACTGGATCTAAATTCTTGCAGTCACGTTATGTAAAATGTAGTCCTTCAAAAAAAGAAGTCGCATATTCCCATTTTCATTTTGTTTTTAACCCGCATATGCGACGTCTTTCTCTTTCGTTTCCTTTTCCTTTTGCAATTACCGATCATAAATGTGGTCGGAACGTTATGGCCCTGTCACCGAAGAACGTTTTAGGCCAACGCGTGAGTAACGTGTTGGAATTTCGGCAACACGCTTGCAAACGCTGATCAATGCTAGGCCAGCGTTAGCAACACGCTGAGCGCGTTATTCTCACGCTGGGACACGCTTATTACGCTGAATCAAAAATAAATTGTTCTATATACCTAACATTTCCAGCGTTTGCCTGACTACACACGCTGGCAACGCTTGAGGGTCTTTACTCACGCGTCGAACGCGCTAGACGATCGTGACCAACCCGCTACTCACACGCTGGCGTACGCTAGCGAAACGCTGGTACTGTAGTAGCGCGTCGGCTATATACAAACAATCACCTGGTCATTGCAGTACGCTGGCGCGCGTTTGAACGCGACTCACACGCTAGGCAGTGGTTCCTCAGTCGTCGAGTGCGAAACTAACGCGTTACTCACGCGCTGGCGAACGCTGGCGTTTATGTTAATTTTAAAACAGTGATGCGGTCCTCACACGATACTCACGCGCTGACATACGCTATGAACCCGTTATCAACGCGTTATGGACACGCTGAAATCATGTTTCCACTTGACCTTTTCTGTGAAAGTTCAGCGTTTGCCAGCCCATCAAACGTTTGCCAGTCTATCAACTATTTTACTCACTCGCTGGCGATGCGCTGTCTTATGTTATCTTTAAATCAGTGATGCGGTCCTCACATTCTCAGCGCGTTCCTCACACGCTACTCACGCGCTGGCATTCGCTATAAACCCGTTATCAACGCGTTATGGACACGCTGAAATCATGTTTCCACTTGACCTTTTCTGTGAAAGTTCAGCGTTTGCCAGCCCATCAACTACTTTAGACGCGCTACTCACGCGTTGATTTAAAACATTCTGGTGTGACAGGGCCATAACTATAGCGAAAGCAGTGTATGTCACACCGAATTCAATGTTACAAATGCTTTATTTTATCGATGCCATAGCTGTCGATGAAGTAAAAGTTATAACGTCGATTGCGCCGGTCGGATAAATGCGATATACTATTGCAACGGAGGATGCAAATAAATAACAGAGGACGAGCAAGCGAAAGTCTCAATGATTAGGTCGAGGCAAAATAACGCCATAAACTAAACTTACATCAATGTGTGAACGGTTGACGTAACGGTAACTAATGTCTGTTATCCCTTTCCCTCATATAGACGCTTTCTGACGCCTCTGCAACAGACGGCTTTTTGAAAACATATTGACAAAAGAAGAAATTGCACAAAACGTGCAATTTCTCCTTTTGCCACAATGTTTTCCACTTGTTGTCATAGGTTATCCATTAAATTATGGAGATTTTCTATGTTTTGACAAAATATGTTCAAAGTCGTCTGCTGCATAATTGTCGTATGAGGGAAATGGTTAAGGTTAATATAAGATGTGGGTCTAATGCTAGGTCAACTCAGCTGAAATTGCCACGAGATCGCTCGCTCATTTATGATGGTGATTGTGCATATATATTTTTTAATGTTCAAATCTTTCAAGAAAACATTGACGAAGTATCCAATAAGGAATCATTTGCACCCATCGAATCGAGTAAATTTCGTCCTAAGACAGTTTTGCTTTAAGACAATTTCTGTTGGAAAAAGCTTTTATGGTTCTTATTGCCTTAACTTTAAGGTAATCTTTAAATTTACCCCTTTCTATATGTCCCCGCCCCGACATCTCTATAACACCGCACTTCCTTATATTGCTGCATCATGCAGCAGTCATTGTACTTGTTATACCATGTTTGACCGTTTTGCAGTTTGGATTATCAACGTTTTGAGTCCTTCCTGTATATAAGCGATACTCTACGAAATTCAACCTTAACGTAATTACTAGATGTTGGAAAAAATACCTGACTACGCATCCATGCCAACTTATCAAAAAAATATACAGTATTACAAAAGCTTCTTTAAACATTTTATGAATAAATGGCGAACAGTGCAGAGCCAATTCAGACTGCGCTGGTTGACATGGATCCACACTGGCCGCAAGGGCATAACAGTTGTTTTTCGCATTTAGTTTAACCTAAGTCGAACGGACTGTAGCAGATCTAGATGTTTAAGCAATTTTAACAATTTAAATGTCATAGAACACATTAATTATTTCAGTGAAATTTTTATGCAAGCTGTATTTTTTTTATGTTATCTGAAAATAAATTCGTAGTAAGTCTTCAAATAAATCTTACTTCTATGCTTTCCAAGGAAACGGTTCCATCCGAGGCAACCATCACTTTCAAGTCCTTATCTCCGAGATTCCGAACTGTGTGGTAGGAATTTGTCAAAACTAGGTCCGGTGTCCAGATATCACTCCGAGGGAACGTCATAAATGGGACGTCGTGAATTGTTTCATTCCAGCTCAGAAATTCGTCAATCCATTCCAATTTCATATAAGCAGTCGCTTTGAATGTTTCTGTTTTCTCGTCCAGGTAGTGTAGGGAAAGAAGTTCGAAATAAACAGACACTTCAAGTGTTTCACTGTCGTTATAGACGGGTCGAATATCTGCATTGTATCTATCCGCTTTAAACACATTTCCGTAAACTATGCCTGCTGACGAGTTTGTAAAAACCTGTCCTCGGACGCACACCAGCATTGTCAACACGTACAACAGAACACCCATCACACACATCGTTAATGGCAAATATAGTCTGTTGAACTGTTGTTATATTTATATCGAGGAACTGGCCAGATCTTAATGGCCGATAGTCAAACTGCACCCAGGATTGATATACGCTAATAAGGCTACGCCCTTTATTTTTACGCAATCTGTTAGGATGACACTTAGCCTTAGGAGTCTTTCCGTTAAACGTTAACTGTGGTTATAGCTATTGGTCTCAAATTGACCCTAAGTATTTAAATATTCATGAGCAGGTTCTTCTTTATTTTTCTGTCCTATGAAATCTATCGATACAACTAATGCTCGGGCATCAGCGCTTTCCTATCTCAATTCTGTATATGGTTTATCTCCACTGTTTATACCTAACGGTTTTATAGGGGATTTGATTGGGTGATGCAAATGTCAATATTGGACAGCCTGTAATATGCAGTTATTGCGCGGGTGCCTCAGCACGAGTGCATATATTGGTTGTGAAAAAACTGTCACTGGTGCAATGGCTTGCGCATGCGCCGTGTTAATCGTCTTGATCGCGCATGCGCCGTATTTTAACGTCAGCTCTCGGATATTCGTCACTAGACTGGTTCTCGTTCGAGTTTTTCTATAATTAAAATGTAAATTAAAACCATAGTTTAACGTGTACCGGCGTTAATCCATCGCGGATCACCCATCCAGGCATTAACCGCCATGAACGTTGCTTAACTTTACGAAAAGGTCAACCACTCTACCAACGTCGCTATAAAAGCTGGCTTCCAAAGGTTACATTTCTCCCTCTTTTCTCTTTATTTCGACCCGAAGTCACACAACTGATGAACACAAGCAGTATACCAGAGCGGAGTCTATGTAACATCATTGGAACCACCGGTGTTTTAATAACAGGAAAATGGGAATATTTTCATAAATGCGAAGTTATTGTGATAAATTTTGCGATTTTAAGAATATATTAAGGGGGAAAAAATGACGCGCATGCGCAGTCAAATGTTCAAAATAATTTAGGGAGATCGAGGTCAACACGTTTGGAAAAGGTATTTTAGTTTTCGTTTTACGTATTTAACTAAAAAACTATTGTTATTATATATTTAAAAGCGGGTTTCGTATTTTTCGAATCAAACAGTATTTCTTTAGCCATAAAATGCTGATTCCCGCGCTAACATCGAACTAGCAAGTATTGTTTTATATATACGAGCGTTTGCTACTGCAACGTAGTTTATTTTTGGTTTGACAGGTGACTCGTTAATGAAATATATTCCTCGAACTCGCGTGTTATTTGATTCATAATACTGTCAACAGCAACGTTGAGAGGGATACTAGTTATATTATAACTGTCTGGCTGTTTAGAGACAAAATAGTTACCCGACTCTTATGTCAATTGTCGTTCAAGTTAAGATGATTATACCTCACACATGTAATAAGCTTGACAAGGAACATTCAGGGTGATTATACCTCACACATGTTATAACGTTGACCTTGAACATTCAGAATTATGATACCTCACACATGTTATAACCTTGACCTGGAACACTCAGGATGATTATACCTCACACATGTAATTAACCTTGACCTGAAACACTCAGTATGATTATACATCACACATGTAATAACCTTGACCTGAAATACTAAGGATGTTTATACCTCACACATGTAATAACCTTGATTGACCTGGAATTTTACACTTAGGATGATTATAATTCACATGTGTAAAAACATTGACCTGGAACACTCAGGGTGATTATACCTCACACATATTATAACCTTGACCTAGAACACTCAGGATGATTATACCTCACACATGTATTAACCTTGACCTGGTACATTCAGAATGTTTATACCTCGCACATGTAATAACCCTGACCTAGAATACTAAGGATGTTTATACCTCACACATGTGATGACCTTGACCTGGAATACTCAGGATGATTATACCTCACACATGTGATATCATTGACCTTGAACATTCAGGATGATTATACCTCACACATGTAATAACCTTGACCTGGAACACACAATATATTTATACCTCACACATGTGAAAAGCTTAACCTGGAACATTCAGGATGATTATACCTCACACATGTAATAACTCGACATTAACACTCAGGATACTTATACCGCACACATGTAGTACCATTGAACTAGAACACTCAGGGTGATAATACCACACACATGTAATAACCTTGACCAGGAACACTCAATATATGTATACCTCACACATGTAAAAAGCTTGACCAGGAACATTCATGATGATTATACCTCACATTGTAATAGCCTTGAACTGGAACACTTAGGGTGATTATACTTCACATATGTAATAACATTGACCTTGAACATTTAGGATGTCTATAACTTACACATGTAATAATACCTGGAATACGCAGGGTGATTATACCTCACATATGTAATATCCTTGACCTGGAACACTCATGCTGATTATACCTCACACATGTAATAACCTTGACGTGGCATACTCAGGGTGATTATACCTCAAACTTGTTATAACCTTGACCTGGAACATTACGGATGATTATACCTTACACATGTAACAACCTTGACCTGGAATACTAAGGATGAGTATTCCTCACATTTGTAATAAATCTTGACCTGGAACACTCAGGTTGATTTTACCTCGAACATGTAATAACCTTGAACCGGAACACTCATTATGATTTTACCTCACACATGTAAAAACCTTGACCTGGAACACTCATGTTGATTTTACCTCACACATGTAATAACTTGCTATTAAAAGCTCAGGATGTTTATTCCTCGCACATGTAATAATCTTGACCGATGAGTAGTCCTCACACATGTTATAATCTTGACCTTAAACACTCAGGGTGATTATACCTTGCATATGTAATAACCTTGACCTAGAACACTCAGGACCGTTATACCTCACATATGTTATATCCTTGAGCTTGAACACTCATGATGATTTTACCTCACATATGTAATGACCTTGGCCTGGAACACTCGGGGTGATTATACCTTACATATGTAATAACGTTGACCTGGAACACTTAGTGTTATTATACCTTACATATGTAATAAACTTGACCTGGAACACTCAGTGTGATTATACCTTACATATGTAATAACCTGACCTTGAACACTCAGGCTGATTTTACCTCACACATGTAAAAACGTTGACATTAAACACTCAGGATGTTTATTCCTCGCACATGTAATAATCTTGACCAGGAATACTAAGGATAAGTATTCCTCACACATGTTTTGATCTTGACCGTAAACACTCAGGTTGATTATACCTCGCACATGTTATAACCTTGACCTGGAACACTCAGGATGATTATACCTCAACAATGTAATAGCCTTGACCTTGAACACTCAGGAGGATTATACCTCACACATGTAATAACCTTGACCTGGAACACTCAGGGTGATTATACCTCACATATGTAATAACCTTGACCTGGAACACTCAGGATGATTATACCTCACATATGTAATAACCTTGACCTGGAACACTCAGGGTGATTATACCTCACATATGTAATAACCTTGACCTGGAACACTCAGGGTGATTATACCTCACATATGTAATAACCTTGACCTGGAACACTCAGGATGATTATATGTCAATATAAGACCGTTATTGATCACAAGTGTACTCGTTATTACCAAAAGAACTACCCTGTATAGTTTAAGTCACTTGGCAGAATAAAGATCACATCTAAATTATGTTGCTCCGAATACTATACAGCTGTATAAGTAGTTATATTCTGGACATATGGCTATTTAGCTAACGACAGACAACTAAGTGTGCTATGCTCTCTTGGTGTTTTAAAGGAATTGATGCGACACATTTGGAGATATTGCTATTTAGCCAAAGACATACAATCATGTGTCGTGCGCTGTTTGCGTGTTATAAATTCATTGCTAGGAAATATTTGGAGATATAGCTATTTAGCCAAAGACGGAGAGTCAAGTGTTCTATGCAGGCTGAGTGTTTTAAAGGCATTAAAGGGAAATATTTGGAGATATAGCTATTTAGCCAAAGACATACAACCAAGTGTTCTATGCTGTCTGAGTGTTTTAAAGTCATTGATGGGAAATATTTGGAGATATAACTATTTAGCCAAAGACGGACAAGCAAGTGTTCTATGCAGGCTGAGTGTTTTAAAAGCATTAAAGGGAAATATTTGGAGATATGACTATTTAGCCAAAGACATACAACCAAGTGTTATATGCTGTCTGAGTGTTTTTTTTTTAAAGTCATTGATGGGACATATTTGGAGATATAACTATTTAGCCAAAGACAGACAACCAAATGTTCTATGCTGTCTGAGTGTTTTAAAAGCATTAAAGGGAAATATTTGGAGATATAACTATTTAGCCAAAGACATACATCCAAGAAGTGTTTTATGCTGTCTGGATGTTTTAAAGTCATTGATGGGACATATTTGGAGATATAGCTTTTTAGCCAAAGACATAAAACCAAGTGTTCTATGCTGTCTGAGTGTTTTAAAAGCATTGGTGGGAAATATTTGGAGATATAACTATTTAGCCAAAGACAGACAACCAAGTGTTCTATGCTGTCTGAGTGTTTTAAAGGCATTAATGGGAAATATTTGGAGATATAGCTATTTAGCCAAAGACATACAACCAAGTGTTCTATGCTGTCTGAGTGTTTTAAAGTCATTGATGGGAAATATTTGGAGATATAGCTATTTAGCCAAAGACATACAACCAAGTGTTTTATGCTGTCTGAGTGTTTTAAAAGCATTAAAGGGAAATATTTTGAGATATAACTATTTAGCCAAAGACATACAACCAAGTGTTTTATGCTGTCGGAGTGTTTTAAAAGCATTAAAGGGAAATATTTTGAGATATAACTATTTAGCCAAAGACATACAACCAAGTGTTTTATGCTGTCGGAGTGTTTTAAAAGCATTAAAGGGAAATATTTTGAGATATAATTATTTAGCCAAAGACATACAACCAAGTGTTCTATGCTGTCTGAGTGTTTTAAAAGCAATAAAGGGAAATATTTGGAGATATAGCTTTTTAGTCAAAGACAGACAACCAAGTGTTTTATGCTGTCTGAGTGTTTTAAAAGCATTAAAGGGAAATATTTGGAGATATAACTATTTAGCCAAAGACATACAACCAAGTGTTCTATGCTGTCTAAGTGTTTTAAAGTCATTGATGTGAAATATTTGGAGATATAACTATTTAGCCAAAGACATACAACCAAGTGTTCTATGCTGTCTGAGTGTTTTAAAGTTAATGATGAGACATGTTTTGATCACGGCTACAGTTCACTTATTCATGATCCATGCGTAAACAAACCAGTACTAGGCTAGAAAATGTGCCTCGCCCAAAAGTACTACACCATGACCGTCTTGTCGCAACTGGGGATCGAACCCGGGACGCCAGGTTTCAAATTTAACCTAAACTTTTGGTTGTGATTTCTGTATAAAAAAGTTCTTCATTATCAAATTAAGTTATTTACGAAACGGCGTTCGAACCGTCATACACCAACCGAGAAAAAAACTAACGAAGAAAAAGGTAGAGGAAGGATGTGACGTTGTTGTATTGGATTCATGATTTGTTTCGGCAAAATACACATAGATTCTTAATAATATTCAGAATTTGATGATGAAAATGCACATATTTCATATTTAATTGATATCTGACAAATGTTGGGATCAGGTTAAGATTGTTGATGCGCTATTAAAAGTGTTATTTTAACCTTAAATAGTTCTGCAGCAAACGGCTAAAAACATCTAAGCACAACTATACAAATTAAATTATAATTATTTAATAGAGTTAAAATCATTGTGACCATGGGATATTGCTCATTATGAGCATTTTCTCCTTCTGTCACAATGTTTTTAAAAGTCGTCTGTTGCAGAGGAATCAAAATGCGTCTGCAAGTGGGAAAGTTTGACCACTCGAACAAGCCATTTGGAATTATCAGTTGGTGAATTGGGTTGATCTAATACAAACAAACAAACATACCCAAGTGGGATCGGCATGTCATCAATTTATCATAAGCCTCGCTAGTCAACAATTATTAAAAGTAATGATGTTCGTATTGGGAATACTAACGAGTAGGATTTAACCCATAATTCGTGGTAAACAAAGCGTCATTAGTTGACCTTGTTAGTTTGTTGAACCTTTTGTTAGATTCACGGTTTATCATTATTATAAATTCCTACATCAGAATTATTTATTTTGTGCCCCCAATTCAGTATACACACCGTTACATTATTTTACTCGGTGAAAAAAAGGAAAACCTCTTTTCTAGTAAATCTTCTCCAATTCTGGGATAAGGATTAATTACTCAAAAAATCTAAAACTCAAAATGGTTTAACCCTTTCCCTCATATAGACGCTTTCGGACGCCTCTTCAGCAGACGGCTTTTTGAAAACAGAGTGACAAAAGAAGAAATTGCACAAAACGTGCAATTTCTCCTTTTGCCACAATGTTTTCCACTTTTAGTCATAGGTTATCCATTCAATTATGGAGATTTTCTATGTTTTGACAAAATATGTTCAAAGTCGTCTGCTGCAGAATTGTCGTATGAGGGAAAGGGTTAAGCTCTGTGTTGAAATGAATGAAGTGTAACGTCGGTCCCATTTAATATTCACGTATCTGTGTGACTGTAGCAAGTGTGTGTGTATATATATATGATCCGTTCCACGATAAATCCAACATTGTGGAGAAAAGCGAGTAAAGTATCGACCCGGATCAGCATAAGCATGCCGAGCAGGCTAACCAAGACAGACATTTTTCGCCTCCTGTGGATTTTCTGCTTCAGGAATCATTACTCTATACCTTTACCCCCTTAGACGAAATGTGTTGGTACTTAGGCCCCAGTTGATTATATAAACAATATTATATAAGTTTGTTTGTTTAGTTTTAAACAAATACTCAGTTAAACGTATTTCCTACTAATGCTACTGGTCAATCTATCACGACACTAGCTAGTCAGTCGTAAAGCTAACCCGCCAACGACAAGAAGTATGAGCCATTACTACAATTTAAAAAGTCTCTGATCATATCGGAGATCGAACCCGCGACCTCCCGCACGGAGGCGATACTACGGTTAATATGTTAACACGAAATATCTTTGTAACAAGTGGACCATGATGTTCCTACATCGCTCGTCTGCTTTTATTATATAGCCTCAATATGTTAACTATATATATGAGCGAAATGAGCTCATCCCGCTTGTTGTCATGGTTATCAACTGATCAGAATAACTCGGTCATCCGAGTTACCATTGTGCCAATTTTTTTTCAAATCGGGCCTTAACCAGGGGCGTAGCTTTGCAATAATCAATGTGTAGGCCGTCTCGTGAGAGAATCAACAGTGTGGACTCTGCGTAAAGTATCGACCCGGATCAGCCTAAGCATGCCACACAGGCCTACCCGGATGGACACTTTTCGCCTCCTGTGGATTTTCTGTTTCAGGAATAATTACTCTATACATCTATCCCCCTAATATGGAATGTGTCGGCCGGATCAGTCTGCGCAGGCTGATCTGGTCGATACATTACGCAGATGTTTAGCGCCGCAGCTGCATTTTGAGAAAAAATGTATAGGCATGTGCCTACACGGAGCTACGCCCCTGTATACTTTTTATCAAAAACATTTTTCAAGTTTGTCGACCTTCTCTCCTATCCCATTTGTATTGGAATTTGCGTTTCGACCGCAACCATGATTCACTTTCGTATTCTGGTGAGAAAGACCAGTTTTTGATTGATTACCATCTGCTACACACTCAGATTGGTTGACGTAATAACGCAAAAACCGTCCCCATTCAATATTGAGTCAAATGAGTTTAAACTAGTGTTATACATAGAGTTTAATTAACATTATTTTCATGATACAGGATTTAAATCCCAAGTGGAAGAGATTCTTGCGATTTAAAATCGAGTGCGCCATAGCGCACGAGTTTTTATATGCAAGAATCTCTTTCACGAGGGATTTAATTCCCAAATCATGATAACAATGTTTATTAAACTATATATTACTCGGCGATAATTTTCGTTTTTAAACGACAATACCCCTGTGCAGCTCATATATTTTTTAGCTCAGAAGCGGAGATCTGAATGACGTAATCTGCCAGTTTTGCAGTGACGTCACTACGCGCGCACCGACAAATGTGTACATTGATTGAAAATAAATGTGTCATGGCGATTCAAGCTCTTATTTGCGGATTTAAAAGTGCAATTGTGGATTATTTAACTGTTCATCATGGAAATAAAGTGTTAAGTAGTGAAAACGGAGCTAAATTAGAGATTAAAAAAGTAGTTTCTCAAGTTGGGAAATATCTATATTTTATCATTGAGTATATAAAGTTAACACACTCTGAACTATTTTTTACACCAATCTCATTTAACCTAGACCTAAACTTCGCTAGCTCGTATATATATCTGATGATTGCCCCACACGGGTCGTCTCAGATTGACCTTTGCGTCAGCCAATCAAATTGTCGCTTACCAAATCTTTCGGTATAAAACAGGTATGATAACCCGTGAGAATAACCGATATAGACAAGCGGTGATTGTCGAGTGTTCCGATGGTATTGCATGGACGTTTGTTGCATCATGTGATTACATTGGACAGTAAATCCGCTCAAGAGTATTTAAATGTATAAGGTAATTCGAGACAACCTTTTTATGCCGAGTAGTCCGATCCAACATGTACAGCGGAAGTATTTTGTTTTGAGTTAAACCCTTTCCCTCATATAGACGCTTTCTGACGCCTCTGCAGCAGACGGCTTTTTGAAAACATAGTGACAAAAGAAGAAATTGCACAAAACGTGCAATTTCTCCTTTTGCCACAATGTTTTCCACTTTTTGTCATAGGTTATCCATTCAATTATGGAGATTTTCTATGTTTTGACAAAATACGTTCAAAGTCGTCTGCTGCAGAATTGTCGTATGAGGGAAAGGGTTAATAAGATTGGTTTGTAAACAATCGACCATGCTGCGACCCCCAACAGGTTTATAACTATAACTTTGAATACATCTAGGTAAAAATATATAGAAATCTCTGTAAATGAAATTATAATTATTGAAAAGAGTTGAAACCTTTGTAGCAAAGGGAGATATTGCTGACGATAACCAATTTCTCCTTTTGCAAAAATGTTTTCAAATGTCGTCTGCTGCATATGCGTCGCTTAGTGGTAAAAAGCTACACCCTTTCCCTTACAGCTACTTTAACAGACTTAGTTTGAAAATATTGTGGTAAATGGAGCAATTGCTACCCATGAGCTTAACACATTTGATTTATCCCTTTCCCTCATATACACGCTTTCTGACCCTTCTGCAGCAGACGGCTTTTTGAAAACATGGCAACAAAAGAAGATATTGCTCAAAACGAGCAATTTCTCCTTATGTCACCATGTTTTCAACTCTATTAAATTATTGTACCTTCATTTAAAGGGAGTTTTCCAAACCTTTTAGGGTATGTTTTCAAAGTCGTCTGCTGCAGGTTTGTTGTATGTGGGAAAGGGTTAAAAAAGAAAACAAAACACAGATTGAAGCTTTAATATACGCTTGTTGTCAATTTTAAACGGGTGTCTTACACATAAAGTTAATCTTTAACAAAGAAAATGAAAATGAAAACAATAATCGTACAATATACAAAATGCACTCTCACTTTGTAAATTTATTTTGTATTTATAGTTAAAATGTTATACCTTAGAAAACAATAAAGGATAATTCTTAATAGCTCATAACAGCTCTATATACAAGCAGTTGATAAGTATTGTGTTGAACACAGAGCTCTAGATAAAGGGCATTTTACATCTCCTAAAATCCTTATTTGACATTCAAACCCTATGTTGTGGGTACTCAAAAAAAATTGATTCGTTTGAGTACTCACAACATAGGGTTTGGTTGACTTATAAGAGAAATATTTTAGGCGAAAGACCTGTTCACTCCCTCTTATCTAGTCCTCTGTCAGAACAATGACCAAAGAAAACCTGCCTGATGGCCGTTTACTCTTTCCTAGATAAAGACAACATTTGACACCTCTGCAGCAGATAGCGTTTGAAAACATTGTGGTCAAAGTAGTAATTGCTCACAAGAAGCAAATTCTCCTTTCATCACACAATTGTAAACACTATGAAAAAGTTGCTTGCAGTTATTCAGATTTTACAACTTTTTGTTAAGATATTTGTTAACCCTTTCCCACATACTACAACATCTACAGCAGATGACTTTGAAAACATATTGGCATACAATATGGCAAATCTCTTTACATGAAAGTATAATTATTGAATAGAGTTGAAATTATTATGGCAAATGGAGAAATTATTTCAAAAGCCATCTGCTTCAAAGGCCTCAGAATGCTTCTGTTTGTGGGAAAGGGTTAAAGCTGACAGCTCTAAACATGTCAAACCAGATAAATAAACATCCAGATTGATACTCTGGCAATCAGTATACATTTGAACAAGATAGAATTGATGCTCAGACGGAGCTTATGCTATACATGTAGTCAAACCAGTGCTTAAGACTACCTTTGTTTAGTAATTCCCTGTCTATAGCAACCACAATTACTCATTTTCTATATAATTGACCCTATAATTAAAGCCCACCTGTGAACAAAGACCAGATTGTTCTCTTCCCATTGTCATTAATATCGAGTGGTTGGTTTTCCTGGAGCAAAGCCCAATTTTTCATTACCATAATACCTGATGGCAATCTTTTGCAGGCCCCATGCAAATAACTTTGGTGGTATCCATTTCCCCTCTATGATACAGATGAGTTTTGATATCTGTGCAGCAGATGACTTTTAACTCTTTCCCTCATACAACAATTATACAGCAGACGACTTGGAACATATTTTGTCAAAGAATAGAAAATCTCTATAATTGAATGGATAACCTATGACTAAAAGTGGAAAACATTGTGGCAAAAAGAGAAATTGATTGTTTTGAGCAATTTCTTCTTTTGTCACTATGTTTTCAAAAAGCCGTTTGCTGTAAAGGCATCAGTAAGCGTCTATATGAGGGCAAGGGTTAAGGAAAAGGAAAAATATTTCAAAATGATAAATTTGACATTTTTCCAACTGTTATAGAATTTTTCTTCCAGTTTTATAGATACTATATATTAAATATTTTCCTTAGACCTTTTTTTTTAAAAAGAGGACGCCTTAATAAATTATACATTCAGGTAAACAATCTTTAACCCTTTCCCACATACAACAAATCTGCAGCAGACAACTTTGAAATCATCTGGGCAAAAATATGAAAAATCTCTTTAAACGAAAGTTTAAATATTGGAAAAGGTGGCAATATTGTGCCAAAATGAGAAATAGCTTGTTTTGAGCAATTTCTTCTTCTGTCACAATGTTTTCAAAAAGTCATCTGCTGCAGTCGTCAGAAAGTGTCTCTATGTGGAAAAGGGGAACTGAATAACCAATTTATATGTCTAAGCCTTTTCTATTTGCAGACATATTTTGACATATCTGCAGCAGAGAACTTTTGAAAATACTGTGGCTTAAAGAAAAATAGCTCATAATGAGCTATTTTTTCCTTTACCAGAATAACGTTTGTTCTATTCAATTTTTATGGATTTTTATACTAAACCTTTTCAAAGTCTTCAGATTTGATGTAAGTTAGAAAGGGTTAAAGTATTTTGATCAGACAGAGGAAGAATCTTATTCGACTTGGATAATTTTACATTCTCAGTTTATTCTACAAACAAAAGAAAAAGCTCAACACAACATTCAAGGTTATCAAAAATAATTTAAATTTTATCATATAAAGTTTCATTTTTCCCAATGCAGTGTTTTGGAGTAGACAGCTTTAAAAACAGCATCCACTGGATAAACAGTTCAGACCATGAACAGCAACAGAAAACATCTGGGCAAAACTTGGAAACATTTCTATAAATGAATGTATATTTATTGACTAGTTGAAAGAATTGTGGCGAAAGGAGACTCCAATTTCATATCTTGGGACAATATTTTCAAGACATTTTCTGCAGATCTAAAAAGCTTCTGCAAGTATGAGAGTTAAACCATTTTAATTTTTAATCAATAAAATTATGTATCAGTTTTAAGTTTTCTTTCTCTGAAATTTGTTATGATAACAATGACAGATTTTGAAACATCTTGGTAATATCAGCAAGAGGGAAAGATTTGATATTCACTTTGTACATAAAGGGTAAGAAAGCTTCATCCTCTGCTGGCCATGTTTTAAGACCAATCAACAAAACTTGAAGGATGATTGCAAAGGATCACACAGGGAACATTTATATCAAGTTTTGACTAAAGGTATGCAAGACTAAACAACCTCGCCTCCTGGTGGCCATGTTTTCTACCAATGAACATGGTTTGAAGGAATCTCGTAGAGGCTCACCAAATGGAACATTTCTACAAAATTATTTAAAAATTGGTCAAAAGAAGATGAAAAATAATTCTTTCAGTTACCATGAAAACCAGAATTCTGTTTTGTTCCATAATATTTGAAGGAATTTAGGAGAGACCATCCTATGAAGTTTTATCACAATTGACCCACTTAAGAGAAGTCACTTGAAGCAACACAACAGACCATGAGCTTGACTGGTTTTCAGCAAGTGGAGCTAATAATTACTCATCTCACATTTGATCCTTTACAAGCAATGTTTTAAAACGGTGCCTAAGGTGTATGCATCACTCTAATAGAAATGATTCATTCTGATCCAGCAGCTTTTAAATTATAGTAGCAAACACAAGTAGAGATGCATCTTAGTTAAATTTACTAAAATGTTTATGAAGATTGTAAAATATTACAGAAAAAGCATCCAGTGCCAACATCTTGAATAACAGCTAGTTTTCCCTAATTATCCCATTATAGGGCCAGTTTCATGAGTTGTAAGAAGGTCATACATAACCATTTCTCATGGGTAGAAACATTTGCAACAGACAGCTCTTGAAAACATTCACAGACATTACGGCATAAGGAGAAAATACTCATGATGAGCAATTACTTTACTTGCCAAAATGTTTTCTATTTTTTATGCATCTGCTGCAGATTTGTTGTATGTGGGGAAAGGTCTAAGACCAATCCTCACATTAGATGCACTGTGACCATGTTTACCACGTTTAATAAAGCAAGCCCAAAGGGAGTAATCATAAGAATTCTTATCACAATAATTTAACCATTTACCTAGTTAGACATTTTTTTCAGACATCAAATAAACAATTGAAATATTCTGGAATTTGTTAAACATAAAATAAATACAGCGTTGAGAACGTTGTAGGAATAAGGGAAATTATTATCAAATAAATTTGTCTTTTTCTCTAAAAGGTTTCTAAAAGTCGTCTACTGCAAAATCGGCAAATGTTATTCATCTCAGGGCAAGGGTGAATATTCAAACAAACATAAACAGAAGTATGCTCATAAAATCCATATGCATATACAAAACACAATCATGAACCAAAACACTCATACCCTATACCCTATGCCAGGATATAAGTTAACATTCATAAGTATGCAAAAGTCTAATCCAATATTCTTAAATGTTTTCTTTGAAAACAAAAGAATAACAAAAAAAATCATTACAAATTTAAAATAACATTGATCTCTTCTTTATTCTAGATATTCATATTTGAACTTTGAAAAAATTCCAGAAGAAATGATATGCTCTTATTCTGCATAAGGAGGTTGATTGATGATCCTTTGAATAATTCAGGAAAAGGAAAAATTGGTTAACCCTTTCCCACTTGCAGAAACATGCCGATGCATTTGCAGCAGATGACTTTTGAAAACATTGTGGCAAAAGGAGAAATTGCTCATGATGAGCCATTTCCCCTTTTGCCACAATGTTTTCAACTATATGTAATGATTAAACTCTCATTTATAGAGATATTTCACATTTTTGCCAATATGTTTTCAAAGTCGTCTGCTGCAGAATTGTCGTATGTGGGAAAGGGTTAAAACTCTGTATCATAGTTTTACTTCAAATTTGCCAACAGACGCTTTTCAAGGACATAACTGTCAACAAAAAAAAATTGTCAAGCATGTTGAATATAAAATAATATCTCAAATATATGTGTACAAAATCTAGCAATTGCTTACAAAATGTGAAAACTACGTTTCCAACAACATTTTGAAAAGTGACCTAGGATAGGTAGGAGGAGAAGCAGTTAGTATATTGGTTAACCCTTTCCCACATAGAGCAAATTTGCAGCAGACGACTTCAAAAACATCTTTACAAAAATATGGAAAATAGAGTAGAAAACATTGTGGCAAAAGAAGAAATTGCTCATTTTGACCAATTTCTCTTTTTGCAGCAATCTTCTCAAAAGTCATCCAATACAGGTGCATAAAAATGTGTCTTCAGGTGGGAAAGGGTTAAATACGTGAGCTGTCACACAACAAGGGGTCTTGTTGCATATGTGTATTATGAAGACTGAGGTCAGTCAGTGCATATAAACAATCTAGCTGGAGAACTCTCTGGCTGCCTAAAGAGAACTTTTATCAAAACATTTATGTGTAGTACTATACCACTATTAGCCAAGTATCTCATTGTGATGCGGAAATGACTTTTTTCCCCCATCAAAGCTGAAATCTATAACTCAATTACAAACTGAAGTGCTTCAATAACTTAACTTTCATTCATAGAGATTTTTTCCAAATTAATCTGTTGCAGATCTTTTGCATGTTCAAAATGGTCAATACATTGAAAGAACTTGTTTCACAATGATCCATGAGAAACATCATGAATATATTATCAAGATCAGCATTCAAGATAAGCCCACTCATTTAATGATGTAAAATCTTTCTATTTGGAATTGCATGGAGAATTATTAACTACGACTACAAAAACGGATCAGTGCTAACTTGGTTCCTCTGTCTGTGGTTCATTAACACTAAAGGGTTCATTAGATTCTGGAGTTGGGGAACAACCTGTATTTAAGCTTTTCTTCAAAGTGTCCAAATATTCCTGTTGCGACTGTGCAATCACTTGAGCTAAAATGTCTGCCTCGTTAAAGTTAGCAAAATCAGCTGGAATAAATACAATAAGATTAGTTACTTTGCTTCTGCCATCAAAAAGACAATGTCATATCGTAACCTCGTTCCACATAAACAAATCTGCAGCGGACAGCTTTGAAAATATCTAGGAAACAAGAGGGCCATGATGGCCCTGGATCGCTCACCTTAATTATACAATGTACTGCAATGCAAAACACATCAAGACAATTATTCTGAATGCAACCTCCACAGTGTTAACAATATTTTCCTTCATTTGGTGATCTATATTTTTTTACCTGATATGACCCATATTCCAACATGGACTAGATATCATCAAGACAACATTCTGACAAAGTTTCAACTTGCTCAAAGTAAAAATGCGGCCTCCGGAGTTTGAACAATATTTTCCTTTATTGACCTAGTTTCTGATCCAATATGACCCATATTCGAACTTGACCTAGAAATAATTCCGACAAACATTCTGACCAAATTTCAAGCTGCTGAAGCAAAAAATGTGGTATCCAAAGTGTTCACAAAAATTTCCTTCAATTTGATCTAGTGACCTAGTTTTTGACCCAGCATGACCCATATTCGAACATGGCCTACATATCATCAAGAAAAACATTCTGATAAAGTTTCATCATGCTGAAATTAAAAATGCATTATCCAGAGTGTTAACAAGATTACCCTTCAATTTGGCCTAGTGACCCAGTTTTTAACCCGGCATGACCCATATCCGAACTTGGCCTAGATATCATTTAGACAAACATTCTGACCAAATTTCAAGCTGCTGAAGCAAAAAATGCGGCATCCAAAGTGTTAACAAGATTTTCCTTCAATTTGACCTAGTGACCTAGTTTTTGACCCGGCATGACCCATATTCGAACTTGGCCTAAATATCATTCAGCTCAACATTCTGACCAAATTTCAAGCCGCTGAAGCAAAACATGCGGCTTCTACAGAGTTAACAAGATTTTCCCTCAATTTGGCCTAGTGACCTAGTTTCTGATCCAATATGACCCATATTTAAACTTGACCTAGATATCTTTAAGACAAACATTCTGACCAAATTTCAAGCTGCTGAAGCAAAATATGTGGCATCCAAAGTGTTAACAAAATTTCCCTTCAATTGGACCTAGTGACCTAGTTTTTGACCCGGCATGACCCATATTCAAACTTGGCCTAGATATCATTCTGAACAAATTTCAAGCCGCTGAAGCAAAAGATGCGGCTTCTACAGATTTAACAAGATTTTTCCTCAATTTGGCCTAGTGACCTAGTTTCTGACCCAATATGACCCATATTTAAACTTGACCTAGATATCTTTAAGACAAACATTCTGACCAAATTTCAAGCTGCTGAAGCAAAAAATGTGGCATCCAAAGTGTTAACAAAATTTCCCTTCAATTTGACCTAGTGACCTAGTTTTTGACCTGGCATGACCCATATTCGAACTTGACCTAGATATTTTTAAGACAAACATTCTGACAAAATTTCAAACTGCTTAAGCAAAAATTGCGGCCTCTGGAGTGGAAAATGTAGCCCGTAGAGTGTTAACAAGCTCAAATGTTGACGACGCGCGACGGACGGACGCCGGACAAAATGTGATCACAATAGCTCACCTTGCACTTCGTGCATAGGTGAGCTAAAAATATGGAAAATCATCTCAGATATTTAAATAAGAAGAAACCTAGAATGAATAATTAGCTAAGGTTTGAAGAACATAAACCATGTTACTCCTTATAAGTAAAGTATATGTAGGCCAAGTATTCCATCATATAAAATGACCAGTCTTTCCCTTTTCCACAACATTTTAACCGTATATCAAAATTATGTTTTAAAATATTCTGATATTGCATCATTTAATTTAGATGTTGTCAAAGAAGCAGATAACTCTAATTATAGCAGGGAAAGGGTTAGTAATACATTGATAAAAGAGAAATATATACCATAAATAGATTCTGGATATTGGTTCACAAGGGACTTCGTTTCAAACTCATATCCACCAGTGGCACCCTCTAGAACATCGGAAGGATGGGTATTTTGAACTTGCATAGGCTGTGGTGAACCATTATCACTGATATGTGTTGTAGTGTTGTGATCAGGGACCTCTACCCTCTGTGGGCTGTTTTGTGCCGAGGTTGGGGCACTGCTTTTGTGTCTTGGAGAACGCCCGACCCTACCCTCAGGGGAGCCCGCATTCTCAAACCGGGCAGAATACTCACTCGAGGAACTACAAGTAGCACTAGCTGTGGTTGACTAAAATAATTAAAGAAAAATGTGTCAATAATTCTCTTTTATAGTGAAAGTGTGATGGACAGAAGACAAAAACGTGATCCTTAAGTATCTCCCTGCAAAAGGGAGGAAACTCTAAAAGAGTGATCTTATTTCATCAATAGATTAAGCCTCACCATGTCCTGTCAAATAATGACGAGAATATCTTTCGCACTAAGGAAAATCAATTTATATCTAATGTTATCCTTTTCCCTGATAAGGATGACATTTGATGCCTTTAGAGAAGGTAGCTTTTTATGTGTAGTATTTTACCACAATGTTTGCATCTTTGTAACATACTTATCAGATGTTGTATTTTTTCCCCTCACATGTGATAAAATTGTTAATTTCATTTGGTTTTACCCAGTTTTCAACAGTCAAATATCACAGCTGTCAACTTTGTATCCACAAACAATACCTCAAATATTCCTATTTTTGTTTTATTTTCTTCAGATATGTTTCAAGCAAGATGACTCATCTACAACAGATAACTTTAGAAAATATTGCTACAGAAGGCACAACGTTTTCAATTCTATTCTATTTAAGTTTCAATATTTAATTTAAAGTCATCTGCCACATATTTGCTTAACCCTTTCCCTCGTACAACAAATCTGCAGCAGACGACTTTGAAAAAATACCCCCAAAAAGGTACAATAATTGAACAGAGTTGAAAGCTTGGTGTGAAAAGGAAAAATTGCTTGTTTTAAGCAATTTTTCCTTTTATCCCCATTTTTTCAAAAAGCCATCTGCTACAGAGGCTTCATAAAGAGTCTATATGTGGGAAAGGGTTAAGTAAACTCTTTACATGTTCGGAAGATCTAACCCTCCTCTCATTATCTTTCAGCCATTGTAGATACGATTCCCGGGCTACCTGTTCCTCTATGGTCTCTTGAGTTACCTCCCAGTCTGTCTCACGGATCTTGTCCTCAAACATAGCCTTAAATATATACATAGAACAATTTGAGTGCTTCTCCAGGAAAATCTACCTTAACGTAATCAATTCACTTGTGGAAAAAGATCTGCCAGCGCATTCATGAAGCTGATGCCCTGACTGATCCGATTCTACACTGGTTAATGGTTCTAACTTACAGTTAGCTTTTGTAGAGTGCAGTTCATTTGTACATGTTGGATGTGATATTATGAGGTATCAAAATCAGATGAAGCACAAGTGAAAATAATATAAATTTGTAAATTTGTGTGATAGTGTTTAATCATTGCCAGAAAAAACGTATTTTCAAAATATTTAAAGAATGAGATATCTCAACTTCTTTGTTGTTGATAAAATCAGAGTAATTTGAACTGCCAGTTGATTATAGTGGTATTTGACTGAAGTAAAATGTTCTCAACAGCAGATTTTCAAGTGATACAGTTTCATGAGAAAAGCATATGACATTGGAATTCTACAACCCAGTTTGACAAACAATAACAACGACCCTTGTATAACGTTTCCTTATCAGTGGTCTCTAGAGAGCTAACAAACAAATTGTTGATGACAAAAATGGCGTCAGTTATTCACTTTGAGTACTTTGTGCTTAGGTGAGCTAAATATGTAGCCTCTAGAGCATCCACAAGAGGTTACAAAAAGTTGATCAAATATGACCCTTTTTCATACTTGGCCTAGATATCAAACAATCTGTTCACAGGAAAATTGTTGGAGACAGAAGGCGAGAAAATTATTAAAAATTACCTGTTCAATGACAACATTTTCAGACTGTTTCGTAGCATCTCTCACAAGTTTCTTCTCCGGTAACTACAAGTATACAACAAAATAGGATGTGTCTTTACTAATACGGATAAATTGATATACAGATGTTGCAACCACAAAAGATCAAGATCAGCATGCATATCTGAGCAATTCTTGAAGAATCGTGATTGCCCCACAAATGACGAGCTATGGTAGTGAAGCTTGTAAAAGTCAATATGGGCAGTAAATGCATGTCTTTAAGCTGCCTTTCAGACAATTTATAACCAATGCAAATCATCTTCAAACAATGGTGACAGCTTGAAAAAGTGTTAGACAACAATCAATCAGTTATTGTCCCAAGAGTATGTTAAAGTTCACAATAATTACCAGATTTCAAGCAGATGACTGAAAACATTTGAGCAGAATGTGTAAAAATCTCTATTAATAAAAAAAATTCTTTATTCAATCTTTGTAGAAAAATAAATCACTAGTTATTAGCTATTTCTTCTTTATTCACAATGATTTCAAAAGTGGAAAGGGTTGCGTGAGATAATCTTGATTATTGACCAGACCCATTTACAACTCTTTACTAAGCCAGTAGTATAAAGGGAAAAAGTTAAAGCTTACAGGAGGTTGGAAATTAGCAAATGGAAGACCCAAGCCAACGCCTACAGTTGCCTTGTATGGGTTAACAACAGCATTGTAATGGACATTTCTGTGGTAGCTGATTCTAATTGGGTCATTATCTGTCTTGTAGGTGCCATGAAATGTGTTGATAGGCTCTGAAAACAATTAAATAGATGTATGTTTAAATTAAGATCCTAACGAAAAAGAGTTAAGTGACATAATGTATGCAATGCCTGCAGAAAGGCATGTCAGGCAATTAAAACCAATTAAATCAAATCTTAATGCAAAGACAAAAGATGGAGAAGTGATTTCTTAAGAGTTTCCTGATGTAAATTGATATGACAGAAACACAATCAAGACGGTGTTAGTGTACAATCTATACAGCTATGAACGGTTAATTAACCTCTGATAATTAACAGAGAGATAGGTTATATAAAGCTGCCATTAAAGTTGGCCTATTGAATTTAGTCTTTAACAAACAAATCTGTTGAATTGATATCCCTGCTGAAAAATTTGCCTAAGACCACCTAAGTGATGCTGAATATTCTGAATGTTGATGAACTGTGTAGCACTAAGGCACAATTTGATGGATTTACAAATTAATTTTCAGAGACACTTATCTGCACTAGTTTACAGTCAAGCAAGTTTTCTTTCAATTGGCCGATAAAAGGATATCCAATTTCAATACTGTGGATAATTCTAGTTATGTCCTCCTTATCTTGGCCATTTCGAGGTAACTCAGCAGAGCTCTAGATAAGGAGCGTTTTGCTTGTTTTAAAATCCTTATTTTATACGCTAACCCTATGATGTGGGTACTCAAAAGAATTGTCTCAATGAGACGATTCTTTTGAGTACATACAACATAGGGTTTGGTTGGATAATAAGAGAGATATTATAGGGAAAAAGTGATGTTAACCCTTTCCCTCATATAGACGCTTTCTGACGCCTCTGCAGCAGACGGCTTTTTGAAAACATAGTGACAAAAGAAGAAATTGCACAAAACATGCAATTTCTCCTTTTGCCACAATGTTTTCCACTTTTTGTCATAGGTTATCCATTCAACTATGGAGATTTTCTATGTTTTGACAAAATAAGTTCAGTCGTCTGCTGCAAAATTGTCATATGAGGGAAAGGGTTAACCCCTCCTTATCTGGACCTCTTCAACTGGTTCATTGAGGTCAACATTTAAATTTGATGTTTTGATATACCTATACTGTATTGATACACTTCAATGGGTCTATTGTATATTTCACACATGGCTTGAATCTCTAGATGGTTCCCATGGCAATGGTCCATTCGCTTACGATTTAGATACGTCGTAAAGTCTTCTGTCACATAGTGCGAATAATGATCAGAGTTCTTTGCCTGTAAGCAAATGAAATATTTCTAAAACTATTTTTCCTGAAACATACAGACTTTTTATGCCTCTGCAGCAGATTGTTTGGGGCTTAACACCGTTTTCAACAACTTTTCAGTCATATCACAGCAGCCAGTTCACCTACTCATGTGTTTCCTAGCTTTCTCACACCGGTACTCCATACAACATACTTTCCAAGCAACTGGCTGCTTTTCCACATAGACTGTTAGCCCATTTGTGAAAGAGTGTTGGCAGAGCTGAGATTTCAACTCACAACCCCTACAGCAGATAACTTTTGAAAACAAGTAGGAAATGATAAATTTCTTCATTTCTTACAATGTTTTTTAACTCTTGTTTTAGAATTGTAAATTATTACATTTGATCAAGATTATACATTTTTCCTCAGAATCAGATGTTTCCAAAGCAGACAACTCTTGGTTGATTTTTTCACACAGGACTCCCTATCATTCAATCCCTTTTGCGGGAAAAATCCAGGTACTGCTTTGTCAATGAAAAATTACTTATTTCAAGCTAGGTACTTTATTAGTGATTGTAAAATACAAGACAAAAATATCTTAACCTAGAACAGATGGTTTTTAACATTCTGCAGTAGACAATATTTCAAAACATTGTATTTGTAACAGTTCTAACAGATTCAACCTGACCATGGCTTGTAACTAGGACCTTTTGATCTGAAGGCATTCGCTCTAAAGCAAGGCAGTTCATAATGTATAAAATTTAGTGTACACTTTTACATACATACTTTTGCTACATTTTAACAGAGAAATGAATAAATAACTCTAATTGAGCAATTTCCCTCTTTCTCACAACATTTTCTAACATGGGTAAAACTAATCCATCTGATTTAACTGATACACTTTTCTAATACATTTTCAAAGAAAATGAGCCTAAATATATTATAATATATAAACATGTATTTATTTACAACCTGAAGAAAATGGAAAAATATGAAGTGATTCACATAGATCTGAGAAAAGTTGCTTAACCGTAAAATTAACCCTTTCCGATTTACAGACTAACGGACGCATTTTGATGCATCACTAGCAGACAACTTTTGAAAACATTAAACAAAAGGAGAAATTGCTCATAATGAGCAATTTGTCCATTTGTCGTGACGTTTAAAACTATATTAAATCTTTACAACTCCATTCATAAAGAATATTCATATTTTGCTTTGATATTTTTTAAGTCTTTTTAATACTGCAGATTTCTCCATTTTCCACAGTGTTTTTAAAATAGTCATAGCACGCCAATAAATGTTGTCTAAGGGAAAGGGTTAAAAGAACATTGTAAACTCTTCAAAGCGCTGTAATATTGTCATACTGTGACATCAATAAATACACCAATGTCATAATGATGATGTCACAGCAAAGTGTAAGATAATATCATTATGTATCTAGATAATATCATATCTATATAATATTATTGTATATTCCTAAGATGATTTCACTCCGATACAAATTACAATTGTGGAATAATTTTCTGTATATCATTGCATAGCACAAAATACGCCTGCATACTTACCAAATATTCTATACACTGTTTTCGGACAGTACTGTGCATCTCTTGGTCACCAAACACTTGATCAGCTGGAAATAATCAAAGCAAAATGATTTGACCTAATGCAAATATAAAACTGACAAAGTATAAATTATAATTGTGTTATAATTGTGGCGGAAGAACAAGAGCTATTGTTTCCAAATCTAATTAATAACTGTAAGAACTCCATTTGAAAAAAATATGTTTTGAAGTCGTCTGCTGATAAATTGTGGTTTGGGGGAAAGTGTCGGATCATGGAGTATATCAAGTAGTAGCTCATGCCGTCATGGTCCTCATGGACAAAGAAAAGTTGGGAGGATAAATACTGTGAGGGAAAACTTCACCTTATCATTATGTAGGACTCTCGATGATCTAATGCATACATGTAACTAAAGGAAAATCTCTATAAATGACAATTTAATATGTGAATAGATATGAAAATATTGTGACAAAAGAAGAAATTGCTCATTAAGAGCTATTTCTCCTTTTGCCACATTGTTTTCAAATGTTTTCTCTTGCAGATGTGTCAGAATGCTTCTGCATATGGGAAAATAAATATGTACATGCATGTTTAACACAGGCAAAAATATGTGAAAAACATGTTAAAACAGGTGACCCCCGGGGCATAAATAATTGGAACAATCTTTGTAGAGGACCACTAGACAATGATACACATCAAATATATACGCTCTAGGCCTTATTGTTTAAGACTAGTAGACTTTCAAAGTTTTACCCTATATATCTCTATGTAAAACAGATGACTCAAGGGCTGGGCCACTTTTGACCCCAGGGGCTTAATTTTGGGCAATATCATATGTAGTGGACCACTGCACTAGACAATGCTACACACCAAATATCAAAGCCTTTCGGTTTTAGACAAGAAGATTTCCAAAGTTTTTCCTTTCAGTAGCCTTGGCAACCAGAGTTCTGCATGGAATTTATTTCTTTGAACAACTTTGAAAGAGGATCACCTAAGGATCATTCCTACCAAGTTTAGTCAAACTCCAAACTGTGGTTTTGGAGGAGATGTCACTTAAAGAAATTATTGACTAAGGTCATCAGGCCATCACACTAGCTAGGCATGAGCACTTTGTACTTAGGTAAGCTAAAAATGTTCATTTTGAACAATTTCTGTTTCCAACAATGTAAGCAAATTTTAGTCTGCATCAGAGATCAGAGGTCCGCAAGGTTGTCTATGTCCTTGATAAAGTTAAAGCTCTTATCTCATTTGATACAATTTTACAATGACAGTTCAACATCTATACAAACTTCTAACATGTAATATAAATAAATATTAATAAAAGAAGTCCTACCGACTGCTCTGAACAAACATGCTCCATCTTCACCCATCCTTTTAATACAGAATCCCTTCTGTTCCTTCAGACTGGTTTCAAACCATTTTTCAAGCTGCAAAGTATTATAATTATTTTGAAAGTCAGTTACATAAATCCTTCAAGATCGATTTTTTTTAAATGGACTTTCATAACCAATTTTTGGAAAATTAAAATAACTAGAAGGCCATGATGGCACTGGATCCCTCACCTGAGTACAGGTAATGCAATGTGATTTGCCTTGAAGCCTCAATAACTCATTTTGCGGTCATGTAAATTAAAAGAAGATGTTCAAGAGGACCAGCATAGCTTTACTGCCACAAGGAGAAATAACCAAGGGCCTGCTGTGTGACTGTCGTTCGCCTTTTTCTCCAAATGCTAAATGAATGGCAATAACTTTTCATGGCCTCAGGGTTTGGTGTTGAGGCTTGTTTTATCATGTCTTTTAAAAATTTCTTTCGCATTTATCAGACACTCGATCAACGTTATTATGAAGTTCACATCCTTCACAGCTGTCTCAAAGATTAAATAAAATCTATATTACATTAGATTGTGCCTAAAAATGATGCCTCATACCACTTTAAAACTTTAATCCATTAAAATTCAATTCATAAACCATTTTGTTTCCGCAAACACTTGGTTAAATAATCTAGACGAAAAATTAAACGAAACATTGCACCAACTCCCTATGCGTTTCGCGTGAATAAGTTCTGTAACTATTTCGTTAAAATAAAACGACGAACTGTGATTAATGTGAGTCAAGCCTCTTAGTCTAAGAGATGGATTAATTAGAGATTAAAACATACAAAAACATGAGTAACATCCTTTGTGTTTGCTTTTTACAATAGACAAATGGTTGAATTAGCGTACGCGAGATTCAACCAAATTCATGGTAAAAAATTAGATAAGAAAAAATGAACGTAAGACCTCGCGTATGCAAAATAATAACAAAATGAAAAATGAGCATATGCGATGTCTTTCTTTGTAGGACTAGTTACAAAGGATAACATGTTAACAGGTGCACGATGGGCGGCGCAGGCTTGGCGATAACAATTAATCACCTTCAGCACTTTGTGCTTAAGAGAGTTAAAAACGTTAAGCAGCAATTGCTATCACAGAATTTAAATTTTGATTTTTTTTGATAACAAATATCTCTACTCTACAGGATTCGAGTTGTCCCGGCTAGCTAAAAAACCTACATCTTCAATATTTTCTGGATGTGGTGGTGGCACATATTCATCTCCGCTATTGTGTCCAGATTCTTCCTCCTCATAATTCACTGTTTGTTGTAGTCCAGTAGCCGTTGCTACATGACACCCGCCTCTGTGTTTCCGTGTATGGTTTCTGTGTGGGGACGACCTATGTCTCCTCTTGTTGTGACCCGAAGCGGAATCGTGAGGGTCATACGAACCACCTGGGTCATGCGAGTTTAATTTATCCTCACGGGAGGTGGACGGCAGCCACCTTGTAGGTGAGTTGCGTGTTCGGGTAACTTTGTCGTGACGACTTTCTGACGTTGATTGATGGTGACGGGGATGAAGAGTCAGAGTATGGTCCACATTTTCTTGTTCATTCTTCTCTTTTGTTACCTTCTTCTTCGGTAAAATTGTCATTGCTGCAAACTTGGATTTCTTAGGTATCCGTATACTCTAGTAAGATCCACAACAAATAAATAACAACGCTGTTATTTGAGTTTAATTAAAATACACTAATTGTGCGAATTTCTGGATTATGGCGACAGCCATTAAGTGACGTCAGAGATTATTTTGATTCCGACTGCCCTCTAGCGGACATTCTTTTCAGTTAAACGTCATATGAACTTTTATCAAGGTCTTGCACTACATTCAGCATAACGCCCTATGTAACAAGAAAACTAATAGAAACATGCAACACAAACAATTCAGTTTAAAAAATAAGAGAATGTAAATCCAGCAATCTCTTTTCCTTTAGTTACGATTCACCTGTCCCTGCGTTACGAATTATTTCGCTACCTATGAATTTCGCACCAAATATTTTTGCTATGACTTGTTTTTAAAGTGCTTATTTCTAGTATTGGGGGAGGATAGCTTTCCATCTCTTTTATTTTGTTACAATTGTTTTTTTTTTACATTTAGTTATTATGCAGTAATTGAAATTGGGGAAACAAGCTTATTAACAAAACACAGAACAGTTACAGAATATTGAAAGAGCGTCTTACCGATCAAGATTAATCAAAATGTCTGCGCCCTTGAGACAAGCAATCAAACAAACTTTGGTTTTATCTTCGAAAAGGAAACCATTATTAACGACAGGTATTTCATTTTGTGTATTTTGTAAAATTTGAACATGTTATTATTTCAAATGACACGAGCAGCTGTTTGAAATGAATGATAAAGAGAAATGTGTGACCCTTCTTTAAGTTGCGCACTTTTCGACTGTAGTAATAAACGGATATTATTGCAAGAAATAAGTGTCACCCACATATTCTCATACAGTCAACTGCAATACGACTCTTGAACTTTGGATGGGAATTTAACAATAACAAACAAACAGTCACTCTAATAAACACAATAACAAATATAGGAATAACATCTGATTCCTGGGCATGCTATTAACATTGCAGATAATGTGCTTGCTGATTTCCTATCAAAGGCAGTTTGCAAGGAAGTAATTGATCTGAATTCTGAAGCAATATTGACTACACATTCAGATGTCGAAAGGGGAATAAAAGAAATGACTAATGGCAAAGACATTGGGAATTATCCAACAGAGGTTGCTTCCCTATATCATGTCATAAAACCAAATGTACATGAGACAGTTTGACAAACCTGACAGGAAATTATACGGCACAAATGACAATTACGTATGTGTTATGTACGGAATACCGTTAGGGCCATCACAGATCATCGCCTGTGAATGTGTTGATCTGAAACGCGATACTCAACAGTACGATGATGATAATGCGACAGTACGATGATGATAACGCGACAGTACGATAACGAAAACACGTTAATACGGCAGTACGATGATGATAATGCAATATACTATCGTGTTTTCACAATCGTACTGTCGTGTTTTCACCATCGTAGTATCGTACTGTCACGTTATCATCATTGTACTGTCACGTTATCATCATCGTACTGTCGCGTTATCACCATCGTACCGTGGTGTTATCATCATCGTACTGTCAAGTTATCACCATCGTACTGTTGTGTTATCATCATCGTACTGTCGCATTATCACCATCAGACCGGCGTGTTATCATCATCGTACTGTGGCATTATCACCAACGTACCGTCAGTTATCATCATCGTACTGTCACGTTATCACCATTGTACTGTTGCAATATCACCATCGTAACGTCGTGTTATCATCGCACTGTCATACAATCGCCTTCCGGTGCGCATGTGCATAGAAGAATTTACCCTCCATGTGACATAATGTCGTATTCAGAAGCAGAAGGTAAACATTAATTCTGGTTCATAAATCCGTATAAATTTGTATTAGATCTATGTTATTAATGGAATTAACACTGCCTTCTTTCATATTTGCTGTATGATTCATGAATCCGTTTGCGCACCGGAAGGCGATGGTACAATGATGATAACGTGACAGTACGATGACGATAACGCGATAGTACGATGGTGATAACACGACAGTACAATGGTGATAATGCAACAGTACGATGATGATAACATGACAGTACAATGATGATAACGCGACAGTACGATGATGAAAACGCGACAGTATGATGATGATAACACAATAGTACGATGATTATAACACGACAGTACTGTCGAGTATCGCGTTTCAGATCAACACATTCATAGGCGATGGCCCTAACGGTATTCCGTAGTTATGCAAGATTAAATCAATATCTGCACACATTAGGACTCACTGAAAATGCTTTATGGACATGTGGCAGCAGGAAACTGTTGAACACAATCTTCTTCACTGTGAGAAATATTTTAAAGAGAGAGAAGACATGCAAACAAATATCTACAACATCACAGGCCATACAGAACTAAATCTTCAATTACTTCTTTCAACCAAATTCAACAAACCATCAGTATTTGATAGACTACTGGGTGATTTTTAAATCCCAGGCAAGAGTCTCAGTCAAAATGTCATTTTAAGTCTGGTTAAATTGCTTCGACTATATATATTTTAATATATTTAAAAAGAATATCAATTCATTCAAACACAAGATTTGTAGGAAGGAAATAATAAAAGATAGATAAATACAACAACTTTTACAATATTACAATATTGTCTTGATATTCAAAATAATTTACTAATATGATATAAATTATAAAAAACACTTCATGTTTGCCCGATAATTTCCCAAAATGAATTACCATTACAATAGATCTGAGGCAGATGACTTTGAAAATATCTATGCAAATCTTTGTAAATGAAAGTGTAATTACTAAATAGATTTGAAAACATTGTGGCAAAAGGAGCAATTTCTTCTTTTGCCACAATGTTTTCAACAGTTGTCTGCTTCAGAGGCATCAAAAAGTGTCTGTTTGTGGGAAATGGTTAAAGGTAAATTTTTGTATTTTTCAGAGAAGTTATGGAAACAATCAGCTTGCCTCCTTTGTACAGCAAAGGCTGTAAAAAAAAGAGAATGGCAACTCCACAGTGCAGTATATCTTCAAAGACACCCTATCATCACAGTTGAAATGTCAGATATGGAGAAAGAATTCAAGGACTATATGGACAAAGTTGAATTTAAAAATAGTTTACTGTCGGATCATGAAATGGCTTTAAAGGCAGAGGCAAAGTAAGTAAGAACAGGGACGTAGATAACCCCTTTGCACATACAACAAATCTGCAGCAGACGACTTCGAAAACATCCACGCAAAAACATGAAGGTACATGTATAATAACTGAAAAAAGTTGAAAACTTTGTGACAAAAGGAGAAATTGCTTTTTTTGAGCAATTCTACTTTTATGACAATGTTTTCAAAAATGGTCTTCTGTATATGCGTCAAAATGGGTCTACTGGTGGGAAAGGGATAAGAGGAATAAGTAACATAATTGCACCTAGAATATCATAAGATATTTTCTGGAATTTTAAACATTCTTTTATTGCAATAGATAAAAATATTCGAATGCATAACACGTTTTGATTTATAATCTTTTATCCTTATGAATAATGTCAGTCTATTAAATTTTGTAACAGAGTTATTAAAATTAAATAATCACAATACCTGTGTTTTTTAAACCAGTCGTTATTCAAATTACAAAGAAATTCCAGTTGTTCAATGTATCTGTAACTTGAGTTGAATTTCTAAGCTTTCTTATCTACGTTCCTCGTAAGAATAAGACATTGGGAAAGTGTTAGCTTCCTGATACATGTTGCTTTTTAACCCTTTCTCACCTGCAGACACATTTTAGCGCATCTGCAGCAGATGACATATGAAAACATTGCAGCAAAAAGTAAAAATAGCTTTATACACAATGTTTTCAACTTTATGCAATAATACTACTTTCAATTATTTAGGATGTTCCATATTTTTGCTTTGAATCTTTAAACCATGTCCCTTTAGACGGTTTCTGACACATTTGCAGCATGCAACTTTTGAAAACATTCTGGTTAAAACTTCTTTCAGTGTTATAACATTAATTTACAGAGAAATTTCATTGTTTTGTTTATATGATTTCAAAGTCATCTGCTGCAAATTTATTGTATGTGGGAAAGGGTTAAAGACATCTGCTGCACATGTTGTTGTATGTTGGGAGGGGTAAATGAAAGGTTCATGTAAAGGGCATCATATTGACCTAGTACGTGTCACATACTTAAATTAGGTTACTGCGAAATTTAAAGAAATGGCTTGTCCAGGAAATATCACATATTCTAACCTTTCAGCTTATATTAAGCACACTCAATGTCTGCTTCCTGGAGTCTTTAGAAGAGGTTTTGTAAAAATGCCAAGATACTCAACACATTTTTTAAATATGAATTTTCATGTTTAAGGCAAAAAACAATCGGTGTTTATTCTACATTAGACTTGGAAGATAAGTGGCAGAGTAAATTTGAAGAATTTAAATTGGCCTCAAGAATCTCAGGTAAGATTTAATTCATTATTTAACCCTTTCCCACATACAATTTTTTTGCTGCAGATGACTTTAAAATCATGTAGCTAAAATAATCTATAAATGAAAATAATATTATTGAAACAACTCAAAAACATTGTTACAAAAGGAGATATTGATTGTTAGCTCACCTAAGCACGAAGTGCGAGGTGAGCTTTTGTGATCACTCACCGTCCGTCGTCATCATCGTTGTTTGTCTGTACGTCTGTTAACAATTTCCTAAAAATGACTTCTCCTACTGAACAATCAACTGATTTCAAAATAACTTCACAGGAATGTTTCTTAGGTGGTCCTCTTTTAAAGTTGTTCAAACAATTTAATTTCAAGTATAACTTTTGTTACTGCGGCAACAGAAAAAGCAAAAATTATTTTGCACAAATGTTCCTTGGGGCACCCTCTACTAAGATTGTTCAAATCATTCCGATCAGTTGAAAAACACTGCCACCAGTAGGCAGAGATTGTTTCCTTATATAATATGTGCATTGTAAAATCTTTAAAAATCTTCTTGTCCAAAATGAACGGCCTGATTTAAAGATAATTTGGCACTAATGTTCCTTGGGTGACCCTCTACCAAGATTGTTGAAATTATTTTGATCTGATAAAAACATGGCCACCAGGGGGCGGGGCTTGTTTTCCTTATATGTAATATAGTGAACAAATCTTCTTGTACTAAATTGCTAGCCCGATTTGAAAATAAATTGGCACAAATGTTCCTTGTGTGACCCTATGCCAAGGTTGTTCAATTTATTCTGATCCGTTGAAAAAGATGGCCACCAGAGGGGTTGCTTGTTTTCCATATATGTATACAGTAAAAACTTTGAAAACTATTGAAGTTCTATTAAATCAGGTGAGCGATATAAGGCCATCATGTCACTCTTGTTTTTCAAAAGTCATCTGTTGAAGAGGCATCAGACAGTGTCTTTATGAGGAAAAGGGTTAATATATTATGAATTTTTGGTCTAGTATAATTTTAAAAACTGTGTAAAAATGAGTAGAATATATCAATAAACTGTAGGTGCAAATTGCATCCTCTGATCATGATGAATATACATCAAGGTCTAATTGTGGCAAAAGAAAAAAATAATCATGACTATAAATATGAGCTGTCCCACGAGAAAACCAACATTATGGACTCTGCGTAATGTATCGACCAAGATCAGCCTGCACAAACCGCACAGGCTAATCTGGGCCAACATATTCCGCCCCAGGGGGATAAAGGTATAGAGTAATGATTCCTGAAACAGAAAAACCTCAAGATGCGAAAAGTGTCTGTCCAGGTTAGCCTGCGGGGCATGCCTAGGCTGATCTGGGTCGATACTTTAAGCAGAGTCCACAATGTTGGTTTTCTCGCGGGATGGCTCATATCTCCTTTGGCGCAGAATATTTCAACTTTATTCAGTTATACATGTAACACTTTCAATTTAAAGGATTTTCCATAGTTTTGTCAAGATATTTTCTTGCTTGGGAAGATTGTTGTGTGGAGAACTGGTGTTAGAAAACCAGGAAATGCATGAGTAGGTGAACTGGGCGCCGTGCTATAACTGAGAAATTGTTAAAAACGGCGTTAAACCCCAATCAATAAAAAAAAAATCAAGATATTTTCAAAGACACTTGCTACAAATTTGTTGTGTGCAGAAATTGGTTAAACTGACTTTATTATGTATTCATAATACAAGATTTCAACTAACACAGACACATTTTTCAGAAGTTGTCAGCTGTTGAGACCATCAAAATTATAGCTTATTATCTATTAGTGTATAAATATTACCTGCATTATCGGCTTAATATAAAATCAGGCATTTTAGACCTTCTGCATCATGCACTTGAATTAGGACATGTGTTAATCTATTAACCCTTTCCCAAATACATAAATCTGATGCAGACGACTGAAAACATCTCTGCTGCAGATGTGTAAAAATGCCTCTGCAACTGGGAAAAGGTAAAATGAAGACGCATTACGTTAACCCATTCCCACATACAATAAATCTGTAGCAGATGACTTTAAAAAGAGCAATAGTAAAATATGGAATATCTCTATAAATGCAATCATAATTAGTGAATAGAGTTGAAAACATTGTGGCAAAAGGTGAACTTGCTCATCATGAGCATAAAAAAGCGACTATATGTAGGAAAGGGTTAATTTATAATTTACCACTTGGTGGTGTAGTGGTTAAATCTAGAGCAGGTGACCTGCTTCAATCCCTGGTTAGGTCATACCAAAGACTTAAGAAATTGTACATGTAGTAATGGCTTCCCACCTTTGCGCTCATGATTGCTGGATATATCATTAAGACTGATAACAAGATAATTTACCCAGGAAATGCCGTGACATATCTGAAATACTGTTGAAATTTGTGTTACCCGGTATACACAATTCATTTTTTTCTAATTGTGCTATTTAGAGAGATCTCATCTCCTTTTCTCGCATAACAAATCTGCTGCAATTTCTCCTTTGGTCACAAAGTTTTAAAATACATCTGTATGTGAGAAAGTGTTAAAAGTGAATCCTTCAGAAGAAGAATTTATTGAAAACATTGTGGCAAAATGAGAAAAAGCTTGTGAGCAATTGCTCCTTTGCCAAAAAGTTTTTAAAATTGTCTGCAGAGGTGACAGAAAGCGCCTGTATATGGGAAAGGTTGGATGATGCCAATGTGTTTGTCGTCTGTAAAAAGTTAGTTTTTTTCCATGAAGTGATCATAATGCAGTCTGTTTACTTTTGGAAACAAACTGGCACGAAGGAAAAAATGGGCAAAGGTCATCTACTGCAGAAACGCCAATATGTGTTTGCATGTGTGAAATGGTTCTTTAATCCTTTCCCTCATATAAATGCTTTCGGACGCCTCTGCAGCAGACGGCTTTTTGAAAACATAGTAACAAAAGAAGGAATTGCACAAAACGTGCAATTTCTCCTTTTGCCACAATGTTTTCCACTTTTAGTCATAGGTTATCCATTCAATTATGGAGATTTTCTATGTTTTGACAAAATATGTTCAAAGTCGTCTGCTGCAGAATAGTCGTATGAGGGAAAGGGTTAAACTAATTTATTTTGCCGAGTCAACAAGAACCCAAATAACCCGACACGGCTCGTGTATATTTCATACAGAGGCGGATGAAACAAACGACATGACGAGTACAAGGCGAAAGATGGACCAGAAGCTTATTTTGGTTGTCAAGCAGAAATATGGGTCAGCAGAACCAGTCTGGTGCCTGCCTCAGATACAACTAAATGATGGAGAATCTATGAGACAGGTACAGGCAACGTGATTTTACCCGCTTTCTAATCTGCAGACAACTTTAGAAAACAAGCTCAAGAGCAATTACTCCTTTTGCCACAATATTTTCAACTCTTTTAAAATAATTATACTTTCATTTAAAGATTTTCAATTGTTTTGCTTTGATGTTTTTCAAGTCAACTGTTGCAGATTTATTATATGTGGGATAGGGATAAATGCAAACCCTTTCCTGAGACAGAGGACTTCTGGCATCTTATCAGTAGACGAATGTTGAAAAGATTGTGGAAAAAATTAAATATTGCTAAAAATTTAGACCATTTTCCTTTTTAACTCTCTTTAGCACAAATTGCTTGAGGTAAGCTATTGTGACCACCCTGTATCTGCTGTAAATAATATCATCAGACAATATCTCCGATTGCTGTGGCCTCAGAAATGTCGAAAAGAGACAAAACTTTGAATTGCTTCTTCTCTTAAACTACTGGTTTGATTTAAAGGTAATTTTAAAGGTATTCTTATTTCGGAACCTTCTACAAAAGTTATGTTGTTTAACCCATTCCTACATATAGATGCTTTCTGAAGCCTCTGCAGCAGATGTCTTTTGAAAACGGTGTGACCTCACCAGAATTTCTTCAAATTTTAGGAATCCATGCAGAATTTTGGTTTCCATGGCAACGAAACAAAAAATACTTTAAAATTCTTCTTCTCCCAAACTGGTTGGCAGATTTTCAAGTGCTCAAGGCGAGTTATTGGTATCGCCCTTTGTTCAGCGTGCGTCAACATCTCTGTAACCAGTGGGTCAATTCGGATGAAACTTCACAGAAAGCATCCTCTCAATGTCCTCACCAAAATTCCTTCATTTTTTTTAATCCATGTAAAATTGTAGAATTCTGGTTTCTACGGCAACTCAAAGAAAAACACTTTAATTTAACCCTCCCAAAATGGGTTGGCCGATTTTCATATATATTTTAGAGATGTTCCATGAGTGACTCTCTATGAGATCCTTTAAAGCCATGTTGATTGGTAGAAAAACATGGCCACCATGAGGGTTGGGCTGTTTAGCCTTTTACGGCTATAGTGAAAACTGTAAAAATCTTCTTCTGCAAAAGTATCTCGCCGATTTCCAAATAATTTTGTAGAAATGTTCCTTGGGTGACCCTCTTATCAGATTCCATAAAGCCATTTTGATTAGTCGAAAAACATGGCCGCCAGAGGGTGGGTCTGTTTTGCCTAATATGGCTTTAGTTATAACTTTAAAAATCTTCTCCTCCAAAAGTATTCATCTGATTTCCAAATAACTTTGTAGAAATTTTCCTTGGGTGACCCTTTTCGAGATTAATTCAAACAATATTATTTGGTTGAAAAACATGGCCACGAGTGGGCAGGCTCTTTTGCTGTATATGGCTATAGTGAATTCTTTAAAAATCTTCTTTTCCAACGCATGTTGCCAATTTTCCAAATCATTTTGTAAAAATGTTCCTTGTGTGACCCTCTATCAGATTCCTTCAAACCTTGTTGATAAGTCAAAAACATGGTCAACAGAGACTGTTTTGCCTTACATGGCTCTAGTGAAGACTTTAAAAAATCTTCTTCTCCATAAGACTCGGGTCGTTTTCCAAATCATTTTGTAGAAATGTTCCTTCAGTGACCTTTTAACTGATTTCTTCAAGCCATGTTGATTGGTGGGAAAATGTGGTCGCCAGGGTTGTGGCTGTTTTGCTGTATATGGTTATATTGAAAAATCTCCTTCTCTGAAAGTATCAGGCCAATTTCCAAATAATTTTGTCGAAATATTTCTTGAGTGCAAGATTAATTCAAGGCATGTTGGTTGGTAAATAAAACTATAGGTATTGTGGTAGGCATGACAAATCACATTGCATAATTGAGGCGAGCGATCCCGGGCAATCGTGGCCCTCTTGGTTGTCTTTTTAACAATATTGTTGCCTAGCAGGATGCGTTTTAATAATGCAACTTGTTCATTGCAGGCAGCTGAACGAGCACTGAAAACGACATGCGGTGACCAACTAGAAGCTTACTTTTTAGGCAATGCACCCTCCGGATATACCACCTATTTGTTACCTTCAGTTATGAAGGAATCTGGTGTCAAAGTAAGCTTTTTTAATTTAATCATTTCCCACTTTCAGATGCATTTTGACACATCTACAGCAGATGACTTTTGAAAACATTGTGGGAAAAGGAGAAATTGCTCATAATGTTTTCAACTGTATTCAATAACTACTTTCATTTAGTCTTTTGTCTAAATGTTTTCAGTCGTCTGCTGCAGATTTGTTGTTATGTGCAAATTAGTAAAACTTTTATTGGATATTATAATTTCAAATACCTGCTTTGAAATCTTATGTGAACCATTAGGAAATGTAATGCCTAGTTTTGATACAGATTTGAAATTTGTGAAAAGGAAAAACTGCTCTGTGTAAGCTTTTCATTTTCCCACAATGTTTTCAGAACTTGGCAGAGGCAGAAAAATAAAAATATTATGTCGCCTATATATGGGAAAAGGTTTTTCCTTGATTTACAGTAGTGCTGCGTTTATCTGGACCCAAAACTTTAAAATGGAAGTCATGCATCTCTCCTTGCGATAGTATGAATCTTCATAAATAAATATTTTCTTTGTCCAAGTGAGAAATTTCTACTTTTGACACAAGGTTTTCAACCATATTCTATAGATGTTTTCAAACTGCTGCAGATTTTGAGTGTGCGGCAAATGGTGAACAAAGGAACTTTGTGGAGAAAACTATGTCTTCCAGTTTCAAGCTGTTCATATAAATTTCTGACCGTTGATAAATATTTTCTGTTTCAGGTGTTTTACTACAAAGCGTCATACCATTCTGGAAGTCCTGTTGATGTGGAAAATGTTGTCGAGTACAAGTGGGTCACTCTAGATGAAGCAAAGGAATACCTCTCTAACGAAATGTATAGAGAAGTGAGAAGATTTGATATTAGTCTTTGATTATAATTTATTGTATGTAATGTTGACTTCTTTTTCATGTGTATGAATAAATACAAAATACCAAATAAAAACATAATTCTTGTTTTTTCTTCACAAAAACATCAACATTTTCCCACATATTAAGAAACTCCAGCAGACAACTTTGAAAACATCTAGGCAAAAATATCAAAATATATTTAAATAAAGATTAATTATTGAAACCAGTTGAAAACATTCGGACACAGGAGTATTTGCTCTTTATGAGCAATTTCTCCTTTTGCCTTAGTGTTTCCCAAAGATGTCTGCTGCAGACATGTCAAAACGTGTAGACCTGCAAGTGGGACAGGATTAAACAAGAGTGCCGCAAGCAAACACCAACGCTCGTCTGATTTTTCTAAGTCGAAAAAGGGGCATAACTGAATAATTATTAAAGTCAAGTTATGTGACTTGGTATAGACATGTGTATTGTTCCTAGGAACATGTGTACCAAGTTAAACTTTAAAATGTTGAATGAATTTGAGGTTAGGTTAAAGTTTTTTGACTACGCAGATGCCGACTTTTTTTTCTATGAAAAACAGACAAGCTAATAATGGTTGATCAATTAGACAAATGCCCCTTATCTAGATTTCTGGCATAAAGCAGTAGATGATGTAAGTCCATATTTGGTACAATGATCAGGTTTAATGTTGATGTCAGTCCATATCTGGTACGATGATCGGGTTTAATGGATTGTGGTCAACAGCCTGATGTAACATGAGTCCAAGAACTCCCATTCTGTTAGATATTGTATGTCGTATGTTCCTTTCTTGTTCAAATAAATCATCTATTTTCATCCACTGAAAATTAAAACATATTATAACTGTTAATTGACTATCAAACAAGCAATGCCTAAATCTTGGGAGGTTTTAAACTAATCAAAAATAAACCTTTACCACATACAAAATATCTGTAGCAGACAACTTTGAAAACATTAAGACAAAACTCCCAGAACATGTATATACAAGAAAAAAGAATTACATGTATAGAATAGAGAATATTGTGGCTAAAGAGGGAAACTGCTCATCAAAAGTTGTCTTCTGCGGATGCATCAAAATGCGTCTTTGCAAGTTGGAACATGTTGCCGTTTCTTCTTAACTCCTTGTATGGATAGATGCTTAAAAGCGAAGATTCTGATAAGACTGCAGATATTCAGACTGGGTCTCTATTGAGGGCAAAGGTCAAAAGGTCAGATTAACCTCTATTCATATCAGTTTATCTAAAGACTGACGGTAAACATCATTTAAAAATTGAAATTTACATAAAAAAATCAGAAACATATTAGCCGTTAAGCAGGCTAATACAGGCAAACACATTCCATCTCAGGGGGTAGAAGTATAGAGTGATGATTTCTGAAACAGAAACTCTACAGGAGGCGAAAATTGTCTGCACGGCATGCTTAGGCCGAGTCCACAATGTTTTTGTTTTTTTCGCAGGCTGGCTCATATTTCTTTTCCAACTATGAATCAATTTGTTATTCAAATTCACTAAAATCATTGAATTACATGGTCTTCAAAGTTACTTTTTTTACCAAGTGGCGGAATGAAAATTTCTACAATTTATTTACAAATCACAAATCTGAGAGAAATATTCTATGTGACAATTATAAGTCTGTATATTTGTAACTTATACGGTAACCAGTTATAACACCAGTCATCTGCTCTGAAAACCAGCGTGTGCAAAAATTTGAATTTTGCACTGCTGTTTTTAAAGTTGCAAATATTGTGGGTTAATACTCCTTCCTACTTGCAGACACATTTTGATAAGTTTGTAGCAAACAGTATTTAAAAAACATTGTGGAACAAGAGCGCCAAATGTCACAAAATACGCCCGTCCTATTTTTTTGAGACCAAGTATAGTGCTAATTGGATGTAGGTCAGGCAAATTTAGAGAGCGGACACTGTTGATATAGTTTTGGCCATTTCGAGGGATATAAGTGTGGAGTGACTAAGATAACGTGGTTAGTTATCGAACCTGACCAAGATATTCTGCCCATCAACATATTGTCTAAATTGGTGATGATCAAATACAATGACTTAAGTGATATGGCTAATTATAGCACTCGTCCTAGATATTATGTCGATACATATTCTGACTAAATTTGGTGATGATTGAATAAAACAAGACAAGACCAATTAGAGGTAATTTCTATAATTAAAGGGCAATAACTCTCCAGTGAATGAAGTGATATGGCTGGTAATCAAACTTGTTTGAGATATTTTGCCAATACACATTCTGACTAAATTTGGTGGTAATAGGACAAAGGCTTTTAAAGTTATTGATTGGACAAGACTGAATTTAGGTAATTTCTGTCATTAAAGGGTGATAACTCTAGAGTGACTCAAGTAATATCGCTGGTTGTAGAACTTGTTCAAGATACTATGCCCATACACATTCTGACTAAATTTTTGTGATGACTAGATAAAGGCTTCTTAAGTTATTGATCGGACAATACCTATTTGAGGTAATTTCTATAATTAAAGGGCAATAACTCTTGAATGACCACAGCGATATGAATGGTTATAGAATTTGTCCGAGATATTATGCTAATACACATTTTGACTAAATTTGGTGGTGATTGGACCAAGGGTTTCTAAAGTTATTGAGCAGACAAGATCAATTTAAGATAATTTCTATTATTAAAGGGCAATAACTCTAGAGTGACTATAGCGATATGGATAATTATCGAACTTGTCCGAAATATTACGGTATGCCAATTTACATTTGACAAAATTTGGTGATGATTTGACAAAGGCTTCTTAAGTTATAGGGCTGACAAGACCAATTTTAGGTAACTTCTATAATTAAAGGGCAATAACTCAATCACATTTTGACAAAATTTGATGAAGATTGGACAAAGGCTTCTAAAGTTATTTAGCTGACAAGACAAATTTTAGGTAGTTTCTATAATTAAAGATCAATAACTCTTGATTGACTAAAGAGATATGGCAAGTTATCGAACTTGTCCAAGATTGAATACCAATACACATTCTGATACAATTTGGTGATGATTGGACAAAGGCTTCTTAAGTTAATTGGCTGACAAGACCAATTTGAGGTAAATTCTATAAATAAAGGGCAATAACTCTTGATTGACTAAAGCAATATGGCTAGTTATAAATCTTGTCTAAGATATTATGCCGATACACATTTTGACCAAATTTGGTGATGATGGGACAAGGGCTTCTGAAGTTATTTAGCTGACAAGACCAATCTTTGGTAATTTCTATTATTAAAAGGTGATAACTCTTGATTGACTAAAGCGATATGGCTAGTTATCGAACTTGTCCAAGATATTATGCCAATACACATTCTGACCGAATTTGGTGATGATGGGACAAAGGCTTCTCAAGTTATTAAGCTGACAACATGCTGGACGCCGCCCACCCATACACCGCAGGTAGTAAAACTATAATACGATCTGTTTTTTCAAAACGGGCGTATAAAAAGGAGAAATTGTTCATAACAAGCAATTTCTCTTTTTGCCGCAATGTTTTCAACAGAATTCAATCATCATACTTTCATTTATTGATCTTTTCTATATTTTTGCAACGGTGTTTTCAAAGTATTCTGCTGCTGATTTGTTTTATGTGGGAAAGGATTACGGGTAAATGTTTGGAGGAGCTTCGACATTTTTTCCTAAAAAAATTTTACTTCTTGAATGTTTTAGGGTGTCTTTGTCACCTAGGCTAATAGGTATTAAAACGAGAAACTTTAAACCAACCTGTCTAACTCGCTCTAAATCGATCTGAGCTCTTCGACATTTCTCCCAGCAATAGTGTTTTGAACATTTTCGTTTTGGTATTCTACAGAGATCTTCCTCGGATTCTTCAAATACGTTGGACACCATAGGGGAACCACACACCTCTTCATTTGTCACCTAAAAGATTCAGCATTTACTTGATATACAGTTTGAAGGTGTCTGTTTTGGATAATATTCTGATGGAAAAACAATGTACTATTTTGAATAATGAAAGTCTAAATTTGATACAGATTTGAAAACATTGTTGGAAAATTTGAAATTGTCCATTTTGAGCAATTTCTCACTTAACCCTAGATGTTTTCCAAAGTAATCTTTTTAAAATACATATATCTTTTGAAATATGGAGGAGATATCAATTATGCTTGTTTTCCAAAATATTTGAGCGAAACTAAAACTGGAAGTATACTCATACATGATCACATTTTAACCCTTTAACATGATGCGCAATTTCCCCCTTTGCCACAATGTTTCTAACTCAATTAGATACAAATATATTTATTAATAGAGATTTTCCATATATTTTTCTACATGTTTTCCAAGTTATCTGCTTTAGATTTTGTCATATGTGTGAAGGGTTATGGAGTAAAGAGGACCATGATGCTCCTAATTTCGCTCACCTGATTTAATAGAAATCAGTTTTCAATGTTCTTACAATATGCATACAATGAAAACAAGCCACTCCACTGTGTGGTCATATTTATCAATCAATCGTAATAATTTGAACAAACTTGGTAGACGGCCTTGTTTTTCAACGGAACAGAATAATTTGAACAATCTTGGTAGTGAGTCACCCAAGAAACACTTGGGCCTGTACTTTTAGACAAGAGATTTTTATTGCCATTTTCCCTCTTTTCTGATGCTGCAGAAACCAAAGTTCTAGTTTGAAATAAATTCTTTGAACAGGTTTTAATGAAGGCCAATTAGGGAGGCTTTCTGTGAAATTACCAGTAGTTTTAGAGAAGAAGATTTGAAAGAACGTGAGAGAGAGATGGTGATTGTGCTCAGGTGAGCTAAAAAGGGTTTAAAATAACTATAGACATACCCTGATTTCTTTTGTATGTTCAGGACACAAAACTTTCAATCTCTTGCAATAGGTTTTTTGTTGAGGGTTGTAGAAGTCGCAAAACATGGAATTCCCTTCTATTCTGGTCTTGTATATAGATCCAAAGGAGGTTTGGGCTTCAAACTGTGATGAGAAGAAACATCACTGCGATGACAATATACACAAGCCTACTGAAAAGATGGTGTAGATATACAACTCTGGAAAAAAACATGCTACGGTGTCTCATGAGCCAGAAATGGCTGGTCCTTTCAATAGTGGTGACACTATAACCCTTTCCCTCATACGACAATTCTGCAGCAGACGACTTTGAACTTATTTCGTCAAAACATAGAAAATCTCCATAGTTGAATGGATAACCTATGACAAAAAGTGGAAAACATTGTGGCAAAAGGAGAAATTGCACGTTTTGTGCAATTTCTTCTTTTGTCACTATCTTTTCAAAAAGCCGTCTGCTGCAGTAGTGTCAGAAAGCGTCTATATGAGGGAAAGGGTTAATAAACAAGAGGACCATAATGTTCCTAAATTGCGCACCTGTCTTAATAGATCTCATAGTTTTCAATGTTCTTATGATATGCATACAATTAAAATGAGCAACACACCCTTTTGATCATATTTATTAATGGATCATAATAATTTCAACAATCTTGGTAGAGGGTCACCAATGAAACATTAAATAGAATTGAAAAAAATTGTAGCAAAAAGAGAAACTGCTCATTATTCTGCAAAAGCGTCAGAAAACATTTGTACATTGGAAAGGATTAATGAGACAAGAGGGCCATGATGTCCCTATATCGCTCACCTGATTAAGAACTTCAATAGTTTTCAAAGTTTTATACTCTATACATATAAGGAAAACAAGCAACCCTCCCTGGTGTCCATGTTTTTCAACGGATCGGGTTTATTTGAACATTCTTGGTAGAAAGTCACCCAAGGAACATTTGTGCCAAATAATTTTTAAATCAGGCAGGTGCTTTTGGACAAGAAGATTTTTAAAGATATTACAATGCACATATTAGGAAAACAAGCCCCGCCCCTGGCGGCCAAGTTTTTCAATGGATCGGATTAATTTGAACAATCTTGGTAGAAGGTCCCCCAAGGAACATTTGTGCAAAATAATTTTTAAATCGGGCCAGTACTTTTGGACAAGAAGATTTTTAAAGATTTTACAATGCACATATAAGGACAAACTCCGCCCCCTGGCGGCCATGTTTTTCAACGGATCGGAAATATTTGAACAGTCTTTGTAAAGGGTGCCCCAAGGAACATTTGTGCAAAATAATTTACAAATTGGGCCAATACTTTTGGACAAGAAGATTTTTAAAGTTTTAACAATGCACATATAAGGAAAACAAGCTCCGCCCCCTGGCGGCCATGTTTTTCAACAGATCGGAAATATTTAAACAATCTTGGTAAAGGCTGCCCCAAGGAACATTTGTGCTAAATAATTTTCAAATCGGGCCAGTACTTTTGGACAAGATTTTTAAAGTTTTAACAATGCACATATAAGGAAAATAAGCTCCGCCCCCTGGCGGCCATGTTTTTCAACGGATCAGAAATATTTGAACAATCTTGGTAGAGGGTACCCCAAGGAACATTTATGCAAAATAATTTTCAATTCGGGCCAGTACTTTTGGACAAGAAGATTTTTTAAGATTTGGCAATTTTCCCCTTTTCTGATGCCGCAGCAACCAAAGTTCTACGTGGAATTAAATTCTTTGAACAACTTTGAAAGAGGACCACCTAAGGACCATTCCTGTGAAGTTATTTTGAAATCTGTCAATTGGTTTAGTAGGAGAAGTCATTTGTAGGAAATTGTTAACAGACACCGACGACAACGCCGGACGGTGAGTGATCACAAAAGCTCACCTTGCACTTCGTGCTTATTTAATACCAGCTACGTTTCAATTTACCTTAGCAAAGCACTTTTCCATGTGTCTGAGAGCCACTTTCTGGTTGATCTCAAGTCCGCAGGTCACACAAAACATCACGTACTCGGACTCATCCTCTGATTCCGCAACCTGAAACCCACAAAAATCAAAGTACTTATAGTGATGGGAGAAATAAGTGGGTCAAATATGTCATGTGTTCAAACATACAGACCTCTTTTGATGCAATTGATTTTAGAAAACATTGCGGAAAGGCAGAAACTTCTCAAAATAAGCAAGCTTTCCTTTCCCAACAATATTCATTAATTTTCATATTTCAAAGAAAACAAAAAAAAAAGATAATTCAAGAAACAAAATGTTATCCTTTTGAACAAGAGGGCCAAGATGGCCCTAAATCGATCACCTGAATGATAGTTAATTAGAAGCAAATATTTCACTGAAAATATCTGTGAAAATTTGATCAAGAGTTCAAATGAAACTGCAAGGAGTGGACACTCAGTTAAAGAAATAGTTAATCAGTAAAAGCCACTTGTATCTTGAAATCTAACAAGAAATTTAATAAGAATAGAATTATAAAGTTTTGTCATTTTGCACCTTTCCTGATGCCACTTTGCTGCCCTGTTTGTCAACTAAATCAATATGGCTTGAACAGTTTTTTGTAGAGAGTCACTCAAAGAATATTTCTGCCAAATTATCTTGGAATCCGACATGGATTATGGAGATGGAGGTTTTTAAAGTTTGGGTATTTTTCTCAATTTCTGATGCCGCAGCAACAAAAGTTCTACACAGAATGTAAGTCTTTGAAAGAGGACCATCAAAGGAACATTCCTGTGAAGTTACACGTTGAAATTGGTCAAGTGGAATGGTAGGAGTTGTCATTTGTAGCTAAAAGTTCAATTTACACCTTTTGTGATGACGCGAGGTTGCTGTGATTGTGTAACCAATCAATATGGCTTGAACAAATTAAGTAGATGATCACTGAAGTAAGATTCCTATTTAATTTTCTTAATAAGGCCTTAAAAAAAATGGAATTTCTAAATTTTGTCATTTTGGCCCTTTTCTGATGCCTCCTGACTGCCATGTTTTTCAACCAAACAGTATGCTTTGAACAATCTTTGTAGAGGGTCACCAAAGAAACATTTCTGCTTAACTATATTGAAATCTGACATGCAGATTCAGAGGAGAAGATTTTTAAAGTTGGGACATTTTGCCCTCTTTCTGATGCCGCAGCAACCAAAGTTCTCCATGGAATTTAAATCTTTGAACAGTTTTGAAAGAGGGCCACCAAAGGAACATTCCTGTGAAGTTTGGATGAAATTAGTACTTTGGTTTAGGAGATGATGATGTTTACAGCTAAAAGTTAACAACGGACGATTTTGCCGCTTTTCTGATGCCTCCTGACTGCCATGTTTTCAACCAAACAGTATGCCTTGAACAATCTTTGTAGAGGGTCACCCAAGGAACATTTCTACCAAACTATATTGGAATCTGACATGCAGATTCAGAGGAGAAGATTTTAAAGTTTGGACATTTTGCCCCCTTTCTGATGCCGCAGCAACCAAAGTTCTCAATGGAATTTAAATCTTTAAACAATTTTGAAAGAGGGCCACCAAAGGAACATTCCTGTGAAGTTTGGATGAAATTGGTCCTGTGGTTCAGGAGGAGATGATGTTTAAAGCTAAAAGTTAACGACGGACGCCGGACAAAAAGTGATCAGAATAGCTCACCTTGAGCTCTAGGTGATCTAAAGATAGACCCAGAGAATATCCTCTGTCATTCTAATTCACTTGGACTGTACAAAAAGTCATTCAAAGTTGCCCTTTTTTCATACACAGGACTAAATAAACTCTTATTAGAAAGCTCTTTGTTTGTATGTATGGTGTTTTACATTGAATTCAGCAGTCTTCCAGGAAACCATTTCCTACTTTCAACAAATATTTAGCAGACGACTTTGGAAACATCGAGTTTAAAAATGGAAGATTTCTATAAATGGGTGTATTTAAAACATTGAGGCAAAAGGAGAAATCGCTTGTTCTGAGCAATTTCTTATTTTCCCACAATGTTTTTAAAAGTCGTCTGCTGCAGTGGCGTCCTTATGTGGGAAAGGGTTATATCATAGTTTTCTGTGTGTACATTGCAGGTAATTTTGTTATCCTCACTTCGATTATTCAGTGGTTATGCTGTCCTTTTCATGTTAACCTTTTCCCACATACAATAAATCTGCAGCAGACGACTTATAACAAAAATACGGAAACTCTCTTTAAATGAAAGAATAATTATTAGATAAAGTTTAAAACATGGTTGCAAAAGGATAAATGGCTTATCATGAGTAATTTTTTCTTTTGTCAAAATGTTTTCTTAAGTTGTCTTCTGCAGAGGCGTCAGAAAGTGTATGTAAGTGGGAAAGGTTTAAGCACCAAGGAAAAGGCCATTTTTAACAATTTAACAGTTTTGGATAAGATCTCACTACACTTCTGAATTTGTGCTACTACAAATGTGACTATGAGGTGTCCAAAAAGTTTGTGGACATTCTTATTTTTAAGTTTTTTCAGAATCATAATGTAAATTATTACTGTAGAAATAATAAAAATATTTTATAAATTCGTCATTTTCAAATAAAATTATAACATATTTTACTAATGACTATCCAGTTTTGCAGCGCTTGTCAAAAGTAAAACTAACATTGTTGATTGAAAAGTCATGGCAAGTGTGTGTTTACAGCGGGAACACATTACATTTTGCATGTTAGTGTTGATGTAATTTTGACACGATTTACTGCAAATTTCAAAGTTACAAGACACGAAACGGCAATTCAATGGTACATTTGTCGTCTGTGTCAGCTGAAAATTTGAAAGGCAAAATGCGTCATTTAATGGAGAAGAACAACGCAGTTATTAAGTTGTATGTCTCGTTGAAAAAAACATCAACTCAGACAATGAAAATGCTCCAGACTGCCACAGGAAAAGCATCAGTGTGTAGATCACTTGTGTACAAGTGGCAAAATCAGTTTTCTGATGGAAGAAATACCAATAAAGATGAAGACAGAAGCTGTTAGCACAGAAATGCTAATTACGCCTTTGCAACGTCAGTAGATGCAGGATTTGTTTAAAGAATGCAGGCACGACACAATTTGTGAAATTGTTGATTGGTTAGAATAGTCAGGATATACACAGCATATTTCAATCCTGGATCAGACGGCACTAGAAGAATCTTGAAAATGACGGCTGCAATTTTTAAAATTATGACTTCAGCGATGTTGAGTGACGTTAACGTTGTAATGATGCTTGAGCTGCGCTAGGAAACCAGCAATGGCTGTGTACAAAAGATTACAGAACAGCCATTTTCATGTGTATTTTGCTGATTTGTTTCAACATTGAAGGCAAATACATGGTAGATTTAACAGCGCAAAAAATGTTGTTGTTAACTTGTTTGGGCTTTAATTTAGAGTAGTTGTCCATGAACTTTTTAGACACACCACGTAAATTGTAAAGTAAACCCTTTCTCACTTACAACAAATCTAGAGCAGACAACTTTGAAAACACTACCGGTAGTCAAAAATAAGGAGCAATTTCTCCCTTTGTCATAATATTCTTAAAGACGTCTTCCGCAGAGGCATCAGAAAGCTTCTGTATGAGGGACAGAGTTAAAATCAATGTACACTAAACACCAGCACCTGTTCACTGTCTGATTCTGCCTTTATAAGTTTTGCTTTTTCAACGATCGCATCCAACTCTTGATGTCTTTGGTCAAGGTCCACTAGTTTTTGTCGGGTTTCTTGCTGCTCCCTGCGGATCTTTTCTAGCATTCTTTTGTTCTTTTCTTCTGCAACACAAGGGCTGCTCTGCCATTGCTGAATTTTGGGTGGCAACAATTCATAGATTCGACTGTGAATAAGATATAATAAATAAAATTTATCTCAAAGTAAGATAATCGTTTAAGATCTTCTTAACAAGTCAGTGACTATTTCAAAATCTTCTGGTCATTATGAGCAGGTTATCCTTTCTTCACAATGTTTTCAAAAGTAGTCATCTGCAGATGTGTCAAAAGTCATCTATATACGGTAAAGAGCTTATTGTTTTTAAAGTCTAAAATATAATCAGTTAAAGTTTTAAATTAAACAGCATTTCATCACTCGAACAGCAGAGAAGAATTAAACTTAACACACTCGTAAATTTGTATTTCATGACCATATCCAAACAGAAATTACCTTTTGGCAAGTTTCATTCCACATTCATCTGAGCAGTACTTTGATCCTGTGCGTGCATGTTCCACACAACCGGGACCCAGGCACTGTTTTGGGACATCTTCTACTGGTTCCTGTCTTACATCCTCAACCTCAAAACGGAACTCGCTTTTTCTATCTTTACTTTTCTGTGGAATTCATAGAAATTAGATTTAATGTTTTGGGCTGAAACATTCCTACATAATATACATAGTTCATAGGAAACTCTAGCCAGCACCTTTTGACCAGAAGATTCTTTAAGTTTTCACTATATACATATAAGGAAAACAAGCCCCTCACCCTTGTGGCCATATTTGGTAGAGGGTTACCTAAGGAGCATTTGTGCTAAATTATTTTCAAATCTGGCCAGTACCTTTGTACAAGAAGAACTTTTTTTAAGTTTTTAATACACACATATAAGAAAATCAAACTCTGGCCCCCTTCAGGCCATGTTTTTTTTAACAAATCTGAATAATTTGAACAATTTTTTTCCCTATACAGTCAAACCTGCACTACCGACCACTTGCTATAAGCGACCCCCTGCTGTAAGCGACCGTATTGAACTCCTCCCGATGGTTTTTATTCATTAATTTACCTTCAATAAGCGACTTCCTCCTGTCTGCGACCAGCGGACACTTAAATCCTCCCAATTTGAATCAAAATCAACCATTAAGCGACCTTCCAAAACACAAAAAATCCAAAACGTAGAATATATCCGAACACAAAAATAATCCAAACACAGCTATCCAAACACAGCTGTCGTGTATAGCAAGGGTAATCCAAGCACAGAAGCAGTGAACCGTGTAATGCAAGGTTTAAATAATAGACTGGTTAGGTGTAAAGATAACACGAGGTCAATTATGCAGCGTATTACAGTTGTAATAAAACGATAATTGGCCTGTTAACAGCTTGTATTTAATACGCTTTAGCTTCAAATATTGTCCTTGTTGGGTCCTTTGTTCTCTATTCTTTTGTTCTCTCGTCTTTTCGATGGGATTAAAGGAAAGTTGAATGACATCAAATTGAAATTTATCATTGGATAGTTTGGGGTTTAATTATTATAAATTTGATTAGAATGTTTGATCTGTTTAATTAGATCTATGTTTGTTTTTTACTTTTTAATGGTGATAGCACGTTTATTTAAACGGCTCTTAAATAAGTAAATCTGTAAACAAACACTTGACAATACAGTTTATCACAAATTTCAAGACAATGTAAGTCCGAGTGTATTTATTCAGGTTCCATTTAATTCTTTCATTCTACAAAATTATATCAACGAGAAACAATGTCCGCAACAAAAAGAAAATGTCTTACGTTAGAAGAGAGGGTGAAATGTTTTAATTATCTACATGTACATGTACTTACATTTTTAAAAATACATGAATATAAAATGAATCAAACAGAGAAATAAAAGAACAACATCATTTTTATTGTTATTTATTCTTTAATACCAATACATGTACATGTACATGTGCACACAAGTACATGTTTCATGTAGTAAACATAATTTCCCCAAAACAGAAAATTTCATTTGTACCCCAATAAGAGACCACCTGTCTTAAGAGACCACTTACAGCATTTCCCTTGGGTGGTCTCTTAATACAAGTTTGACTGTATATCTCTTTTTAAAACAGGTGACTCCTGGGGGGTTGGGGCCAACTTTGAACCCAGAGTCATCATTTGTACAATCTTGGTAGAGGACCACTAGACAATGCTATACACTAAATATCTAAGCCCTAGGCCTTTCTGTTTTGGACAAGAAGATTTTCAAACTTTTCCTCTATATATCTCAATGTAAAACAGGTGACCCCCAGGGCAAGGCAAATTTTGACCCCATGGGCATAATTTTAACAATCTTAGTAGAGGACCACTAGACAATGATACACACAAAATATCTAAGCTCTATGTCTTTCTGTTTCAGACAAGAAGATTTTCCAAAAAATCCCATATATATCTCTATCATTCCTACCAAGTTTAATCAAAATCCAAACAACGGTTAACGAGATGTCACTTAAAGAAATTGTTGACAACAAATGTCTGGATATCCAGAAGAAGGAAATCAGGCCATGACAATAGCTCACCATGAGCACTTTGTGAGCTAAAGACAAATGACTCTAAAAATAATCCACTTTTCAGCAACCTTAACTTATTTGTGTCCCATCTTACCTGGCTATGTTTCTTTTTTGTTGGCGATTTTTTGTCCTTCTGTTTTTTTCTTGGTGATCCTTTATCATTTTTATCATTTTTATCATTTTTGCTTGCCAACTTTTTCTTTCTTTTCTAAATAAAGATAATACAAACACTTGTTTAACAGTTTACCAAGATATAATAACATTAGCCTCAACATAAGCAGCAATTACTCCTTTTACCACATAGTATATAGGGGAATTAAAGTATTCAACTATTAACATAACTCTTTGTCAGTGCAAAAAGGTTGCCTCTTTTCCACATGCAGACATTATTTGATGCATTTGTAGCAGACAACTTCAAACAATATTGTGGCAAAATGTAAATTTTTCATAATGACCTTCAATAGATGTGACTAAAACCATCGATATGGATATTTCCTCATTGCAGTTGAAACTGCCATATTAACAAGAGGGCCATGATGGCCCTATATCGCTCACCTGATTTAATAGAACTTCAATAGTTTTCAAAGTTTTTACTCTTTATAGGCCAATACTTTTGGACAAGAAGATTTTTAAAGTTTTAACAATGCACATATAAGGAAAACAAGCTCCGCCCCCTGGTGGCCATGTTTTTCAACGGATCAAAAATATTTGAACAATCTTGGTAAAGGGTGCCCCAATGAACATTTGTGCAAAATAATTTTTAAATCGGGCCAGTACTTTTGGACAAGAAGATTTTTAAAGTTTTAACAATGCACATATAAGGAAAACAAGTTCGCCCCCCTGGCGGCCATGTTTTTCAACGGATCAAAAATATTTGAACAATCTTGGTAAAGGGTGCCCCAAGGAACATTTGTGCAAAATAATTTTTAAATCGAGCCAGTACTTTTGGACAAGAAGATTTTTAAAGTTTTAACAATGCACATATAAGGAAAACAAGCTCCGCCCCCCTGGCGTCCATGTTTTTCAACGGATCAAAAATATTTGAACAATCTTGGTAAAGGGTGCCCCAAGGAACATTTGTGCAAAATTATTTTCAAATCGGGCCAGCACTTTTGGACAAGAAGATTTTTCAAAGTTTTAACAATGCACATATAAGGAAAACAAGCTCCGCCCCCCTGGTGGCCATGTTTTTCAACGGATTGGAAATATTTGAACAATCTTGGTAAAGAGTGTCCCAAGGAACAATTGTGCAAAATAATTTTCAAATCAGGCCAGTACTTTTGGACAAGAAGATTTTTAAAGTTTTAACAGAGCACATATAAGGAAAATAAGCTCCGCCCCCTGGCAGCCATGTTTTTCAACGGATCGGAAATATTTGAACAATCTTGGTAGAGGGTACCCCAAGGAACATTTGTGCAAAATAATTTTCAAATCGGGCCAGTACTTTTGGACAAGAAGATTTTTTAAGATTTGGCAATTTTCCCCTTTTCTGATGCCGCAGCAACCAAAGTTCTACTTGGAATTAATTTCTTTGAACAACTTTGAAAGAGGACCACCTAAGGACCATTCCTGTGAAGTAATTTTGAAATCTGTCCATTGGTTTAGTAGGAGAAGTCATTTGTAGGAAATTGTTAACAGACGCCGACGACGGACGCCGGACAGTGAGTGATCACAAAAGCTTATCTTGCACTTCGTGCTTAGGTGAGCTAAAAAGAAAAATTCAGAGTGGATTCAGCAGTTACACAGTCTGCTTAAAAATACCTCAAAGTTACCTTTGACCTTTTAGTAAGTGTGACCTTGATGTAAAGGTGAAGTGATATAACTTACAAAATCTGATGTCTATGAAGCAGCTGACTTTTCAAATCTTTGTCGCGAAAGAAAAAATAGTTTTGTAAAAATTCTCTTTTTATCAAGAGTTTTGTCTAGATGATTTTAAATTTGTTTACTGTAGATTTTTTGGGTGTGTGGAAGGGCTAAAGAATAACAAACCTTTTCTTGTCTTTCCAGTCGTTCCTGTCTTTCCAAGTTCTCTTGTGATTCATCTTTCCTAAACAGATAAGACAAATATTGACATATAATTTAACCCTTAACCACAAGCAGACAAATTTTGAGACATCTGTTTTTTGTAACATTGTGTCAAAAGGAGAATATAGTTATAATGAGCATGTTGTCCTTTGCTACAATGTTTTCAATTGTATTAATATCTTATACAAGAGGGCCATGATGGCCCTGGATCGCTCACCTGATCTATAGGATTCATAATATGAAGCATGTAGATTTTATAATTTTCAAATTGAGCCAGCACTTTTGGACAAGAAGATTTTTTAAGATTTGGCAATTTTCCCCTTTTCTGATGCCGCAGCAACCAAAGTTCTACTTGAAATTAAATTCTTTGAACAATTTTGAAAGGGGACCACCTAAGGACCATCCTGTGAAGTAATTTTGAAATCTGGCTAGTACTTTTGGACAAGAAGATTTTTAAAGTTTTAGCAATGTACATATAAGGAAAACAAGCCCCGCCCCGTTGCGGCCATGTTTTTCAACGGATCGGAAATAATTAAACAATTTTCATAGAGGGTGCCCTTAGGAACATAAATTTTGTGCAAAATAATTTTTAAATCGGGCCAGCACTTTTGGACAAGAAAAGTTTTTTTAAGATTTGGCAATTTTCCCCTTTTCTAATGCCGCAGCAACCAAAGTTCTACTTGGAATTAAATTCTTTGAACAACATTGAAAGGGGACTACCTAAGGACCATTTCTGTGAAGTTATTTTGAAATCTGGCTAGTACTTTTGGACAAGAAGATTTTTAAAGTTTTAACAATGCACATATAAGGAAAACAAGCCCCACCCCCTTGCGGCCATGTTTTTTAACGGATCGGAAATATTTGAACAAGCTTGGTAGGGGGTGCCCCAAGGAATATTTGTGCAAAATAATTTTTAAATGGGGCCAACACTTATGAACAAGAAGATTTTTTAAGATTTGGCAATTTTCCCCTTTTCTGATGCTGCAGCAACCAAAGTTCTACTTGGAATGAAATTCTTTGAACAACTTTGAAAGGGGACCACCTAAGGACCATTTCTGTGAAATTATTTTGAAATCTGGCCAGTACTTTTGAACAAGAAGATTTTTTAAAGTTTTAACAATACACATATAAGGAAAACAAGCCCCGCCCCCTTGCGTCAATGTTTGTCAACGGATCGGAAATATTTGAACAGTCTTGGTAGAGGGTGCCCTAAGGAACATTTGTGCAAAATAATTTTCAAATCGGGCTAGCACATTTGGACGAGAAGATTTTTTAAGATTTGGCAATTTTCCCCTTTTCTGATGCCGCAACAGCCAAAGTTCTACTTGGCATTAAATTCTTTGAACAACTTTGAAAGGGGACCACCTAAGGACCATTCCTGTGAAGTTATTTCGAAATCTGTCCATTGGTTTAGTAGAAGAAGTCATTTGTAGGAAATTGTTAACAGACGGACGGACGGACAGACGACGACGACGGACGCCGGACATTCAGTGATCACAAAAGCTCACCTTGCACTTCGTGCATAGGTGAGCTAAAAAAGAATTCATATTGAAACCTGGATGTTTCCAAGCCATTTGCAGCAGATTTGTCGAATGTGGAAATAGATTTATGCTTAAATTAACTATTATATTTAATAATTATACTTTCATATATAACGATATTCCATATTTTGCTGAGTGGTTGTATATTGGAAAGTGTTAACAGATAAATTGCTTGAAGATGTAAGTTTTTTAACCCAAGCATGTCAATGGTCAATTTTAGATTGAGCTAAAGCATAAAATCTGACTTTTGTAACTGTGGTGTTTAACATCATTTTCAACAGTATTTTTGTTTGTTTATATGGGGTTTCACACCATTTCAACAGTATTTTTGTTTGTAAGTATGGGATTTGATGCCATTTTAAACAGTATTTTTATTTGTTTGTAATAGCGTTTTATGCAGTTTTCAATATAATTAATGTTTTTTAATAATTCTTAAAATATTAAGATGGATAAAGGGCCTAAGAATTTGACAAATAATCAGAAAACAAGTCAAATTTGAAATCAATCAAATGGGAGATAGTGACTTATACTAGTTATAGGTAGAGACCCGGCTTTAGTGATCCAAAGATTCAAGGTTCAAGTACCATGATAACGGGAACCAAATTCAGTCCCTACTCACACCACACCCTCTGCTGATTGACTATCCAGAAACAGACACGAAAAATTATTAAAATTAATTTGTACAAACTTGCTTCGAGAATCATGCAAGATAAATAAGTTTAATTAGACTGTATATAAGATATGTGCTACTTACAGATAGTCGTAGAATGATGAGTCATTGAAATCTGGCTTTTTACTTGACAATCTGTCCTCTAGTTCTGTGGCAGCTTTACCTGTTACAATACCCTGAAATAAACACTTACGTGTCCAGAAATTGGTGTAATTGCCAACATGCATCTGTAACGGCGCTCTCTATAGTCAAGGTCATTTTGAAGAATAGACAAGAAAAATGATCAATTCCATTTCTAAAATACAAAAAGACTAAATAGAGAGTCTATGAAACCAAAACCATCCGACTAACTGGAGCTCAAGAGTTACATCAACTCCAAATGTTCAAACCCATTTAGCTGCCCACTTCTTATGGTCAAGCAAGGGTAGCAATGTTGCTCCATTTCCTTAATTCACAACGGCAAGAACCCTCAATGTTTTCCTTCTTCTTATCAAAAAACAAATTCACTTTTTGCAATAATGACCTGAATTTAATAATATCACTTAAGGAAAACAGTTGTGAAAAATTAATGAATTCCTACTTACAAAATTTGAGCACTGTCTGAGTCTGCACTTTTGTCTTATTCTGTTTGGGCCTCCATATTTTTTCATGTCCTGCAATAAATATATTCTACAGTAGATTTCAATAAACATATTAATAATTATATTTATTTTCATGAGCAGCAAGTCAATTTGGATGATCTAGATTTCTAGTTAATGGAATTGATAAGTAAATGATCATACAAATGCATATATTTGGCCGATTAATTGATTTAACACAATTTTCAACGTTATTTCAGTGATATCACTGTGGCCAGTTCACCAACATCTGCCTTTCAATGTTTTCTCATGCAATTCTCCTTCTTACTTGGTATATACATGTCATTAATGTTGATGCCTATGCAGCAAGACAGCTCATAATGAGAAATTGTTCTTTTTGCCATACTGTTTTCAACTCTATTCAATATCTATACTTTCACTCAGAGATGTTCTTGTTTTCCCAGATGTATTCAAAATGTTTTCCCACATACAAACAAATCTGCTGCAGAGAAAAAATAGGGAAAAAAATATGGAAACTCTCTTTAACCATTTACCTCATGCAGACACTTTCTGACGTTTTGCCACAATGTTTTCAACTCTATTTAATGATTAAACTCTTATCTATGCTGGCTTTCACGTTTTTGCCAATATGTTTTTGAAGATATGTTGTATGTGGGGAAGGGTTAAAGGAAATGACAACTATTGAATACAGTTGACAACATTATAATACTGAGCAATTTCTCCTTTTTCCACAACTTTTTCAAAAGTTGTCTGCCGCAGAATGCGTCTGTATTTGAGAAAAGGGTATATCGGCAGACTGCTCTATAAATGACATATTTTAGGTGTATTCAGATTTACCCAACAGAAAAGTTGTTTGCCCAATTCGACCAACTCAATTATAGGGTTGTAACTAGCACACAACCAATTGTTTCTCTGAACAGAGGCCAGTTAAATGGTTTACTCTTTTCCACATACAACAAATCAGCAGCATTGGTAAACAAAGGTGGTCTTTTAGCACAGGTTTGACTGTACATACCTTACAGAAGTCACATCGACCACAATCTTCAGTTCTGTAACAAGCATGACAGCCACCGCACCTTCTACTTGACTTCTTTCTTAAATCCTCCGCCTGAAATATATTCGTAAAATGAGTCTCGTGTTTTTTGTAACATCTCTGTTTAGGTTTCACTTAAAGTCGCATAAGCTTTTAAATAGTTTGTTGATTTGTTGATTTGTTTGTTTGTATGGTGTTTTACCCCACTGTCAGCAATTGTTCAGTTATGTCACAGCGCCAAGGAGGGAAAGCCATTTTCTACCACTTTCTAGTATTTGGTATGACCCGGCTGGGGATTGAACCTATATAACTAGTGACTATATAACATGAAGGCAGACAATGAAAGCACTGGTGGGATTATGGGTATACATCCTGCATGTAATAAAACCGTAGATGCAAATTCTGACAGCAAGAAGGTCATGAAACACTGGATCTCTACCCTGAGATTTTGTTCTTTAAGATAAGATCAATATTTACAGGACATTAAATTATTCTGATAAATGCAACTTAACACTTTCCCACTCCAAGTGAATGTGCAATTTAAGTGCAACATGGCCTTACCCCTGTTAATCCTTTCCCACGCAGAGAAAATCTGGGCCAGATGTCTTTGCAAACATCTAGACGTAAATATTGAACATCTCTATAAATAAAATAATATATATTTAAAAAATATAGAAAGCATTGTGGCACTTCATGCTCAGGTGAGCTAAACATAGTGAGGAAAATTGCTCAACACAAATAGTTTCTCCTTTTCCAGCAATGTTTTTAGATCTGTATCAAAACTTTACTTCCAATTTTCCTGAAGTAAGATTTTTTCCTCAGAAGTTTTCACTGCAGACAACTCTGTAAATGTTATACCAGGTAAATAGATCACTGACTCACAGTTTCATTCTCCCTTAGTTTGCCCTTGTATTCAGTAGCCGATTTGTCAAGTGTTTCTGGTGGTAGAATTTTCAGAAGTTTCTTCTCAGTCTTGTCTTTGTGTTTCTTGTGTTTGTATTTGGTAACCAAGGATTGGTCTTTCCCTGGAATAGACCAAAATAGTACTGTCAGAGCTAATTCATTCCCACATCAAGAGTTCTAAATAAGGGTAATTTTTCATGTTCTAAAATCCTTATTCAACATTCAAACCCTATGTTGTGTGTACTCAAGAGAATTGTCTCAGTGAGACGATTCCTTTGAGTACCCACAACATAGGATTTGTTTGAGTAATAAAATAAATAATGTTGGGAAAAGACCTGTTCACTCCCTTTTATCTAGTCCTCTGCCACATCTGTAACAGTTGCATTTAGAAAACATTGTGAAACAAGGTGAATTTGCTCAAGATGACTAATTTCTCCTTTTGCCTGAATGTTTAAAATTATAATCAATAATTATACTTTCATTTTTAGTTTTTCCATTTTTCTGTCTCAATGGATTTCAAAGAAGTTTGCTGCAGATTTGTTTCATGTTTGAATGGGTTAAGACTTTAAAGCAAAAATTCCCAAATATATTAGATTTGAATGACAATCTGAAAGGCTGTTTTGCCTTTTGACCTGGAGAGATTTTTGACAAACTCAGATAATTACATGTATGAGAGTTGATTATAACATAAAACTATGTTGCAGAGTGATACCAAGTTGCCTCAGAGATGTGGCTGCAGTGGAAATACTTCCCTCATTTCATACCAATGAATTCCACAGGCATGATTTGTTATGTAACTTGAAAGTATATTAATGAGCCAGCGAATGAGAAAAGGAACAAATTAGCTTTAGAGAACAGCATAGATCAATATCAGCCTGTGCATCTGCACAGTCTGATCAAGATGTACACTGTTCACATATTACTTTCACAAGTTTGTTAGAACACCATTTCAATATATGTGTTGTTTTTAACTCTTTCAGTGCCACAGGCAATATTGAGGTTTTTGCAAACAATGCAGATTCAGGTGAGTCAGCTCGTAACGAGCTGTCTCACCTGAAATCAGCATTGTTTGCCTTTTAGTTACCAAAATAGTACAAAACTTTCATAAATTGAGAAATGGACACACCCAATTTTGAACATGGAAGAGTCTACTCTAAACAATTTGGCGCTGAAAGAGTTAATAAGACTGAGAATGTGGAAAAGATCATCTGTACCTGCATTGTTCAATGTTCATAAATGCCAATGCGCACTGTTTCCCATACACTGGCTGAGTAACCCTTTCAAACATACATTTATTCTGCAGCCGACTAATTTGAAAGCAAATTGACAAAATAGGGAAAATCTCCATAAATCTTAGTTAGATTATTAAATAAAATTGAAAACATTGTGACAAAAGGAAAAATTGTTAATAATGAGCAATTTCTCATTTTGTCAATTTTTCTTCAAAAGTCAGAGGCATCAGAAAGTGTCTGTATGAGGGAAAGTGTAGATAAACTTTCAAATTCCACTTTGTTTATTTTAGATGGATATGTAATGAAGACAAATAACTGCCCTAATGTCATTGCAGGCCATTTTTCTTCTTTCTATGGTAGTTACAAAAGTCATCTCTATCATGGAAAAGGAAACTACTCTATTACCTTTTACCCTAGCTGTGGATGAACAATGGAAGTGTCTCAATTAAAACAACATGCCATGGAAATAATAGTTCCCTAAAAGCAACAACATTTTCAGAAGATGACTTTGAAAACACCAAGGCAAACATGAGAAACAAGAGGCCCAAGAGGGCCAGTATCGCTCCACGGCCATAAGGCAAAAATAAATTCTCCAAACAGCCCTGCCCCGTGGTGGCTATTTTTTTTACCAACCACCATGGCTTAAAGGAATCTTGTAGAGTGTCACCAAAGGAATGTTTCTGCAAAATTATTTGAAAATATGCCTGACACTTTCGGAGGAGAAGATTTTTTAAGTTTTCACTATGGTCATATAAGTCAAAATAGCCCCGCCCTCTGGCGGCCATGTTTTTCGACCAATCAACATGGCTTGAAGGAATCTGATAGAGGGTCACCCAATGAACATTTCTACAAAATTATTTGAAAATCGGCTGAACACTTTCGGAGAAGAAGATGTTTTAAGTTTGCACTATAGCTATATAACGCAAAAAAGCCCCGCCCCCTGGCGGCCATGTTTTTCGCCCAATCAACATTTCTTGAAGGAATCTAATTAAGGTTCACACAAGGAACATTTCTACAAAATTATTTGAAAATCGGCCTGACACTTTTGGAGGAGAAGATTTTTTAAGTTTGCTCTTTAGCCATATAGGCAAAAAAGCCCCGCCCCCTGGCGGCCATGTTTTTCGCCCAATCAAAATTTCTTGAAGGAATCTAATAAAGGGTCACCCAAGGAACATTTCTACAAAATTATTTGAAAATCAGCCTGACACTTTCGGAGAAGAAGATTTTTTAAGTTCTCACTATTTTTTTCTTTCGGTTGCCATGGAAACCAGAATTTTGAATGGATCAAAAAAATTTGAAGGAATTTAGTAGAGGACATTGAGAAGATGCTTCCCATGGAGTTTCAACCAAATTGGCCAAGTGGTTAGGGAGAAGAAGTCGTTTAAAGGAAAAAGTTAACGCACGCACGCACGCACGGACGCACGACGGACAATTCGCCATGACATAAGCTCGACTGGCTTTCAGCCAGTGGAGCTAAAAATCTCTACAAATGAGTTAAAAGAGAGGAAAAATCACTCTTTTAAAGTTGTTCCAAGCATATTCTTCTGTATGTGGGAAAGGTTAATAATCTATTTTCCAATCCTTATACATCTTACCTGCTGTAGTAAAAGAATTGCGTATTTCGGAATAAAATTCACAATTCTAAGAGTACACACCAATAAGGGTTTGAAAAATAAATGAGGATATTTTATTCCAAAACTAGAACTATCACTGAATGTGATTAATACCCCCGAACGCCACCCTGATAGGAAAGGTTGTGAACTATTTAGAAATCCTACCTTAAAAGGACAATGTTATGGATCGGGTTATTCTTGTTTTGTTCATTTTTGGATAACAAAGGGCAATAACTCTGTAATTATGTAAATTAGAGTTATGGTTCTTGTACACTGCGCTTCCTCTGATTATGCTCTACCGTTGTATGTAGTTTTATTAGATTCCATCTGTTAGTTATTAAATAATTCTCCGGGCAAGAAAAAGTAACAAAGGGCAATAACTATGTAATTATGTAAATAAGAGTTATGGTTCTTGTACACTGCACTTCCTCTCATTATGCTACCATTGTATGCAGTTTTATTAGATTCCACCGGTTAGTTATTAAGTAATTCTCCGGACAAGAAAAAGTAACAAAGGTCAATAACTCTGTATATAGGTAAAATAGAGTTTTGGTTCCTGTACACCGCACTTTCTCTTAATGCGTTGTATCATCCTATGAAGTTTTAATAAATTTCAAGAATTAGTTTTAAAGTTATGCTCCGGACAAGACTCTACAAACAAGAAAAAGTAACAAAGGGCAATAACTCTGTAATTATGTAAAGTAGAGTTATGGTTTTTGTACACTGCACTTCCTCTGATTATGCTCTAACATTGTATGTAGTTTTATTAGATTCCATCTGTTAGTTATTAAGTAATTCTCCGGACAAGAAAAAGTAACAAAGGGCAATAACTCTGTATTTAGGTAAAATAGAGTTATGGTTTCTGTACACCGCACTTTCTCTCAATGTGTTGTATCATCCTAAGATGTTTTATTAAATTCCAACAATTAGTTTTAAAGTTATGCTCCGGACAAGACTCTACGAACAAGAAAAAGTAACAAAGGGCAATAACTCTGTAATTATGTAAATTATAGTTATGGTTCTTGTACACTGCACTTCCTCTGATTATGCTCTACCATTGTATGTAGTTTTATTAGATTCCATCTGTTAGTTATTAAGTAATTCTCCGGACAAGAAAAAGTAACAAAGGGCAATTACTCTGTATTTAGATAAAATAGAGTTATGGTTCCTGTACACCGCAATTCCTCTCAATGTGTTGTATCATCCTATGAAGTTTTATTAAATTGCAACAATTAGTTTTAAAGTTATGCTCCGGACAAGACTCTACGAACAAGAAAAAGTAACAAAGGGCAATAACTCTGTAATTATGTAAAGTAGAGTTATGGTTCTTGTACACTGCACTTCCTCTGATTATGCTCTACCATTGTATGTAGTTTTATTAGATTCCATCTGTTAGTTATTAAGTAATTTTCCGGACAAGAAAAAGTAACAAAGGGCAATAACTCTGTATTTAGGTAAAATAGAGTTATGGTTCTTGTACACCGCACTTCCTCTCAATGTGTTGTATCATCCTAAGATGTTTTATTAAATTCCAACAATAAGTTTTAAAGTTATGCTCCGGACAAGACTCTACGAACAAGAAAAAGAAACAAAGGGCAATAACTCTGTAATTATGTAAATTAGAGTTATGGTTCTTGTACACTGCACTTTCTCTGATTATGCTCTACCATTGTATGTAGTTTTATTAGATTTCATCTGTTAGTTATTAAGTAATTCTCCGGACAAGAAAAAGTAACAAAGGGCAATAACTCTGTATTTAGATAAAATAGAGTTATGGTTCCTGTACACCGCACTTCCTCTCAATGTGTTGTATCATCCTATGAAGTTTTATTTAATTCCAACAATTTGTTTTAAAGTTATGCTCCGGACAAGACTCTACAAGTAAGAAAAAGTAACAAAGGGCAATAACTCTGTAATTATGTAAATTAGAGTTATGGTTCTTGTATACTGCACTTCCTCTGATTATGCTCTACCATTGTATGTAGTTTTATTAGATTCCATCTGTTAGTTATTAAGTAATTCTCCGGACAAGAAAAAGTAACAAAGGGCAATAACTCTGTATTTAGGTAAAATAGAGTTATGGTTCCTGTACACCGCACTTCCTCTCAATGTGTTTTATCATCCTATGAAGTTTTATTTAATTCCAACAATTTGTTTTAAAGTTATGCTCCGGACAAGACTCTACAAGTAAGAAAAAGTAACAAAGGGCAATAACTCTGTAATTATGTAAATTAGAGTTATGGTTCTTGTATACTGCACTTCCTCTGATTATGCTCTACCATTGTATGTAGTTTTATTAGATTCCATCTGTTAGTTATTAAGTAATTCTCCAGACAAGAAAAAGTAACAAAGGGCAATAACTCTGTATTTAGGTAAAATAGAGTTATGGTTCCTGTACACCGCACTTCCTCTCAATGTGTTTTATCATCCTATGAAGTTTTATTAAATTCCAACAATTAGTTTTAAAGTTATGCTCCGGACAAGGAAAATTGCAACGGACCAACCGACCGACCGACCGACCGACCGACCGACCAACCACAGGGTGACTCCAATATACCCCCTCTAAACTTCGTTTATCGGGGGTATAATAAACAATTGTACTACAGCATAGGGTTTGGTTAAGTGATAACCCTGTCCCACTTACACCAAATCTGCAATGTAAACATCTAGGCAAAAATATGGAACTTATGATAAAAGATAATATTAGTATTAAATAGATTTCAACATGTGACAAATGGAGAAATTGCTCATTATGAGCAACTTCTTCCTTTGTCATAATGTTTTCAAAGGTTGTCTGCTGCAGTGGCTTCAGAAAGCATCTGTATGTTGTAAAGGGAGTTATAAAGTAGGGGTCAACCAGATTTCTGTCCCGCTTCGACAAGCCTCTGTGTCAAAAGTGAGTTGTGATAATCCTTTCCTACATACAACAAATCTGCAGCAGATGACTGACAGCATCTAGACAAAAATTAGAACAATCTGTATAAGTGTAAGGATAATTTTCAAAAGTGTTTAAAACATTGTGGCAAAAGGGGAAATTGTTCACTATGAGCAATTTCTCCTTTGCCACAATATTTTTAGAATGTGTCAGAATGCATATGCAAGGGGGTTTAAGATATGGAGGATTGTGGCTCACCTTTACAAGTGTTGCAGTAATACTGTTTGATAAACGTGGCATCTTTCTCCGATATGCCTATACAGTCCCCGTGATACCATTCCTCACAATTATCACATGCTCTGAAAATACACAAACAAAACTAACTAGAGTCATAGATAAACTTTAAATGTTGCTTGCATGATCAAAACAGGTTAACTCATAACACAAGAATTACAGTCATATATCTTGCCGTCCCCTAATTAGACCAACTTTGATCCTAGTTTGAAAGCCCTAGCACTTGAACTTTTTGAGAAAAAGTAAAAAACTTAAACATTCAAATTGAGTTTAACGCCAATGAAATAGAAATATCTACAATACTAGAAGTATTAATTTTGAAAAGTTTAAAATGGTGTGGAAAGAGTAGAAACTCCTCATTATTGATAAGTTCTCCCTTTTCTAAAATATCTTTTTAAAAATGTAAGACCTCTGTATGAGGTAAAGGTACCCTTCCCCACATACAACAAATGTGCAACAGTAGATTTTAACCCTTTCCCACATAGAACAAATGTGCAACAGTAGATTTTAATCCTTTCCCACATACAACAAATCTGCAACAGTAGATTTTAACCCTTTCCCACATACAACAAATCTGCAACAGTAGATTTTAATCCTTTCCCACATACAACAAATTTACATCTAGGTAGAAATCTGAAAAAGCTATATAAATGAAAGTATAATTATTGAATAGACTTGTAAAAATTGAGGTTAAAGAAGTAATGCAGCAGGAATGGTCAACGTAATGGTACTCAGACTTACATCATAAAGCGTGTTCCATCTGTAGATCGACAAATACAGTAAACCGTATCTGGAGCATCGCAATGTTCAATGGTTTTAACTATCTGATTTACTTTGGCTTTTCTCTCCGGTAGGTAAAACTGCTGATCTATGGACCGTTTCTACAAGGAAAGTAAAAATACATTTGACTAGGTACAAATGACATCAAATATTCCTACCAACTATTAAAGTAAACTGTGACCTTGACATTTGACCTATTGATCCGGTGTTTCTTGGTCATGGTCTATATGTTTCCTAAGAAGTTATATCATCCTATGTTGAATAAGGACAGACTTAAGAGCCCTAAACATATTTTCAAGAAATGTGTTCAAAGTGACCTTGATCCAAATGTCAACTTGAAACATATTTAACCCTTCCCCACAAACAGAGGCTTACTGATGCCTCTGCAGCAGACAACTTTTGAATACATCCTAACAAAAGGAGAAATTGCTCAAAACAAGCAATTTCTATTTTTGTCACAATGTTTTCAACACTTTTCAATAAATAAACTTCCATTAGGCTTCCATTTATAGGGATTTTCGAAAAAAATTGCCTAGATGGTTTCAAAGTCGTCTGTTGCAGATTTGTGATATGTGGGAAAGGTTTACCTCATCATCATTATATGTGTGAAGTGTCAGCATCCTAGCCTGAAAGAAGACTGACTTGTAGTATAGCTACCAGAGTTTGTCTACAAACCAGATATATGATAATAGAACAAGAGGACCATGATGGTCCTATATCACTCACCTAATTCAATCAAGTACCTGCTTCCTGATGGCAATGTTTATCAACTGATAGAAATATTTTGAATGATCTTGGGAGACTGTTACCAGACGAATCTAAATTATCTTCAAATCAGTCTAGTACTTTTAGGCAAGAAGATTTATAAAGTTTTGAACAATTTTGCAAGAAGAACATCTAATGAACTTTCTTGTAAAATTATTTGAAATTGGTCAGTTGGTATTGGAGGAGAAGTTTTTTGTAGGAAAATGTGAACGGAAAGACAGACAAAGGTGCCGGATGGTGAATGATCAGAATAGCTTACCCTGCGCTTAGACTTTGATAGCAGGGATACAAAATTTACTATATTTGAATTGTAAGTACAAAATTAGTAAATAGAGAAAAGTACATGCAGTTAACAATTATAACTTAGAAAATCAGCAAAAATTATATAACATGTTGAAACAAGGTCAAATATTCTACAATAATCATACAATATATAAAACAACAAAGATACGAGAAATGACAAGAAACTGTAAATCCTAATCCTTCAATCAGCAAAAATAACCTGATTGGCTATTTTAATCTGCTTTGAAACAAAAATTGAGAGAAAATATAAAACCAGAAAATATTGATTTTAAGCAAAGAGTTGAAAAGATTGTGGGAAAAGGAAGATCTTAAATATTCCTCTGCTTACAATGTATTCGTGAGTCGTTCTTCAACATAGGTATATTTTATATCAACTTGATATTATCAAGGAATTATTAAGTCTGATTTTGACATGTCTAAATGAACTGTGCTGCAGGAAAACCAGCCTTAACATTTTCCCACATGCAGACGTTTTCTGACACCTCTGCAGCAGAAGACTTTTTACAACGTTGTGGCAAAAGGAACAATGGCTCATGATGACGCTTGCTCCTTTTGAGCCACAATGTTTTCAACTACATGTTTATTCAATAAAAAATACTTTATTGCCATACGGAAGTTTCTTGAATCCTTCATGACCAAATGACAGAGCCAAATACTTCATAGACGCGATGTTTGATCTTGATCTATACTGGTCTCAAATGTCTTACGGCTGGTTTCCGCAGAATGCAACTCAATTTTAGAACTCTTCCCTCAAAAGCAGAGCTTAACTTTTACTCAAATGGGGATGCATTTTGACATATCTGCTGCAGTCTTTTGAAAAATGACTGCAAAAGGATAAATTGTTCATAAATTGTCTCCGTTTGCCACAATGTTTTCAAATATATTAAAATCAAACTTTGAATTATTGAGATAGTTCATATGTTTGCCTGAATGTTTTCAACGCAGGAAAACACAATGGTAAAAATATCTGTAAATAAAAGTATATTTATTGAACAGAGTTGAAAACAATGCTGCAAAAATTCTCACCTGCAGATGCATCAAAATGCGTCTATATGTGGGGAAGGACTAGTATTCCATATGTTTTTTCATCAAAAAAGACATTTCTTAAAATATTGCATCAAGAAATTAATTAAACCTTCGCACTTGCAGATGCATTTTATACTTTGTGGTGAAAGAAGTAAATTTCTCATAATGGGCAATTTCTCCATTTGTCACAATGTTTTCAACTTTATTCAATAATTTTAATTATTTTATTTATAGATTTTCCTTATTTTTGCCTAGATATTTTCAAAGTAATTTGCTGCAGATTTACTGTATGTAAGAAAGGGCTTATAAAGCATCTAATAAGCCTAGGACCGTAATCCTTTCCCACATACAACAATTCTGCGATAGACATCTTTGAAAACATAAAGGCAAAGTTTTAAATAAATAAATAAAATTGAAAGTGTAATTATTGAATAAATTGTTTAAACATAAAGACAATTTTTAAAAAAATCTATAAAATTGAAAGTGTAATTATTGAATAGATTTGAAAATATTGTGTCAAAAAGAAGAAAAGTACTCTGCTACAAATATGTCAAAATGCAATCTGCATGTCAAAAAGGGTAAACAACTAAATTTGATTACAATAGTGAATACTAAAAGCATATATGTGCCATGCCACGAGAACAGCAAGACTATATTTTAAATGACAAATCCAACCAATAATTACATGAAAATCATGCAAACAGGAATCTTGATGCATCTCCATTTCAGCAGTACATGTTTCGGATTGAAACAAATGCGGCTACAAATCTATTTTTTTCGTCAGAAGTAACAAAAATGCACCTATTAAGTGTACAGTAGGCAAACAGTTTTTGAGCTCTAGTGATAGCAATATTAGTTGTTTAATTGCTTACATTGAAAGCAAAAGTTTTGTCAGAATATATCATATCCTTGCATAAGGTGATAAGAACCTCTACTACCACAAATGCCATAAAAGCAGCTGTTTAACCCTTTCCCATATACAGACTGAATTTTTAATATGGACTTATCAAGCTTTGCATTTGGAAGAATCCATTTTAGGAATATCAAGATAGAATCGTTGAGTTGGGCTGGCAGCCTACAGCCTGGTAGATGCGTCGGCAAAATGGTAACCATCAGTGTCCTTATAATATACACCTGTCTAAAGGCCATAACTTTTTATGTATGCGGCAATTTGGCTGGAAACTAAACCTGAACCAGATATTAATATGTCTATGGAAATTGTGTTTAAAATTTCTAAATATTGGATAGGAATTCTCAAGTAAGAGAGTAGACAAAGCTAACTTTGCAAAAATTTCCCAAAACTCTGAAATGTCTTAGGCAATCTGGCTAGAAAATTGAAATTAGCCAAAATATTGTCCCCATCAACATCATGAGCCAACAATGTCAGAGAGGCCTAGTCTTGTGAAGACTGGACAAGAATGTTCCAGTCAAAGAACAGACAACTTATGTTATTGTTGCATGTCATGCCCTTACAGGCTTATAAAAACACACAATTTCTGCTTCAACTTTCAATGTTTCAACTTTCAATAAAATTTAAACTTCTCATTTCCTATAGGTTTCAGTAGTCTTCATAGAAGATTCTATCCGGTAAATAAGAGGTGTTCTTTTGATTGCCATGCTTTATATGCATATGTTACAGACAACAACTAATAACACATTTTGTTTCAGTTCGAGATGGAAAAGTGGACTGAGACAATACTGATGTACCTTCAAGTTTTTCTCATCATAGAACTCTTCAAAAGAATCCTGAAACTATAATAACATAACATAACAATCTTAATCCTTTCTCACATATATAGGAAATTTGAAGTCGACGAGGTTGAAAATGTCTAGGCAGAACTTTGGAAATTTTCTATAAATAAAATTATAATTATTGAAAATAGTTTGGCAAAAAGACTAAGGAATTGCTTGTTTTGAGCAATTCACCTTCTGTCACAATATTTTTAAATAGTCATCTGCTTCAGAGGCGTCGGAATGCATCTGCAAGTAGGAAAGCGTTAAGGTTTGAAACTGAGGCTGATATTTTATCATAGTTGATTTAAACAAACTCATAATTATGTAATTACAAATTTAAATATTTTCCTGATACATTACTTTATAGTTTAACCCTTTACCTCACCAGACACATTTTAACACCTCTGCAGCAGATCAATTTTGAAAAAATTGTGACAAAGGGAGAAATTGTTCATAATAAGCAATTTCTTCTTTTTGCCAAAATGTTTTCAAATCTTTTCAATTCTTAAACTATTATTAAAAGGGTTCACATATTGGGAAATGCATAATAAGCAGTTTCACCTTCCACAACGTGTTTTCACAATGTTTTCAAAAATCAGCTGCTGTAGAATCAGAATGAATCAGTAAGCTAATGGTAATATTTGTCATGCTTGGCTCCAATAGGTCTATTTTCTTGCATGAACAGGTGTGCATGAAACAATCAAACCTTTCTCGCTTACAACAAATCTTCAGCAGACGACTTAAAAAACATCCAGGCTAAAATTTGAAACATCTCAATAAATGAAAGTAAAATCATTGAATGAAGTTCAAATCATTATAGCACAAGGATAAATTGAGCAACTTCTTTTGTCACAATGTTTTCAAATGTCAGCAAGCTGCTGTAGATGTGTCAGAATCAGTCATTCAGTGTCCAATCTAGGAGGGGGGAAGGGGCCCGGGGATCATGCTAAATCTCACACTGTTTTAAATATTCCCCTAAATTTGTATGGAAGGGAGGATTTACATAGACAAAGAAGGAAAAATTTCTCAATTTGTTCATACCCCCCGAATCCTAGATTGGACACTGATGTCTGTAACTTGTAAGTGGGAAAGGATTAAGATGATGGGGATTTCAATATGAAGGTTATATTTTAATACAGTAACACTAATCTTGGTGAAACAACATGGACTAATCTGCAAACTTCTGTGATGAGGACATATCTAAAAAAAGATTGAATATCTAAAATGTTGTAATTTCTATTAAATTCATGACTCTAAATTCACTAGGAGGAGGATTTCTGTGGTACTAAACTTCAAATCAGTTAAAAATGATTTTTCCAGAGTTTGAATAGAAGAAGGTAAAAAAGCAGCCCGAAACATTCAATTTCAAAAAAACATAATTAAAAAAGGTTTCTTCGAACGACATGCGTTTGTAACAGACTAACATGAAAAATGACATAGGTCTGCTGTTTTATCCGGATACTTACCTACCCGAAAATTATATTACTTTCGGCTAAAATTCATGAAATCATAAAACAACATATTAAAATAGGAAACGACATATGAAAGTTGTGTTTAAAAATTAATCAAAACATATTAATAATCCTTACCGCCATCCTTTGACTTGCAAAATTGAAATAAAAAGACAAATATACAGCAAAAAGTGATGTGATTTTTTTGTGCGTATTGGGTTACTTGTTTTATAATATTATTAATTACATATAACACTGAATAATGTTCGAAAACACAATTTGGGAGATTTTTAGTTTCGTTCACAATTGTTTACAATTGCACAGTTCATGTAGATCTACATTATTAAGTTTTATGAATTAAAAATATCTTGAATTTCGTCGCTTCTAAATTATGGACTAAAAATCAAGTGAAAAACTATAACCCTAATTCGAATAATGACGTATTCGATACATTAAAGTAATACATATCTAAACGAAGGCAGAATAAATACGCTTGATTCCTCCTTTTTCAGACATGCAAATCAAAATCTTTGTTGCGATGAGAGATTACTAACGGTAAAATGGTAAAATACAATAAACCCGTTGAACGATTTGGTAAAAGGGCCTTAAAATGTGTTATAGTGTTTGACCCTACATGACCCCTTTTCAAACTTAGCCTAGATATCATCAAGACAAACATTCTGACCAAGTTTCAAGCTACTGAAGCATGTAGTCTCTGGAGTGATAACAAGATTTTTCTTCAATTTGGCCTTGTGACCTAGTTTTTGACCAGACATGACCTTTATTCGAATTTATTCCAGATCAAGACAATTTTTCTGACAACGTTGCTCAAGTTAAAAATGCTGCCTCCAGAGTGTTCACAAGGTTGTCTTTCAATTTGACGTTGTGACCTTGTTTTTGACCCCCACATGGCCAATATTTGATCGAGATCTACTTTCATGAAGATTTGATGCAAAATGTTGCCCTTTGAGTGTTCAGAAGGCAAATTGCTGACGACGCATGACGGACAAAACGTGTCACAATACTGAATAACTTTTTTTTGTGCTCAGGTGAGATAAGCATTAATAATGAGAAAAGAGGGGAAATTGCATGGTTTGTTTCGAATTGTTAGTCTTTTTTACCGAAACCTCATAAGGTTTACTCTATAATACCAATGTACCGAAACCTATAAGCGTTTTATTCTATAATACCAATTTACCGAAACCTCAAGGGTTTTACTCTATAATACCAATTTACCGAAACCTCATAAGGGTTTACTCTATAATACCAATTTACCGAAACCTTCAGCACCCAGATGAGGACATTTGATGAAAGATGAATATTGTTTAAACTTTTTATTTACCTACCTGCTTCAAAAACACATGAAAGTTTGTAAGGAGCGTTCCATGAAACACATGTAACGCCTGCAAAAATTGGACTATAACCCTTTCCCACATACAACAAATATGCAGCAGACGACTTTTTAACATTTCCGCCAAACCAAGGAAAATATTTATAAATGAAGGAATAATTACTGAGAAAAGTTGAAAACATTGTGGCAAAAGGAGAAATTGCTCGTTTTGAGCAATTCACCTTTTGTCACTTAAGTTGTCAAAAGTCATCTGCTGCAGATGCGTCAAAATGCGTCTACAAGTTAGAAAATCACCAGACTAAATTACACACAGTCAGGAAACAGACATATCAGAAGTTTAAGGGTTAATTGATAAATGAGATCAAAACAGTTTCCAAATGAAAGTTTATAAAAGCATAAGTAGGCTACTAAGAGGAGATGTCCAAAGTCACTGCACATCATCGGCATTATTCATTGACATTGCTGCCAACATCTAGTCACACAATTTGATATGACTGTGTAACGAAAACGTTCGGTATACGTTGCATTTGATATGCAAATTCCATCACCGTTTCGAAGTGATGGAGTTTAGGGCTACATATATAATACAAGTGGACCCCTTCAGGTTGGAGTACACTTTTCGCTGAAGGGATCTTCTGCGTCTTTAGCCCGGCACGTTACATTGATGGCAACTGCCATACCGGAGTTGCCTTACCCATGGGTTTGCCAGGCCAAGACTCGGGACGAGTCTTCTCGGAGTGGGAAGTAGTGTAACGAAAACGTTCGGTATACGTTGCATTTGATATGCAAATTTACATCACCGTTTCGAAGTGATGGAGGTTAGGGCCACATATATAAGAGAAGTGGGGTCTTCAGGGTTGAGTATACTTTTCGCTGAAGGGATCTTCTGTGTCTTTAGCCCTGCACGTTACAACTGCTTGAGATTGATGGAATAACTAGTATTAATCCGTGCAACAGTCGAAATAGTGCAACTTTTTGAACAGTAGATATTATACAGTGGTTATGTCTAGAATTCCCCGTTGGGCATGATTGCTGTCTCCGATGTTGAATGCCCCGTTCAACATTATTTCATACACGGCGTTTCCTGGCAAACTTTGCAGCAGACGGCTTTTTGAAAACATAGTAACAAAAGAAGAAATTGCACAAAACGTGCAATTTCTCCTTTTGTCACAATGTTTTCCACTTTGTTTTATCCATTCAATTATAGAGATTTTCCATTATTTGACAAAATATGTTCAAAGTCGTCTGCTGTAGATTTGTTGTATATGGGAAAGGGTTATCCTGACTATCCTGACATACTGCATCAGTCGTAAACCCTGTCCCTTAGACTCGGAGTAAGTTTAATCTAGAGCACCTGGTAGAGCGGAAGCCACAACTATCATTTTTATGCTCCCTGATTTTTTTTCTGGAGGAGCATTCGTTCGGATGTCTTGACTTGAATTCAATGAAACTGTGTTGGAAGCTTCACTAACAACAGGAGGTGTGCATATTGTCACTATATATTCCGGTTTGATTATTTTTAGCAGAGTTATTGCCCTTTTAATTTATATATAATATGACATAGGAGAAATCATGTCGGGTCTATTTCTCAGCAACCACAGATTTGAATGCAATGAAACTTTATGTGAAGCTTCACTAACTAGATGAGATGTGCATATTATCACCATGTTCCGGTTCAATGAATTTGACAGAGTTATTGCCCTTTTAGTTTCTATATTGTATGATGCTATAGGACCTTTCGTGTCATGGCTATTTCTCAGCAACTATTAAGATGAATTCAATTTACAATATTATCAATATACATGTTCTTCCTGAATGATTTTTCACAGAAGTATGGCCCTTTCATTTTCCATATAGGACCATTTGTGTCCGGACTATTTCTCAGCAACAATCAGTCGGAATTCAATGATACTTAATGGGAACCTTAACTTACAAGCAGAGATGAACATATATCACCACATTCTAGCTGAATGATTTTTAATTGAATTATGACCTTTTCCATTTCTGTATAGTATGATGTAAGGCCATTCGTGCCCGGACTTTTTCTAGGCAATAACCTGTTGCCCTCACTATACTTCGGGGAGCATCCATCGGTTCCACCGATATCTTTGTAGTCTTTGGTATGACCCGAACTCCCACTTCTAAGGCAAACGCTATTACCACTATACCAAGGAGATGATATAAGGTTAAAACAATTGTTATTGTCATTTTATTTTAAATAAAATTAAATATTTGTATCGTCAGGTTTTGGTCTGGATGTTATAAGCATGCTTGTATAACTATGTGGCCAACCGGACATATCTAGATTCTGACCTGGAACATTCCTACCTGCCAAGACCGAAGATTGGTTTTCTATCACGCGGAAGGGCCTAATGCCGCCTATATTAAACTGGATTCGAACTTTTCATATTGTATGGTAAACGGTGATCGTGTTTGAACCAATAGTCCCAGATTGTGACACAGATACTCATGCGTCTTCGAAACAGCTCTTTACAGCTGATCGGTACTCTTAGATAGACTGCGTACTTTGTGTGAGACTATTGTAGAACTGCCTTCAATCCATCAAAGGTAGTTTACAATTATCTATGCTTTTCCACAAGAATTGCAGCCAAAAATCAGTAGAATCCAGATTTCTCTTTGAGTAGGATCACCAACAGCTATATCCTACTTAAACTGAATGAATAATCAAAATATGAACAGCGTCTAGCGATTTGGAGTCCTAACCTTCTCCCACATATAACAAATCTGAAGCGGACGACTTTGAAAGGATCTTTGTAAAACTATGGCAAATCTTAATAAATTAAACAATGATTATTGGATAGAGATTGAAAATATTGTGTCAAAAGAAGAAATTGCTCATTTTGAGCAATTTCTTCTTTTGCCGAAATGTTTGGAAAATCGTCTGCTGCAGAGTCGACAGAAAGCGTCTGTATGTGGGAAAGGGTTAATGCACCTGTTACGCAGTGTCTTTTAATTTCGTCCTAGATGCATAATTGGACAAAAACAAAATAGAGGAATAGCCCTATTAGTTCAAATATAAGAGGCCGTCAACATGAACATATACAAGTTGGCAATTCTTGAACATTGTAGGTTCAGATCAGTCTGTATATCTGCTATCTGTCTTATCAGAGTCTACACAAGTTGACAATAGCTTAGACCTAACATGCTAGTGTAATATTTGAGCAGTGTTTTTCTTGATCAGACTGCGTCGAAGCATAGACATATCGTGGTATACCCTGTTCTCAAAAACCAACTTGTACCTTTTCCGAGTGGAATGATCTTATGATCTCCTTATGAAGATTCTATAAGATCCCAATCCCCAGGCACTGCTGATCTATATGCACATTTTCAATTTGACAACCTGGGGTTAATTGACAAAGGTCAATGTTATACTGTTAGAAACGTTAACCATTTCCCACATTTTGACACCTCTGCAGCAGACGGCGTCTTGGTCACTTAAGGAGCATTTCTCCAAAACTATTTGAAAATTGGTTTCATACATTTCGGAGATTTTTAAAGCCTTTACTATAGCCATAAAAGGCAAACGAGTCCTGGCACTTCGCGACCATGTTTGTTTTTTTTACCAATTAACATCGCTTAAATGAATCTCATAGAGGGTCAACCAAGGAATATTTATACAAAATATTTGAAATATGGCTTCATACTTTTGTCGGATAAGAATTTTCGATTTTTCACTATAGCCATATTAGGCAAAAATGCCTTGCACCCTGGCGGCCGTGTCTTTTGACCAATCAACATGGCTTGAAGGAAACTAATAGAGGGTCACCCAAGGAGGATTATTTGAAAATTGGCCAACCAGTTTGGGAGGTGTTTTTTTAAGTTTTCTTTTTTTGGTTGTCATGGAAACCACAATTTTGCATGGATCCAAACAAATAGAAGGAATTTAGAAGAGGACATTGAGTGGATGCTACCATTGAAGTTTCATCCCAATTGACCTTGTGGCAATAGAGAAGACGTTTGAAGGCAAACGTTAACGCACATATAGAGGCACGAACGATGGACAATTCGCCATGACATCAGCTGGGCTGGTTTTCAGCCATTGTAGACTAGCTAAAAATTGCTCATGATGAACAATTTCTCTTTTGCAACAACGTTTTTAACTATATTCAAATAATTTTACTTTCATTCGTACATATTTTCGCGTAGATGTTGTCGAAGTATTCTGCTACAGAATTGTTTAATGTGTGAAAGATATAAACTGTTAGGCGTTTATAGTTAACTTCATCTGTGACATATGATCAGGCTCTATACTGTTTGCTACTCATTCAACACAACAGTTTTATCTTGATATACCTAGGATTGGTTATAGACTACTCAAAATGCAAAGCTAGATAATTCCATTCTTACACCACTCTCTGTCCGTCAGTAACTACAAGCTTTAAACATCATCTCCTCATAAATTACTGGACCACTTTCAACCAAACTTCACTGGAATGTATGTTCCTTTTTGGTGGTCCTATTTCAACATTGTTTAAATTTATAAATTCTATGCAGAACTTTGATGACTGCAGCATCAGAAAGGGAGAACAAGAGGGCCAAGATGGCCCTAAATCGATCACCTGAATGATAGTTAATTAGAGCAAATATTTAACTGCAAATATCTGTGAAAATTTGATCAGGAGTTCAAATGTAACTGCAAGGAGTGGACACTCAGTTAAAGAAATAGTTTATCAGTAAAAGCCATTTTTATCTTGAAATCTAACAAGAGCTTTCTCAATTTCTGATGCTGCAGCAACAAAGGTTCTACACAGAATGCAAGTCTTTGAACAATTTTGAAAGAGGACCATCAAAGGAACATTCCTGTGAAGTAACGTTGAAATTGGTCAAGTGGAATGGTAGGAGTTGTCATTTGTAGCTAAAAGTTCAATTTACCCCTTTTGTGATGACGCGAGGTTGCTATGATTTAGTAACCAATAAATACGGCTTGAAAAAGTCAAGTAGAGGATCACTGAAGTAAGATTCCTATTTAATTTTCTTAATATCAGACAAGGACTTAAACAAGAGGCCTATGAGGGCCTATGCTCTACTGGTATGGTTCTTTGGTCATTTTCAATCCAGAGCATGTATGTATGGTGAAGCTCGGATAGTAAATGGAGGCTCTTTTGTGCTCACAAGCTGTATTATAGCAATTTTTACAATTTCATGGGCCATAATCCAGTCTTGCATAGGCGGATCTGGCTGGTTTTCAAAAGGAACCGAGCTCTCATGAATATCTAACTACTGTATAAGTTTGGTTGAGATACAATCAAAAGTGAAGACTGTATCGTGTTAACAAGCTCTTTTATAGCAATTTTGACCATTTCAAGGGCCATAATCCAGTCATGCATGGGCGGATCTGGCTGGTTTTCGAAAGGAACCGAGCTCTTATGGATATCTAACTACTGTATAAGTTTGGTTGAGATACAATCAAAAAAGAAGACTGTATTGTGTTAACAAGCTCTTTTATAGCAATTTTGACCATTTCAAGGGCCATAATCCAGTCGTGCATGGGCAGATCTGGCTGGTTTTTGAAAGGAACCGAGCTCTTATGGATATCTGACTACTGTATAAGTTTGGTTGAGATACAATCAAAAGTGAAGACTGTATCGTGTTAACAAGCTCTTTTATAGCAATTTTGACCATTTCAAGGGCCATAATCCAGTCATGCATGGGCGGATATTGCTGGTTTTCGAAAGGAATCGAGCTCTCATGGATATCTAACTACTGTATAAGTTTAGTTGAGATACAATCAAAAGTGAAGACTATCGTGTTAACAAGAAATTGTTTACGGACGCACGGACGGAAGCACGCACGCACGACGGACAAATCGCCACGACATAAGCCCTTCTGGCCTTTGGCCAGTAGAGCTAAAAACAAGAGGGCCATGAGGCCCTGGAATCGCTCACCTGAGAATGGGCTATTTAAGACATAACTCTCTCATGCTCAAGCCAAACATGTGGCTTCCAGAGTGTTAACAAGATTTCCCTTAAATATGGTCTAGTGACCTACTTTTTGACCTGACATGACCCATATTCGAACTTGGCCTAGATATCATCAGGACAAACTTTCTGATAAAGTTTCAACATGCTCAAATTTAAAATGTGGCTTCCATAGTGTTAACAAGATTTTCCTTCAATTTGGCCTAGTGACCTTGTTTTTGACCCTATATGACCTATATTCGAACTTGGCCTAGATATCACTAAGACAAACATTCTGATAAAGTTTCAACATGCTCAAGCCAAAAATGCGGCTTTAGGAGTGTTAACAAGATTTTCCTTCATAAAGATTGGATGCAAAATGTTGCCTCTAGAGTAGTAACAAGCAAATGTTGACGACGGACGACGGACAAAAGGCGATCACAATAACTCACCTTGAGCACTACGTGCTCTGGTGAGCTAACAAGAGGGCCATTATGGCCCTGGATCGCTCACCTTAATTATACAATGTACTGCAATGCAAAACACATCAAGACAATTATTCTGAATGTAACCTCCAGTGTTAACAATATTTTCCTTCATTTGGCCTAGTGATCTATATTTTTTTACCTGATATGACCCATATTCCAACATGGACTAGATATCATCAAGACAACATTCTGATAAAGTTTCAACTTGCTCAAAGTAAAAATGCGGCCTCGGGAGTTTGAACAATATTTTCCTTTATTGACCTAGTTTCTGATCCAATATGACCCATATTCGAACTTGACCTAGATATAATTCAGACAAACATTCTGACCAAATTTTAAGCAGCTGAAGCAAAAAATGCGGCATCCAAAGTGTTCACAGGATTTTCCTTCAATTTGATCTAGTGACCTAGTTTTTGACCCAGCATGTCCCATATTCGAACTTGGCCTACATATCATCAAGAAAAACATTCTGATAAAGTTTCATCATGCTGAAATTAAAAATGCAGTATCCAGTGTTAACAAGATTACCCTTCAATTTGGCCTAGTGACCTAGTTTTTAACCCGGCATGACCCATATCCGAACTTGGCCTAGATATCATTTAGACAAACATTCTGATAAAGTTTCAACATGCTCAAGTTGAAAATGTGGCCTCCAGAGTGTTAACAAGATTTCCCTTCAATTCGACCTAGTGACCTAGTTTTTGACCTCATATGGCCCAGTTTTTAACTTGTCCAAGATTTTATGGAGATGAACGTTTTGATAAACTTTCATGAAGATTGGATGCAAAATGTAGCCTGTAGAGTGTTCACAAGCTCAAATGTTGACGACGCACAACGGACGGACGGCGGACAAAATGTGATCACAATAGCTCACCTTGCACTTCGTGCATAGGTGAGCTAAAAATGGAATTTCCAAATTTTGCCCCTTTTCTGATGCCTCCTGACTGCCATGTTTTCAACCAAACAGTATGCCTTGAACAATCTTTGTAGAGGGTCACCCAAGGAAAATTTCTACCGAACTATATGGGAATCTGACATGCAGATTCAGAGGAGAAGATTTTTAAAGTTCGGACATTTTGCCCCCTTTCTGATGCCGCAGCAACCAAAGTTCTCAATGGAATTTAAATCTTTGAACAATTTTGAAAGAGGGCCACCAAAGGAACATTCCTGTGAAGTTTGGATGCAATTGGTTCTGTGGTTCAGGAGGAGATGATGTTTAAAGCTAAACGTTAACGACGACGGACGGACAACGGACAAAAAGTGATCAGAATAGCTCACATTGAGCCTTTGCCTCTAGGTGATCTAAAAACCTGCAGGGCTTAGCCTTTTCTCATTGCTACCAATTTTAACCTGTTTCTATGATTGATGCAGACTATAAGTTATTGTAAGTTGTTGCTTCGTATGTGACTAGGGCATCAGGGACATAAACAATACAACACACATACTATTTACATTTATTATAAGCTCTACAACAACAATACAACACACATTCTATTTACAATTATTATATGCTCTACAACATAAATTATTTAAGCCTATACATGCCAAAAGGTACAAGTTGGTTTTTCTGAACATTGTAGGTTCAGAAAACCCTGTGCATCTGCTCAGAATTATCAAAATCTACACAAGCTGATGTAATTAATATGCGATCAGTGTAGACCTTGCATAGGCTGATCTGGATCTATACTGTTCTCAAAAGCCACCTTGAACCTTTTCCTACGAACAGGCTCAATTTAAGATAATTTAAACAAATTACATGAACATTAGAACTTAGCTAAGCAAAGGGATTGTTTTTAAAAGAAACATTTATCCTTGCCCTGTTACAGACAACCCTTTCCCACATACAATAAATTTGCAGCAGACGACTAGGCAAAATATGAACAGTCTCTTTAAAAGTTAATAAATAAAAAAAAAAGATTTATTGAATCAAAATGAAAAAAACATTGTTGCAAAAGGAGAAATTGCTCATTATTAGCCATATCTTCTTTTGTCACAATGTTTTCAAGAGTCTTCTTCTGCAGATGTGTCAGAATGCCTCTGCTGGTGGGAAAGGATTAAAACATAGGAGAATAAGGGACATTTCTCAAATTTAGTACTTTTCAGGCATCAAGATCTTATAACTTGGCCAAGAGGAGAAGTTTCTCAGTTCTGCAGATTACTTTTTAAAACGGGTAATGGAAGAATAAGTATGTTCTCCTTTTCAAACAATGTAATAAATTCTAAATTTGAAGCACAGTTATGAATGCAGTTTTCACTAAACTATTTATAAAGCAGACATTTCTTCAAATAGAACTGTATAAATAAGGTCCAAATAGTGACTTCTTTCATCAGGATGTACATGGCTGTATATCCCCTCGCTGGTGTAATGGAAGAGCGTCCGCCTCAGTTTTGATTATTGTTTGGGTCATACCAAAGATTTTAACAAGGGCACCGCAAAGCGGATGCATCCCCTCGGCTTTCCATTTTCACATTGAGTTCTCTTGTGATCTAAATATTTAAGTCCAATTTTTGACTTCGATCTTTGACCTATGACCTTGAATCAATAGGCTTCAAAATATTGTCACAAACTAACTGTATGCCAAGTTTGGATAAGAT
>JASEVX010000007.1:34266245-34382515 GCA_031761405.1 Serripes groenlandicus
TAAGGTTATTGCACTGTGTCTGTATATCAATCACAAGGGTACCAATAAGGTTATTGCACTGTGTCTGTATATCAGTCACAAGGGTACCAATAAGGTTATTGCACTGTGTCTGTATATCAGTCACAAGGGTACCAATAAGGTTATTGCACTGTGTCTGTATATCAATCACAAGGGTACCAATAAGGTTATTGCACTGTGTCTGTATATCAGTCACAAGGGTACCAATAAGGTTATTGCACTGTGTCTGTATATCAGTCACAAGAGTACCAATAAGGTTCTTGCACTGTGTCTGTATATCAGTCACAAGGGTACCAATAAGGTTATTGCACTGTGTCTGTATATCAGTCACAAGAGTACCAATAAGGTTCTTGCACTGTGTCTGTATATCAGTCACAAGGGTACCAATAAGGTTATTGCACTGTGTCTGTATATCAATCACAAGGGTACCAATAAGGTTATTGCACTGTGTCTGTATATCAATCACAAGGGTACCAATAAGGTTATTGCACTGTGTCTGTATATCAGTCACAAGGGTACCAATAAGGTTATTGCACTGTGTCTGTATATCAGTCACAAGAGTACCAATAAGGTTCTTGCACTGTGTCTGTATATCAGTCACAAGGGTACCAATAAGGTTATTGCACTGTGTCTGTATATCAGTCACAAGAGTACCAATAAGGTTCTTGCACTGTGTCTGTATATCAGTCACAAGGGTACCAATAAGGTTATTGCACTGTGTCTGTATATCAATCACAAGGGTACCAATAAGGTTATTGCACTGTGTCTGTATATCAGTCACAAGGGTACCAATAAGGTTATTGCACTGTGTCTGTATATCAGTCACAAGAGTACCAATAAGGTTCTTGCACTGTGTCTGTATATCAATCACAAGGGTACCAATAAGGTTATTGCACTGTGTCTGTATATCAGTCACAAGAGTACCAATAAGGTTCTTGCACTGTGTCTGTATATCAGTCACAAGGGTACCAATAAGGTTATTGCACTGTGTCTGTATATCAGTCACAAGGGTACCAATAAGGTTATTGCACTGTGTCTGTATATCAATCACAAGGGTACCAATAAGGTTCTTGCACTGTGTCTGTATATCAGTCACAAGGGTACCAATAAGGTTCTTGCACTGTGTCTGTATATCAGTCACAAGGGTACCAATAAGGTTATTGCACTGTGTCTGTATATCAATCACAAGGGTACCAATAAGGTTCTAAATCTGTTAAATTAGAACACATCGTATAGATGTGCAGGCAGATCTTCGTCTTTACTTTTCGTTAAACGGGTTTCATTAAAATTTTACAACATACACACGTTTTCTGACGTTTTCTCTTTTTGCAACAATATTTAATAATTTGATCTTTCAATTGTCGAGAGTTAATATAATTATATTTAAATTAGTTTTCAAAGACGTCTGCTGCAGGTTTGTTGCATGTTGGAAACGTTCTACCGTAGCTCACGTTTGATTGATTGATTGGCTGCATGGTTGGGGTTTAACGCCGTTTTCAACAATTATGTTCATATCAAGGCGGCCAGTTCATCTACACATGTGTATCCTGGCTTTCTCACACTAGCACTTCACACAACAGTGTTTTCAAGCAATTGACTGCTTTTCCAAAAAGACTGTTACCCATTGCAAGGGAGACGAATAGCGCCTGTCGCATTGACTTATTCAAACGTTGTAAAGAATATTGGCCGGACTGGGGTTCGAATTCACTACCGACTGAGCTACCGGGGCTAGGAACTCACTTTTGAAGTCTTTGACAAATGAGTAACGTTTCCTCGACTCATCAAAGCGTTTATATAAATATTGATCGAAAACAAAACCGACCCTCGGGTATGTGCTACCAGTGAAGACATTGTTCAGCCTCGAAACTAGTTTGTTTGTTTAAATGGTGTTTATGTCACTTTCAAGATTATTTCAGTTATATAACTGTGTTTCGTGTGTAAATTAGCTGTACTTTAGGTATCATTTATCCTGAAACTGTGTTTCCTGTGTAAATTAGCTGTACTGTAGGTATCATTTATCCTGACACCGTGTTTCGTGTGTAAATTAGTAGTACTTTAGGTATTATTTATCCTGAAACTGTGTTTCCTGTGTAACTTATTAGCTGTACTTTAGGTATCATTTATCCTGACACCGTGTTTCCTGTGTAAATTAGTAGTACTTTAGGTATCATTTATCCTGAAACTGTGTTTCCTGTGTAAATTAGCTGTACTTTAGGTATCATTTATCCTGAAACTATGTTTCCTGTGTAAATTAGCTGTACTGTAAGTATCATTTATCCTGACACAGTTATATAACTGTGTTTCCTGTGTAAATTAGCGTATTTTAGGTATCATTTATCCTGACACAGTTATATAACTGTGTTTCCTGTGTAAATATGCTGTACTATAACTGTGTTTCCTGTGTAAATTAGCTGTACTATAACTGTGTTTCCTGTGTAAATTAGCTGTACTTTAGGTATCATTTATCCTGACACAGTTATATAGCTGTGTTTCGTGTTATAAATTAGCTGTACTTTAGGTATCATTTATCCTGACACAGTTATATAACTGTGTTTCCTGTGTAAATTAGCTGTACTTTAGGTATCATTCATCCTGACACAGTTATATAACTGTATTTCGTGTGTAAATTAGCTTTACTTTAGGTATCATTCATCCTGACACAGTTATATAACTGTGTTTCGTGTGTAAATTAGCTGTACTTCAGGTATCATTTATCCTGACACAGTTATATAACTGTGTTTCGTGTGTAAATTAGCTGTACTTCAGGTATCATTTATCCTGACACAGTTATATAACTGTATTTCGTGTGTAAATTAGCTGTACTGTAAGTATCATTTATCCTGACACAGTTATATAACTGTGTTTCGTGTGTAAATTAGCTGTACTTCAGGTATCATTTATCCTGACACAGTTATATAACTGTATTTCCTGTGTAAATTAGCTGTACTGTAAGTATCATTTATCCTGACACAGTTATATAACTGTGTTTCGTGTGTAAATTAGCAGTACTTTAGGTATCATTTATCCTGACACTGTGTTTCCTGTGTAAATTAGCTGTACTTCAGATATCATTTATCCTGACACAGTTATATAACTGTGTTTCGTGTGTAAATTAGCAGTACTTTAGGTATCATTTATCCTGACACCGTGTTTCGTGTGTAAATTAGCTGTACTTTAGGTATCATTTATCCTGACACTGTGTTTCCTGTGTAAATTAGCTGTACTTCAGGTATCATTTATCCTGACACCGTTTTATCTACCTGAGCGCCAAGTATTTTTGGCTTTGGGTTTACGCCGCTCTCAACTCCAAGGCCATTATACGGCGGACAGGGAAGACGATGTTGGTCCCACACCTTATATCTACATCGAGATAAAACATATATAAAATATATGAAACCAATACCACCTTACCTGCTCGAGCTCAAGAGTCCAAGCAATGGTCAGACTATGGCTGCCATTCTTATCGAGCGATCCCCAGCCACAGGGGTACCTACGCGCCAAGGAGGGAAGCCACTGCTTCCATCTTAACCCTTTTCCTCATATATGCTTTCTGACGCCTCTGTAGCAGACGACTTTTGAAAACATGGTGAAAAAAGTAGAAATTGCTCAAAACGAGCAATTTCGCCTTTTGCCACAATGTTTTCAACTCTTTTCAGTAACTAACTAACTATACCTATATTTAAAGAGCTTTTCGGTGTTTCTGCCTAGTTGTTTTCAAAGTTGTTTTCTGCTGCAGATGTGTTGTATGTGGGAAAGGGTTAAAGACCTTTGTCCTAGAAACCTCTATAGAGAACGATTATGACCAAACGCGGACCATTCAAATATACAATTCTATGGTAACTGTCAATAGTTAATGACTATCGACTATCACTCGTACACGTGATGAATCCAGTTATATAATGCGGTTAAGACTGGCTAGGAAGTTTGAGTATATATATGAGTCGTGTCTAGCGATTTCGGGACATTACGCTTTGTCATAATTTCAAGTTATTTTGACATACACAATTTGTGCCACACTTCCAGTGCTTTTGTCCTGAGATGAAGTCAAAAAAGAAAATGACACTACATTGGTTCTAAACGTGGCCTACTTAAAACCAATTTAGTGTCTTTTTCTTTTTTACTATATGTTGTTTCTTGTTCCGGTATATTTCTTCGTTTTATATATACATGTATGGATGTACATGCACGTCTGAGTCTTCACTGTTTAATAAGATCTGAACTCGCTAGACTAGATACTTTGATTCGAAAATACTCGAATCGGGAATACGTCATCTTCATATAATTATTATTCCCGTAAAAAGTCCCGGTTAGCTATGCAAAATACAATGCAACGTGAGCAGCTGTTCTAGAAATGTCTTGTTCTAAAGAGGTTAATGTGGTTCTTGATAGGAACATATTTTGAAACTTCTGCAATAGACCACTAATAACGCACAGCTTCTCATTGTATCACGTTTTCCCATTCCAATCCGAATATCTATATGAGCCGTTCCACGAGAAAACCAACAGTATGGTCTCTGTGTAATGTATCTACCCAGATCGACCTGCACATTCCATGTAGGCTAATCCGGGCCGACACATTCCGTCCGGGGTGGGGGGGGGGGGGTTAGAGGTATGATTCCAGAAACAGAAAATCCACAGGAGACGAAAAGTGTCTGGCCGGGTAAGCCTGCGAGGCATGCTTAGGCTGATGTGGGTCGATACAATGTTGGTTTTCTCGGTGAACGGCTCATATATATTGTCCACGCTTTTTTCATCAAACGTGGACAAAAACAAACCTGTTGCTCTACAGAGGATGTTCCTGTACAGAGGTAGCGTTATACGAGGTTCTGATATAGCGTTATGTGAGGTTCTGATATAGCGTTATGCGAGGTTCTGATATAGCGTTATGCTAGCGTTATGCGAGGTTCTGATATAGCGTTATGCGAGGTTCTGATATAGCGTTATGCGAGGTTCTGATTTAGCGTTATGCGAGTTTCTGATATAGTGTTATGCGAGTTTCTGATATAGCGTTATGCGAGGTTCTGATATAGCGTTATGCGAGGTTCTGATATAGCGTTATGCGCGGTTCTGATATAGCGTTATGCGAGGTTCTGATATAGCGTTATGCGAGGTTCTGATTTAGCGTTATGCGAGTTTCTGATATAGCTTTAAGCGAGGTTCTGATATAGCTTTAAGCGAGGTTCTGATATAGCGTTATGCGAGGTTCTGATATAGCGTTATGCGAGGTTCTGATATAGCGTTATGCGAGGTTCTGATATAGCGTTATGCGAGGTTCTGATATAGCGTTATGCGAGGTTCTGATATAGCGTTATGCGAGGTTCGGATATAGCGTTATGAGAGGTTCGGATATAGCGTTATGCGAGGTTCTGATATAGCGTTATGCGAGGTTCTGATATAGCGTTATGCGAGGTTCGGATATAGCGTTATGTGAGGTTCGGATATAGCGTTATGCGAGGTTCGGATATAGCGTTATGCGAGGTTCTGATATAGCGTTATGCGAGGTTCGGATATAGCGTTATGTGAGGTTCTGATATAGCGTTATGCGAGGTTCTGATATAGCGTTGTGCGAGGTTCTGATATAGCGTTATGCGAGGTTCTGATATAGCGTTATACGAGGTTCTGATATAGCGTTATGCGAGGTTCTGATATAGGTTATAATGTTATTACGAATACCTTGTGATTTTGTTCCCTGTAAATAGTCAAGGGGAACTTGCTTGTTCTCTCATAGGCAAACAACCAGTTATAATAATAAAAGAACTCATGATTACTGTTATTTGGTCACATCTTTGTTTACCTGCAGTGGTTAATCATTAAAGATCAAATATCGTCATAAAGTGACATTGGCGGTCATTGGATAACAGTAATAGGGAAAGTGAGCACCTCAAATATTTTGTAACGCGTAAATTGTCACAAGAATGCCATCCGTAACGGGGAAAAAAAGAGTTTAAAATTCCGCGGTTTTTTATACTCGTCCATTTACTAATGAATGAAATAACTACGTATGAGTAAATGAAAGGTAAATTCGAAACTAATGTAACTTTACCTGAGACACGCCACGAGAATACCAACGCTAAGAGATGGCAAATTATACAACTGAAAACACTTTCTTAATTGATCAATTGATTGATTGGAATTAGACGCCTTTTTTCCAACGATATTTTAGTTGCTTGACTGGGACTAGTTCAGCTAACGTGTTTTTCCAGGTGTCTCAATTGTATTCATCATATAACATGCTTCCCAGGTAACTGGCTTCCTTCCCACGTGTACTATTAAACCCATTGGTAAAAGATGCATGTCGCCAGTCACAATAACTTTTATCAATCGCGGGAAAAGTTGATGAATGGCCTAGCCGGGGTTCGGACTCACGTACTCTGGATCGAAACCCCTCGTCTTTGCCGACTGTGCTACAGTTGCTTCACATCAGTTCCCCAAAAGGTTTCCATGATGATTGTACGACTAGATTTAGCGAGTCGAAAAGATCTTGTCGCTGAGTTTCGATGCTCAGTGTTTGTGCGACGTGATATCACAAGTGTTACTTTGGTTTGGAATGGAACCACTGTATATGCAGCATTGCATGAGAAAAAATGGCCTTTGTGCACAGTATAGATCCAGATTTGCCTGTACATCCGCACAGTCTGATCAAACTCTTTACTCTTCATTTATTACTTACACAATCGTACTAGAAGATTATGTCAGCTTGTGTAGATTCTGATCAAGACTGAGAAGACGGACAAGACGATCTGAACCTACACTTTTCAGAAATACCAACTCGTACCTTTTCTCATGCACGGGTTTTATATAAGGTTTGCGTTTACAATGAAATTGCGAATTTTATTGTTTGTAAAAGGTTTTACTGACTCACATCAATACTGCACGTGCAATGTTTGATTTATATGTTTAACGGTTAGAATAGTCATAATTTGGAAATGCAAAACATTTGAGGTATATATTTATCTTGCTTAACCCTCTCCCTCATATAGACGCTTTCTGACGCCTCTGCAGCAGACGGCTTTTTGAAAACATAGTGACAAAAGAAGAAATTGCACAAAACGTGCAATTTCTCCTTTTGCCACAATGTTTTCCACTTTTTGTCATAGGTTATCCATTCAATTATAGAGATTTTCTATTTTTTGATAAAATACGTTCAAAGTCGTCTGCTGCATAATTGTCGTATGAGGGAAAGGGTTAAACAAAAAAAAGCGAAACCCCAAACGACCTCGAAATAAAAGATAAACAACGTTTTCATAACTCTTTTCTGATAGCGTCTGATTTGGACGCAAATTGTGAAGAAAGATAATGAACGGTATTATCTGGCGTTTAATGCCCCTTTAAAATGTTCAGTTATATCGCGGCGTTTCATGGTAAGTTACGGAGGATTTGCTGAATACATGATTTTTTTTCTTTTCCCACAATGTTTTTAACCGTGTATTAAAAAATATATTATATTTCCAAATGTTGTGATTGAACATGGTTTCCCTCCGATTACTTCAAAGCAGGCGACACTCAAACTAAAATACCAGGTATATACCGTTAACTCAGATAAATACATGTCGGATTTACATAGATTTAAAGCTAAAGAACTATGTAATGTTGACCTTTGACCTCCAGATGACAGACATTTACGTCTACAGTTGACCCTGCATGGGGTGTGTGTGGTATAATGTTTGACGTATGGGTTCATGCACTCGTGCGTGCACATCTGCGCAGTGAATAGCAAAAAGCACAGGTGTTTAATAATTCCATATTTATTTGCGGGGATTTAATTGACTGCAAAATGACGTAGAGGAAGAACGGCTGGCTTAAATACCTTCAGTCAGCCGAAAAGAGGCACTAAAACAAGAGCATCGACCTCGGGTACTCGACGCTCCTTTTACGCTTTACTTTTTCTTTATAAAACAAATCCTCATATTTGGAATTCATATTTAAGTATTATAATAAACCTGAGTCAACTGCTATTTTTCAAGTATTAACAAAAGATCGTCCATGTTGAAATAAATCGGAAGTTTATATACATGTTGAGGAAGATCTTCAAGTCGGAAAGATGGCTGTCACAATCTGTCAAGATCATAAGCTTAGACTTGTGTATGGACAGTCGAATGAGATAAGCTGATCAATGCCTGTTGATCAATCACTATGTATTTGACAAATTTATCCCTTTTATTTAGAAAAAAGGGCTAGTTCAATATTGTAGGTTTCTGCACAATGTGTCAATATATTTAAGTCATTACTGAGTCAGACTGCATGTTGCCCTAATATATTTGTGTTCCGAGAAGTATTTAATTCTGAAATCTTTCAAGAATATATTTATGCCTGTAGTTTCAATTTTGGTGAATATAGCCTCCAACAACAAACACTATTTGAGGGTTTACTGCCACTGAGACAGCAACAGCTTATATAACTTGGGTATGATTTGCAACTAAAGGTATTGTATTTTTTCCATTCTTCTATTATTAGAACAAATTCCTGTCATTGACCCAATGAGCCCCCAACACAATCCCTTTCAGGGGCGTAGCTTGGCAATAATCAATGTGTAGGCCGTCTCGTGAGAAAATCAACATTGTGGCGAAAAACACCGGTCGGCGAGAAAACCAACATTGTGGACTTTGCGTAAAGTATCGACCCGGGTCAGCCTAAGCATGCCACACAGGCCTACCCGGATATACACTTTTCGCCTCCTGTGGATTTTCTGTTTCAGTAATAACTACTCTATACATATATCCCCCTAAGACGGAATGTGTCGGCCGGATCAGTCTGCGCGGACAGCGCAGGCTGATCTAGTCGATACATTACGCAGATGTCTATCGCCGCAGCTGCATTTTGGGGCCTACAGTGCCTAAAGGGAGCTACACCCCTGGCAATCCCATTTAAGATTTTCTTATATACTAACTACAAACATATTTTGGTTACATTATATGTCAACTATAACTAAAGATATTGAATGTATTACAGTGTGTCTATTTTTAGAAACAATGACCCTGACCTTGATACCAGCAGCCCCAACACACAATCCTATTAAAGATCTTCTTTAATACTTATTACAAACACAATTTGTTAACATTATATTCACTGTTACAACACTATTGTGTATCATAAGTGAGTTTTGAAATTTCTAAGTTAAGAAGAGGCACAAAAAAAGTCATAATACATGACAAGGTTACGTTACTTTTAAAACCTTTCCTTCATTCTTTTGGACATTTGATAGGAATCCGCTGTGGTCGAGTGGTTAGCGTCGGGGATTTCGAAACCGGGTGTCCCGGGTTCGATCCCCAGTCGCGGCACTACGGTCATGGTGGAGTGCCCTTGGGCAAGGCACATTTTCTAGCCTAGTACTGGTTTGTTTACCCAGGGATCATGAATAATTAAATTCATTCATTCATTGTACATTTGATAGTGAACAAGAATTCAAAGTACAAAGTGATAGTTTTGATAGAGTTGCATGTTAGTGACTTTAACGCAAAACTTAATCCACACCGAATGGAGTGACGCTGTGAAAAAAATAACAACCATGGAGACGCCAGACTAATTGACGTACTTTGATTATCCGCGTACAATGACCTGAAATGAGAATTACAAAACAAGTAGTTTTACGATTAGATGTGATTTCATAAGAACTGAAATTAATTTTTTGTGTCTTCTTTTACATTTTCCCACTTACAGCATATCTGCAGCAGACGACTTTGAAAATGTCTGCTAAAAATATGCCAAATCTCTATAACTTAAGGTATAATTACTGAAAAAAGTTGAAAACATTGTGGCCAAAGGAGAAATTGCTCGTTTTGAGCAATTTCTCCTTTTCGCTATGGACTCTGCGTAATGTATCGAACCGGGTCAGCTAATCCGGGCCGACACATTCCGTCTTAGGGGGATAGAGGTATAGAGTGATGATTCCTGAAACAGAAAATCCACAGGAGGCGAAACGTGTCTGTCCGGGTAAACCTGCGCGGCATGCTTAGGCTGATCCGGGTCGATATATTACGCAGTCCACAATGTTGATTTTCTCGAAGGACGGCTCAAATGTGATCTGATTCCACAACTTTTACCTTTAACCAATGGACGGGCTCATACATTTTCCACATTCAACAAATCTGCAGCAAACGATTTAGAAATTATCAAGTACAAAATATAGAAAATCTCTAAAAATGATAGTATGATTATTGCTCATCATGAGCAATTTCTCCTTTTGCCACAATGATCTCAATAGTCGTCTGCTGCTGTTTGTGAGAAAGTGTCAATCTTACCAGAAGCCTTCCATTTATTTATAAAAGACGTTTTTGAAATTGTCTGTTGCAGATTTGTTTGTTTTGTGGTAATTAATTAAACGCTCGAGTCATATCCTTTACTATTGCGGCTCAAAATCGTCTTTTCCCTCAATATTAAAAACCTTGCCTTAAAGTCAAACTTCCATAATTTCATATATAACACTCACATTTTCATATAAATATTTTGCAAAGCAGACGACTCGTATCATATTCACCCTTCTCCACATACGACAATTCTGCAGCAGACGACTTTGAAAATATACAAACATTTCTAAAATCTCTTAAATGAAAGGCTATTTTGTTATCAAGTTGAAACCATTGTGACATCAGGGGAAATTGATCGTTTTGAGTAATTTCCCTTTTTATCACAATGTTTACAAAATTCGTCTGCAGAGGCATCAGAAAGCGTTTATATGTGAGAAAGGGTTAACTAAGCAGTTAATCCGTGCCCACATGCGTCTCTGCCGCAGACGACACCTGAAAGCATAATGAGTAATTTCACTTTTTGCTAAAATGTTTTTAAAACCCTATTCAATAATTTACTTTAATTTATAGAGACTTTCCACATCATTGCCTAGATGTGTTTAAGGTCGTCTGCTGCATATTTTCTGTATGTGGGAAAGGGTTTAAACTGTGAGTCATATTTGTGAGATAATTTTGCCGACTTCGCAGGTGCTACGATCCGTTAGATAGAAATCAGCGATAAAACATAGCATGGACCATTTAGTGATATTTAATACCTATTTTAACATTTTTCGTGAATGTTTTCACTATTGAAGGAATTTGTCACGATTAAAAGATTTACCTCACTCAGTGAAACACACACACACACACACACACACACACACACACAAACCACGACGTTTTGAGGTGATTAAAATACCATTTCCCTGATAAACTATCTTTGTGATTTTTTTTTTGAAAAAGTGTAGTTATGTACAAATAGGTGGCATATTTTCTCGGTCTATCTAGGAACATAAGAAGACAAATCGATGTATCATTTATAAACTGACGAATTTTATGCATCTGTCAGTGATGAACGAGATAAACAAACTGGACTAATCTAGCTGTATGATATAATCATATATGTATGTTCTGATTGCAAATTATTCACACAATTTAAGGAAACGTTTGACAAATATTTTAGATGCATCTTTTGAAAAACAAAACAAAACCTTTTATGGAGATTCAATAAGACCAAAAATCGTTAGACACCACGCATGTCTATATTAGCCCTTTCCCACATATAGAAGCTTTCTGACACCTCTGCAGCAGACAGCTTTTGAAAACATTGTGACAACAGAAGAAATTGTTCAAAACGAGCAATTTAACCTTTTGTCACAATGTTTTCAACTTCATTTGATAATTGTTCTTTCATTTATAGAGATGTTTGGTTCTTTTGCATAGATGTTTTTTAAAGTCGTCTACTGTTGATTTGTTGTATGTGGGAAAGGGTTAAAGCTTATCAAAAAACTTTGAGCGAAGGTTTGTTTTACTGGAACATGGCTAACATACCGGAACATGAACCTCGTGTCACGATAACTGGAGATCGATTTTTGTTTAAATTTAATTTTCTTCACATTGGAATTATTTTGTTAAGAAATTGAAGTCTATTTATCCTTTATTTACGGATTCTTAATTTTAAAGACTGAAACATTTCCCTCCAAGTCGGAGCTTTTATTCGTAAGCGGAGCAACGATGTTAAATTATATAAGCCACCAGAGTCCAACTGGAGAAAAGAATAAATAAAAGATAATAAAATATATAATAAGGCTTGTATTGCACAGGAATCCGGGGTCCAACCGTAGCAAACAATAAATAATACTAGGTATGGCAACGAATACATAAATTAGTATTCGAATATTCGATCACAAAGTATTCGAATATTTGAATATACGACATATTTGTGCATGCTTCGCCAACAAAGAGTTAATACATTCGTTATTATAAAACATTTTCGGAGCAATGGTGCTTTATTGCATAGGCAACGCGAGTCTAATAGGAGCAAACACTATAAGTTCACTTAGTATAGCCATAGTTGTTCTTTCCTGACGAAATTATAATTGTAATCACACGGGTTTTTATTCCTATAACCCTTTACAGGTTATTGAACCGAGGTTACGCCACACGACACATGTTCGTCTGACGCAGCGGCTTTTTTCCGGCGAAAACTGACTAACGTGAGTTTTGACCTAGATGTTAAACAAATGATCTAGACTGTAGACCAATCAAATGTTGTATTTAATGAATAATGTCGAAGAAATAAAGGAAATGAAACGATTTGATTGGTTCATAGTTAAGTTGGATCCCACGAGAGGCACTAATAAGATGAAGTTTAAAAATGAAATATTCTGCATATTCATGTTCAGTTATTTATCGTCAATTGAAACTTATACTGTGTTCCATAATACACCTCTTGGGAGCCTCGCGTAATCTCCAGTCATGTGATCAATTCTCGGACTTGAAAAGAATAACGTCATGTTGCGCGAGTGTAATGGATGTTGACTTGGATTGTCAAGTGAAAGGTCTGTGGTTCGCTTCCCGGCAGAGGCAAGCTTTTTTCTCTCTCTCTCTCATTCATATCAAAACCAAAGTATATATAAGAACTAAAACATTTATAAAACAAATATTACATATATGAACTATAATATTTATAAACCAAATATTACATATTTAACGTTATTGTATAAGTAAGACAAAATATCAAATAATATGCGTATGTTCCATTTCTTAGTGTTTTCTCATATCGATCGCCGTTTATCTTTTTTAAAGATATTTCTTGTTTTAAATATGTTTTAGATAAGTCATAGTTACGCCCGAATCGATCATTATCGTGTCATTTTACATGCTTCCCAGCTGTAGATTATCCGGGGACTCTTGACAGTTAATACGAAAATACACAGAAAATACAGGCAAACCATGGTAAAAATATTGAACCAAAGGAATTTTATGTTAAGATGCAGAAACGCTGGAAACTGTCCGAATACTCCAGGGTGTCCACGGAACTGTTCCGGAACGTCAACGGAACCATTCCGGGGTGTCCACTTAAATGTACAGGGATGTCCTTAAGTATCAGATCATCTCAAAGTATCGCTGGAAAGTTGTTCGAGTACTCCTGGATTCCTTGAAAATCTACAGCCGGGTTATAACATGCGTTACATGTAGCTATCGTCGTTGGTGCGAGAAAGTCTAGTATGAGCGGCTCTTTGCGAAAACCAATCGTATGTCAATTGCAACCATTGTAGAACCAGATCAGCCATCTCACCCGCGTAGAATGACCTGATTCTTAACTTTTCGCAGATTAATTAAAAAAAAGTTCAGTACAGCAGTATAACTTTTGATTTTTTAGCTTGGGTGCGCAGACAGGTCATTTAAGGTTACTTATTTACACATAAACCCGATCACGTCGGGATTCTCGCCGGGCAATTGTAATCAAGAAGTCGGTGCTACTGTGCCACTATGGCGACTACAAAACTAATTAGAGAAATAAACACATACCTGATTGCTGCCCTTGGAGTCACTGTCATCTTTTTAATACTTGCTTTGGGAAAAGAGAAACATTATATCACTGTTGCAAAGGGGTCCGTTGAACACAATACTAATAACAATACTAATCACACATAAATACGCACGCACTCATTCACTCTCGTACGCACTCACACACTCATGCATGCCACACACATATCCTCAGATAAACACACACGCAAAAAACAAAATCTGCAGTTGCTGGTTAATGTTTGCTAAGTAATTTGAATCTCATGAATATTAATGAGCCGGTACTCGAAATCTCGTGAATACTGCAGAATCTTAGCAATTAGATTGCAAACTTGTCTTACCAATGTAGGTGGTAATACACAGTTGAACAATTTCAATTCTGGAATTATTATAAGGTTTTGCACGTATGAAGGAGAGCCATAATTATTTTACCCTCTACTCCAAAGAGGTGCATTGATTCTCAAAACAATAGGCAACATGTGGATGAAGTCGGAAATAGTATGTTTCCAGCTCCTTTTCAAGTAATCTTGGACGCGAAAGCTAGTATTTAAATTAACCTCTAAAATCACAAGTAGCTCCGCAAGCAGTGGTGTGGCATGCCTGTCCCTAAACACGTTGATCAGAAGAAGAACTAGGTTTAAATCCGAATATCCGAATATCCTGACTGCAACTGTTATATGCCTCATAGCGTTTAATCAGCGCATCCCTACCCTTTCTTCGACATTTCTTTGTCATGACTGATTTTCAATGATTTTGGAGGAGAGAGAAAAAATTATCGCTATAAATCGAAAGCAACACTTACAGTTTGCCCCTGTTAACAAAGAATTACAATGATTATGTTCTTTATGAAACTGAATCGACGATTGTCACGTTTTTCTTCGAATCGAACGCAGAAAAGACAAGTTTAGCATTCCATAACAATCGGTCAATCGTGTTAAACTTTATATTAAAAACATTTAGAATATGAAAGTATGCAAAATTTCTTTTATTTACTCTGTACTGTGAAATCATCGTTGAACCACGTTTTTCGGCGAACGCTGACTCGTACGCTCGGCAACGTCAGACAAATACCTCGGTACAACGATGTACAGAGTCAATAACTTATATTATTTTATATATAAAGACAGTAGTATGATACTTACATCGATCAGCAAATTATACACAAAGAACTTTGACAATTTCAACTGAACGAGTTTTTGATCATTTAATGTGTGATTTTTGCAATTTGTAAGATAAAAACCTTATTCATGTCACGATTAATTGGTCTACCAAACACGGACAAGGGCTTATACATGTACATGAAAAAGGTCTTGTCATTATAAAACATAACGCACTTGTCTTTTGAAAGAAAATAGATTATATGTCTTACCATTCATCAACGCTTTCATTACTTTGAATACGTCAGAATTCGGTCACCTGTGATTGTTTCCGAACTCTTTTTCCCAAACAAACGTTTTCTTCTTCTTTTTATCTAGACAAACATACCACAGAATTCATTTGAAACATTATGAGGAAAGGATTTATTGCTTAAGAGGAGCCTTTTCTACATTTCCCAGAATGTTTTTAACAATGTTAACTATTTAAATTTTTACATGATATTTTTTACATATGTTTTTCTAAGATGTGTTCAAAGGCAAAATACTCTAAAACATCATGAATATCATGCTCATAAAAGTACACATCAACGTACGTCATTGCTTTGTAAATAGATTAACCATCTTCTTCCCATCTTCTCATGTTTAACTCCTTCTTGAACATCGTTGATTCGCGTATAAACGTAATAATTGTACAAATAGACTTTATTCTAACAGTTCTTGAATCTTCGTTTGCTAACAAACAACTGGCGTATCTAACTCAACTCACAACAGCGCTTAGTTCACCAGGAAGAAGACACAAATGACGTCATAACGCGATGACATGGCCAATGAAATTCGAGCTTCCTGAAATATACAAGTGCTAGTCAAACATTTCAAACTGCTTTGACGTCAAAATGGCTTCACGACTAGCCGAATTCCAACCGAAGGATGATATTGTCATGGGAATTTCTAATTTGTTTTATCCAGTGTAAATATTTCTCAGAATAAATTTACCGAGTCATTTCTCGAAAGAACCGACATTTAAAGTATCTTTGACATTAAAAAACATTTGAACATTAATAACAAAAGCTCTTTTCCCGTTTTTCTCCCTACCTCAGATTATTTTCAAGTAGGAATGTTCCAAATTAACGCTCCGTTATGGGACGGATTTTCCGAGTAATTAGTAAGTCGTATTTTAATGTAGCCGGTATAATGTGTACTTTTCATTATCCCTTTCCCTCATACAACAAATCTACAGCAGACGACTTTAAAAACATATTATCAAAAATGTGAAAATCTCCATTAATGACAGTTTAATTATTAAATAGAGCTGAAAACGTTATAGCAAATGGTGAAATTGCTACAATGTTTTCAAATGTCGTCTGCTGCAGAGGCTTCAGAGAGCGTCTGTATGTGGGACAATACAGGTTGAAAAATGTTAGGTCGTTGTTAATTGAAAAGGGTCACACTTTTCGGACTTTTGCGACAATTAGGCATTAACACATGTTACCAGGCATCAGACAGGCACTCAGTAAGTTATCTTTCAGCTCTTTAACCCTTTCTTCGCACCTGCAGACGTATTTTGACGCAATAGCAGCAGAATACCTTTGAAAACAGTGTGGCCAAAGGTGAAATTGCTCATGATGAGCTATTTCTCCTTTGGCCACAATGTTTTCAACTTTATTTATCAAATAAGCTATCTTTTATTGACATTTTTCAGGTTTTTAAAACTATGTTTTCAAAGTCGTCTGCTTCATATTTGCTGTATGTGGGAAATGATTAGCCGGGCATATCAGAATAAGCCCATTGTCGCCCTTTGGATTCGAATTTTCGATCCCCTGCTTAAGAAGCGGATGGATGCAATATCTAAACGCTTACAATGCCAACCGGATCGTCACTCGGCCATTTAAGAACATACATAGGGAACTATAATCCGGCATGTTTTTGATCAATCATATTGTGCAATTAAGATTTCTTTACCAATTCATTCGGAATGAATGTTAGACTTGTACACTGTGTAATTTAATAACGATAGTTTTAATGGACGACACAGATATGTTTGTTTGTTGATGTTTGTACGCTACGTTCAACAATTTTATATGTTATACACATATATTTTAAATACATCTGACAAAAACTACAGGCTTAAACGCCATTGTAACTATAAATCATGCCCACGGATAGTCAATAATCATCAAATCTCACCGGAAGCGGCTCAAATCAGCAAGTGATACTGGAATAGTAAATACGGTCGACGCATGAACCAGTAACCTAGTAACCTAGATAGTGTCGTAACAACGAACCGTGTACAACGAACCGTAGATGCCGTAAAACGTCATGGTTTAGGTCAATATTATAAAATATCATTCACGACGTTTGGGTTCTTAATGCATCTGCGTACATTGATGACTCGGGTAAGCCTGTAAGCATCAGCACAGTCTCACCAGTCGTCAACGTCCGCTTAAGTTGTATACATACCTAAATACATCTTCTGAGAAAAATGAGAAAATAGCCCCACGAGTTGAGATCATGTAACTATAAATAATGCCAACGTATAGTCAATACGACCCAATATCGCCAGACGCAGCTCTCGCAAACAAGTTCTAAACAAATAGGAAATTAGGTCACCACATCACAGAAGAACCAGTAACCTAGATCTTTGTCGTAATGCATCGGATCCGGAAATGACGTTAAACATCATGTTTTGCGTCAATAGTACAATATCTCATTTAAGACGATGTTTGCACACGTCTAAACAAAGATAAGGCAGTGTTATGGAGGCGGACGTTTTTCTGATAACTACTGGGATCGTTTAACCCTTTCACACGTCCAACAAATCCGCAGCAGACGACTTTGAATGCATCTAGATAAACACATGGGGACTCTTCAAAAAGGATAGTATCATTATTGAATAAAGTCTTAACCCATTCCCTCATACGACAAATCTGCAGCAGACGACTTTAAACGTATTTTGTCAAAAACTAGAAAATCTCCATAATTGAATGGATAAAATATGACAAAAAGTCGAAAACATTGTTGCAAAAGGAGAAATTGCACGTTTTGTGCAATTTCTTCTTTTGTCACTATGATTTCAAAAAGCCGTCTGCTGCAAAGGCGTCAGAAAGCGTCTATATGAGGGAAAGGGTTAAACTGTACTACAAAAAGAGATATTGCTTGCTGTAAGCAAGTTTCTCATGATACCATTTCCTCCCCAAGGTCGACTGCTTCAGGTGCGTCATAATTCGTCTGTATGGGACTTTAAACGCGTACATGTTCTAAATAGATATAAGCATTCAATTTTTGGTTTCCTAACATTCCTTTTCAAATTTCATATCAGGTAATATGTTTTGCAAAGCCCGACTAGCCTTAGAAAAGCGTGCCAAATGAAATGGGGTTCTTACCACATATGTTTTATAAACAGAGCATAGAATCATTGCATAAAGCCCATATGTGATAGAACCCAAATCATATTGCATGGATTACTACTACTATTACTACTAATAATAATGATAACCACACTTATAATGATAATGATAATATTAATACTTCTACTACTACTACTACTACTACTACTACTACTACTACTACTACTACTACTACTACTACTACTACTACTACTACTACTACTACTACTACTACTACTACTACTACTACTACTACTACTACTACTACTACTACTACTACTACTACTACTAATAATAATAATAATGATAATAGTATTTAAATAAATAATAGTAATAATAAAACTCAATTTAAGTAAATAAATAATTTTGTCTTGGAAACGGATATGACTGACTTCATTTTGGTGGGTGCCATTTCGTGAATATTTATTTAGGTTTCTAAATTTAGTTAAGACTTATATTTTATAACGATTGCGAAACAAGCTTTTAGCCTATACTAATCACGCTCAATGTGTGCTTCCTGGAGACTTTACCATTACTCGCGTGGTTTGTGTGAAACAAATCCCGAAGGCAAAACCCGCTCATCACATCATACGAACCTGAGACCTTTGGTACGCGAAACCGTCGCTTTACCACTGCACCACTGTCTTGAAGGATGCTTATAGAAAGATCATGATTACCGTTCTTAATACACAGCTCAGGGACAAAGGTTGCCAACACGGAAAACATTTGATTATGACAACAATTAATCGTTATCTGGATTTCATTTACGAAAACATTATTTCTATTAGTGGTATAGTACTAACGTAGAAATACGATATCACTTTTAAAATTAGCGTTGAACTTTGCCCGGTAACGCTATCTCAATCGAGCTAATGAAATTTAAAACAAAGGATCAATAACAGAAACGATATATCATTTAAATCTATAAACAAACATTTACAGTGACGCTTTCTGTGCTGTATTGTAGAACAGTTACACATCGTACAAGGTTCTATACATATAAATTAAAAACAATTGGTGCTTCAAAGCAAGACATATTTCCTTCTGAAATTTGCGATCAGTGTGTAGAACCAGAGGAGACCGCGCATTTGTAAAATCTGATCATAATCTGGAGTGTTCTGCATTGAGTCAATACCTCACATAACTATATTCTGGTAGGGAATCGTAGTACGACTCCAATGTAGGAATGTATGGCAGAGGACTAGATAAGAGGGAGTGAACAGAAATTATCCCCACAATATATTATTATTCAACCAAATCCTAGGTTGTGGGTACTCAAAAGAATCGTCTCACTGAGACGATTCTTTTGAGTACTCACAACATAGGTTTTGAATGTCAAATAAGGATTTTAGAACATAAAAATGCAAATATTCGAATACGTTTTGTCCTGCGTCGATGCTCATTGAGACTAATTTGAATTACAGAACCAGTGATTCGGTGGTTAGAGTACACGCCTCGAGAGCGGGAGACCCATGCTTCAGTCGGCTCATGACGAAGACCGTAACAATGGAAACATGGAGTATTTGGCGTACTTGCAGCAAAAAAATGTTTAAAATGTCATGGCTCCTAACGAGATTTCATCGAACCAATAAAAACACTGTAAATTAAAGGGTCATTCAATAGTGTATAATTCTTAACCCATGATCTAATTGACTATTTTTAGACACAACAATATCGTATTAAACGAATTGAAAGTATATTTTGAGTTCATGCACCTGGAATACCCAAATTAGGGTTTATTCGACCGATTTAGATACAAATAAGCCAGCGCCTTCGCAAGCCTTATATGGTTCCACACTCTTCACAAATAATTAAAACTTACTATGGAAAAGTCTCCGAGTAAGCTTTTGTGAACAGTGTAGATCCGAATAAGTATATGCATACCCGTTGAAATATTGAAATTCTGCAAATGTTGCTTATAGTGACATCAAAGTAAGCAATACGTATTTCAAAACTATTTTGGCAGTAAATGTTAAAAAACTGTCAATTGAAAGTCATGAACATGTACAATATTTAGCTTACTGGGTATGTCTACCATGTAAAAACAATGAGGCATAAACGATCTACGCTGGTCATACATGCTTTATTTATAGCTGGTTTTCCAGAAGCGTCTCTCATATATACATGGCGACAGAGATACATACAGTATACGAGGGTAGTTATTAATACAGGGTTTATGAGTTCGAACCCCACAGCTCGGCTAACATTCTTTCCGACGTTGACAAAAGTCATTGCGACAAGCTTCATTCGTCTTCCACCAATGGGTTTACAGTTTTAAGTCTTAACCCTCGTCTCGTTATATACGACTTTAAACACTTCTAGGTTTTAAGCTGCACATTGGGAGTGAATATTGGCAAACGAGAACATGATAATATAAGTTAACTATTGCTATCGACACACGTTTGAGAAAAAAAAAAACTTATCAAGAAAAAGGTTATAATTTAAAGAAGTACACATTGTGAAAACATTTATTATATATTTTGAAGATCGTTGCTTTCAAATTTCAAGTCCAATATATGTATTTACATTTCAGCTCATCACATTTTTATCTAACGATTGGTTTGTCCATGCTATAGAAAGGAAATAAAACTGACAACATTTCGAAGGATTCTTAATCAACAAAAGATTTTTTCCAAAAGGTAAAAGGAAATTTGTTGAAAGCTAAATAAAGTGAAAACGTGGAAATTTAGAAATCCAAATTAAATAAACCCGCATAGGAAGTGACGTACTACCGCTTTAACGTACATGGCATTCCTAAGAAGATATTAAGAAAGGCCAGCCTAAAAAAAGGTATCCTGTTTTATTGATTGAAAAACATTAGTTTTTTCGCTACCTTTAACATATCCTTTCCCATATGCAGAGGCAATTTCACGCATCTTAAGCAGTCGATTTTTCAAAACACTGTAGCAAAAGGAGAAATGGTTTATTGTGGGCAATTACTGTTTTTGCCAATATTCGTTCAGCTTATTTAATCGTTATACTGTCATTTATTGAAATGTTCTAGATTTCTGCCTACATATTTTCGAAGTCGTCTGCAACAAATGTGTTCCATGTGGAAAAGGGTAAACGAAACGTTTATGTGATCGCTTCCATGCTCTACAATTGAAAGGGTACAAAGGTGTCATTTACATGGCATAGGTACCGGATATGTAAGAAGACAAAAACTCATGGAATCGAATAACGGATTGACGTACAAAGAAGTAAGACAGACTCGATTAGTGATTCTTATCTACATTTTGTATTGTAACAGTTTCTTTTTAAATCGAACAGATTTCACCGGTGAAAAAGTTCATGAACAGCATTATATAAAAACAACGCCCAGGTAAATTAATGACCTTGTTATTGTAATAATATACTAATTGTAGCAATAAGTGTATCATTTAAATGTCATTTCTTTTGTCCTTCGTGGTTAAAAAAAGAAAACTATATCTAAAATTGGAATTCTGTGATAATAATATATCCAATATCATATCTTCCTTAACATATCTAATCGTATGTAGAAATCCCCTTTCGTAACCGTAAACCTTTTTGTACTTATTTGTGTTCATAGCTTGATTGATTGATAAGTAAACTACGCACGTTTAACGTTTTCTTTAACAAATTCCTGATATAGACGACTTGGGTGACCTTTACTGCAGACGAAGGCCGCCCATCTCGGGAGCTGGATACCTGGGGTTACGTCATACGTAAGGCTTAAACAATGGTTATAATGACTTCCAACCATTGCGCGCACGGTTGTAGAATTGGACCATGTTCTGTCAACGTCATATAACTAAACGGCTTAAAACTAGGAATGAATAATAGTATTTTTAGTAAAATTACTTTAGTGAAAACAGTATCAATATACGGGTATCAAGGAAAGGCCTGTACAACATTATGTATGTTTGCCAATATACGGGTATCAAGGAAAAGCCTGTACAACATTATGTATGTTTGCGACCAGTGTATAACCATATACGGGTATCAAGGAAAAGCCTGTACAACATTATGTATGTTTGCCAATATACGGGTATCAAGCAAAGGCCTGTACAACATTATGTATGTTTGCCAATATACGGGTATTAAGGAAAGGCCTGTACAACATTATGTATGTTTGCCAATATACGGGTATCAAGGAAAGGCCTGTACAACATTATGTATGTTTGCCAATATACGGGTATCAAGGAAAGGCCTGTACAACATTATGTATGTTTGCCAATATACGGGTATCAAGGAAAAGCCTGTTCAACATTATGTATGTTTGCGACCAGTGTATAACCATATACGGGTATCAAGGAAAAGCCTGTACAACATTATGTATGTTTGCCAATATACGGGTATCAAGCAAAGGCCTGTACAACATTATGTATGTTTGCCAATATACGGGTATCAAGGAAAGGCCTGTACAACATTATGTATGTTTGCCAATATACGGGTATCAAGAAAAGGCCTGTACAACATTATGTATGTTTGCCAATATACGGGTATCAAGGAAAGGCCTGTACAACATTATGTATGTTTGCCAATATACGGGTATCAAGGAAAGGCCTGTACAACATTATGTATGTTTGCCAATATACGGATACCAAGGAAAGGCCTGTACAACATTATGTATGTTTGCCAATATACGGGTATCAAGGAAAGGTCTGTACAACATTATGTATGTTTGCCAATATACGGATACCAAGGAAAGGCCTGTACAACATTATGTATGTTTGCCAATATACGGGTATCAAGGAAAGGCCTGTACAACATTATATACGTTTGCCAATATACGGGTATCAAGGAAAAGCCTGTACAACATTATGTATGTATGCGATCAGTGTATAACCATATACGGGTATCAAGAAAAGGCCTGTACAACATTATGTATGTTTGCCAATATACGGATACCAAGGAAAGGCCTGTACAACATTATGTATGTTTGCCAATATACGGATACCAAGGAAAGGCATGTACAACATTATATATGTTTGCCAATATACGGATACCAAGGAAAGGCCTGTACAACATTATGTACGTTTGCCAATATACGGGTATCAAGGAAAAGCCTGTACAACATTATGTATGTTTGCGACCAGTGTATAACCATATACGGGTATCAAGGAAAGGCCTGTACAACATTATGTATGTTTGCCAATATACGGATACCAAGGAAAGGCCTGTACAACATTATGTATGTTTGCCAATATACGGATACCAAGGAAAGGCCTGTACAACATTATGTATGTTTGCCAATATACGGATACCAAGGAGAAGCCTGTACAACATTATGTATGTTTGCCAATATACGGATACCAAGGAAAGGCCTGTACAACATTATGTATGTTTGCGACCAGTGTATAACCATATACGGGTATCAAGGAAAAGCCTGTACAACATTATGTATGTTTACGACCAGTGTATAACCATATACGGGTATCAAGGAAAGGCCTGTACAACATTATGTATGTTTGTCAATATACGGATACCAAGGAAAGGCCTGTACAACATTATGTATGTTTGCCAATATACGGGTATCAAGGAAAGGCCTGTACAACATTATGTATGTTTGCCAATATACGGGTATCAAGGAAAGGCCTGTACAACATTATGTATGTTTGCGACCAGTGTATAACCTGATCAGCCAGCACATTCGAGCTCTCTGATCTGGCTCTGCAATTTTCGTCAATTAGACGTTTTTCAAGAATCTTCTCTAAAGCGATATCCATTTGAATACGTATATATTTTACATCGATTTCCAAACAAGGTTTTAGCTTATATAAATTACTCGCGATGTCTGCTTCCTGGAGACTTAACCAGCCGTTTGTGTGGTAAACTCATAAAGGCAGAAGTCGCTCATCACGGGATTCGAACCCGTCATTTAGATCTTTAGCATTGATGATCATACAATTTATTTTTTGAACGTGCAATAATTACGGTAAGGTTGGTTTTCGCAGACCACTACTCAATATGTGCTCTGTTTAAGTCAGGGGCGTAGCTTGACAATAATCAATGTGTAGGCCGTCTCGTGAGAAAATCAACATTGTGGACTCTGCGTAAAGTATCGACCCGGATCAGCCTAAGTATGCCACACAGGCCTACTCGGATATACACTTTTCGCCTCCTGTGGATTTTCTGTTTCAGGAATCACTACTCTATCTACCCCCCCCCCCCCCCCCCCCCCAGACGGAATGTGTCGGCCGGATCAGTCTGCGTGGACAGCGCAGGCTGATCTGGTCGATACATCACGCAGATGTGTATCGCCGCAGCTGCATTTTGGGGCATTTTTAGAAAAAATGTGTAGGCACGTGCCTACAGTGCCTGAAGGGAGCTACGCTCCTGTAAGTAATACTAACCTACAACCTGTGGGTATTTGATATACTTGTTTATGAAGATCAATACAACAAATCTGCACCAGAAAGCTTCATAAACATGAGCCGTTCCACAAGAAAACCAACATTATTGACTCTGCGTAATGTATCGACCAAGATCAGCCTGCGCAGTCCGCGCAGGCTAATCCGGGCCGACACATTCAGTCTCAGGGGTATAGAGGTATAGAGTAATGATTCCTGAAACAGAAAATCCACAGGAGGCGAAAAAGGTCTGTCCGGTTTAGCCTTCGCGGCATGCTTATGCTGGTCCGAGTCGATACTTTACGCAAAGTCTATAATGTTGGTTTTCTCACGGAACGGCTCATATTTAAAATGTCTATACATGAAAGTATACTTAATGAATGAAGTTGAAAACATTGGGGCAAAATGAGAAATTGCTCATCATGAGCAATTTTCCATTTACTACAATGTTTTCTTAGGTCGTCTGCTGCAGAGGCGTCAGAAAGCGTATATATGTGAGTATTGGTTAAGTAAAAAAACGAACTGGTGTATAACCATTTAACTGGTTTGGTAATTTAAGAATCGTTTGCACTGTGCGGTAAGAAAACGCTTTCTGCTATTCCTACCATGTTTAAAAAAAGTCGTCTGCTGCAAAAAGACACCAAGTGTCGTCTGTATCCAGAAAACGTTGATAAAACTGTTCATGATTAAAAACTATGGCAGTGTTCATAAAATAACGGATTGACGAATGAAAATAATGAAGTTGAAATGGTAAATCTATATATACTGACTAGCGCTTCTTTTCCACCACTTAAACTCCTTAGCAAAGGTTGCCAGTTTTGTGTGGGGAGTATTTGTGCGAGAGATTCTAGAAACTCAATGATAGGCGAATTGCCCACTGTGATAACCAATATATAGAGAATATTATGTCCCTCTACTTAAGATATGAACTTTATGTCGAAGGTCAGGGACGTAATATTCTATTTATCTTGCATGTAGAATTATGTTTTCAGGTAAATCTACATTCATTTTAACTAGGTTTAAGAAATAACATACACAATTACAATTCTTAGTAGACATGTTATGTTTCAAAGTTTAAATACAGGTGACTTCAAGACAATTGTGATGCTTAGTCGTCGTTTAGATTGGAGATATTCATTTTTGGAAAAGGATACCGTCACTGTTGTAGGTAGACATATCGAAGACATGTTACGAAACGTTTTGTTTTAAGAACGATCATTTAAACAGCTGTACATAAATTATAAAGTTATTTAACGAGATGAAACATTTTCTGGATATCTAGATGAAACGCATAATGATTTTCTGTCGGAACTGCTGTACGAAAGAGAAATACATTGGTAGATGAGGCTGTTCGTGAACCCTTTCCTGTGGTAGAAACAAACTTGACGATTTAACTTCAACATTTGTCGATTATCGTGGAGGCATTTAAGTTTAAAACTACTTTAAACAAGGTTACCTATGAACTGATCATGAGAGAATAAACAGGTCTATCTATGTATGTTACATTTTCGACAAAGAGAGACTGAACATGTAGATTCCGTGTGATTTATATAACAATATCTTTTTTGATTTGTATAAATTTGCATTGTTAAAATATGTTGAAATGTAATTAAAACAATAATAACTTTATTTCTGCTTTTTATTTCTTTGCTTTGACTGCTAAACTATCAACATAATAGAGCCGTTCCACGAGAAAACCAACATTATGGACTCTGCGTAATGAATGGACCCAGATCAGCCTGCGCCGGCTAATTCGGTTCAACGTTTCCCGTCTCAGGGAGATATCTAGGTATTGAGAAATGATTCCTGAAACAAAAAATCCTCAAGAGGCGAAACGTGTCTTTCCGGGTTAGCCTGCGCGGCATGCTGAGGCTGATCCGGGTCGATACTTTTCCTAGTCAACAATTTTGGTTTTCTGGTGGAACGGCTCACTTATATTTCAGATAAAATAGTTCCGGTGATTACGTCATTTCAAAAAATAAGCATACTGATAGATATACAAGTTTATCATACCATTATACATGTAAACAAATAGTTTATCATACCATTAGACATGTAAACAAAAAGTGTATCATACCATATATCCCATAATCTGCTCATTGCATGATAAATATATATATATATATATATATATATATACTGTTTAAAAAAGGCGATAAGCTATAATGAACAAAATGTTGACATGTATACCTAGAGCAGGGGAGTTGTGAAAATATTGTGGAAAAGGCAATTTCGAATATCTCCTCAACATGTTCTTTTTTGTTTCTGATTGGTAATTATATGAGCCGTTCCAAGAAAAACAAAAACATGATGGACTCTGCGTAATATATCGACCCAGATCAGCCTAATCATGCCGCGCATGCTAACCCGGAGAGACACTTTTCGCCTCCTGTGGATTTTCTGTTAAAGGAATCATTACTCTATACCTCTATCCCCCTTAGACGGAAAGTGTCGGCCCGGATTAGCCTGCGCGGATTGTGCAGGCTAATCTGGTCGATACATTACGCAGAGTCCATAATGTTGGTTTTCTCGTGGAACGGCTCATATATTGTCCCGCTGTATTGTAAAGTGCGATGTATTATTATATATACAAATAAGTGAGTAATGCGTTTGGAAAAGTTCCAAAATTACAAGAAAGGGGTCTTAGTGCATATGTTAACAACGAAGACTCAGTCTCACCAGAATTTTCTAAGTCTGACTATACACAGAGCCACAGATGCAACTTCTATCGATAATAACTAGAAGTGCAGCCCTATTGGTATCCTTTACATGCCGCTCCATGTAATATGACGATGGCGGGACAAGAAGAGTCCCCATTCTTGTCGGACATGACTCAAATATTGGTGCATTGACGTCACAGTTTGCTTATCTCAGTTCTTGAATTTCACTAGCAGTCGAGTAGTACTCTGAATGTAGGTCGCAATCGTACGTTTTATATATGCATATTATTTATTTCTAACAAATTTAAACGTGTAAAACTATGTAAAGGGAAAATGGATCTTCACAAAACTTGCATAGAGGCAGAGATGTAATACGACATAATAATTAATATTCTAAAATCTTCATTTGACGGCTATTTGAAAACATAGTGACAAAAGAAGAAATTGCACAAAACGTGCAGTTTCTCCTTTTGCCACAATGTTTTCCACTTTAAGTCATAGGTTATCCATTCAATTATAGAGATGTTCCATTTTTTGACAAAATGCGTTCAAAGTCGTCTGCTGCAGAATTGCCGTATGAGGGAAAGGGTTAAACCCTAAGTTGTGGTCTAATCAAATCAATTGTCTCAAATATATGATTTGTTGAGTACCCACGACATAGGGGTTGGTTTGGTAATAAGGTGTATCTCGTGGGAAAAAGAGCAGTCACTAACAAGTGGCCCATATTACATCTCATCAAGACTCCTTCGAGAATGGACAAATGAACTTGCAACACCGCTATCTCTATGTTTAGAAGGCTTTCCAGACAATGTACTTCTTCTTCTGTCTAGAAATAAATAAATATAACACTAACTTTTAATAAGGCAACCCTTCTTCCCCTTCAAACTACAGACCTATCTCAGTTGCTTTGGCGATTTATTAGCATCACATAAATCAAGTTTCTTTAAACAATTTCTGTCTGTTCGTCCGTCGTCGTCGTCGTTGACTTTTAATTTTAAATGACATCTACTCCTAAACTACTGGACCAATTAAACCAACTTTCATTGGAATGTTCCTTATTTGGTCCTCTTTCACAATTGTTCAAAGCTTTAAATTCTATAGAGAACTTTGGTTGCCGCGGCATCAGAAACGGCGGGTGTGGATTTCAAAATCTTTGAAAAGTTTCTCCTCTTAATCCGCGTGTCTCTTCACAATTTTAGTTTAAGCCATTTTGATTGGCTGAACAATTGGCAGCAAGGCGGCATAATACAATGGGAGCAATATGACATTTTAAAATTCCATTCTGTTGAAGGTGCATGTCTTTATTTCAGTGTATTGCATATAGATGTTCCTCTAGTGACCCTCTTCATACTTTTTCAAACTTCTTCCAAAGACTTTGGTTGCTGCGGCTTCAGAAAAGTAGAAAAATGCCTTGACTTTGAAATTCTTCTCCGTTGAATTCGTTTGTCTGATTCCAAAATAATTTGGTAGAAAAATCACTTGAGTTCAATCCATATTGATTGGTTGAACATCGTGGTGGACAGGCATCATAAGAAAAGGGACACAATGCCAAAACACTCTATAATTTCATTTTTAAGAAAGTTATTGTCTGATTTCAAGATGATTTAGCAGAAATATTTCTCAAGTGACCTGACCATATACAAAAAAACAAAAAAAACCGCAACGCAGCAACTGAAAAGGGGTAACATGAACTTTCAAACGATAAACAACCATTTGACCGATATCAACCAAACTTGACAGAAATGTTCTTTTGGGGGTCCTCTTTAAATTTGTTCAACGATTTATTGCCCTATTACAAGTCCCCTTTACTGATAAGCTGTTTACAGTCTCCACTCTCTGCAGTTTCATTCCCACATTTGGTCAACTTGTCCCTGGTATTAGCAGTTACACATTTGCTACTGTATTATCAAAGGGTACAAAACGAATCCTTTTTGCAAGACTCTGCTTCCTTTAGGCACTGTAGGCACGTGCCTACACATTTTTTCTCAAAATGCCCCAAAATGCAGCTGCGGCGATGCACATCTGCGTAATGTATCGGTCAAATGGCCGACACATTCCGTCTTAGGGGGATAGATGTATAGAGTAGTTATTCCTGAAACAGAAAATCCACAGGAGACGAAAAGTGTCTATCCGGGTAGGCCTGTGTGGCATGCTTAGGCTGATTCGGGTCAATACTTTACGCAGAGTCCACACTGTTGGTTTTCTCACGAGACGGCCTTCACATTGATTATTGCAAAGCTACGCCCCTGTTTGCTTATGTGTATTCTGAACCATAGTGTGAGAGTTGACCCTCGTGACTGAGCGTGCATTGCGTTATAGACAAGAGTTGTCAACACGGAGACTTGTGGTGTTGGCACCACTTTGCGGTACCACTTTGCGGTACTAGCTGCAGTTTAAGACAACATACCAATATACACTTAGTTTTAGATAACCGATAAGGAATTAATCATTTACCTTTTATTTCATTTTCAAAGTCGACTGCATTTAAAAAACTTACATCTGAAAATAACTCAACAGTGGTCAAAATACTTCTCACAAAGAGTTGAGTTTTTGTGGGAAAAGTACATATCATCTTTTTTGTTTGTTTAACCAATTGTTACATACAACACATCTGGAGCAGACGACTTTGAAAACATCTAGGCAAAGCTATAGTAAATCTCCAAAAATAAACAAAGAATGTACATAAGACAATAAAACTCTCACAGAACCTAACATTGAGTGCACTTAGCATACTAGACACGCTATATAAAATAATGAGAAATGCACAAAACAAAATAAACAATGCATAGACCAACATGAAGTATGTACACACCATAATACAGTATGTACATAACATAATACAATATGAACATGCCATGATACAGTATGTACACAACATAATAAAGTATGTACACAACATAATAATGCATGTACACAACATAATAAAGTATGTACACAACATAATTAAGGGTGCACACCCTGAATAAATAGTGTGCATAACATGATAAAAAACCTTCTCAATGTATCAACGAATGTACAAAACACAAGAAAGATTGCATATAGCATAACACAGAGAGTGCATAAGATAATGAAAACTGCATAAAACACAATACAGGATGCAAATGAAGAAATAAATAGTGTGCACAAGAGAAAGTTGATGCAACGCATCAATGTCGCCGGAAATCCATACTGCAGTTATGCATAACACTAACATTATAGTAGTTGAATACACAGTTATCAACTGAGGGGCATATTGGAACATCAGGGGTGGGGTCAAGTGAAAATGTATCATAACTTGCATTGTTTTGTCAACGAAGTGAATGATAAGTGAAGCCTTTCATTGTTTATGATCAATCTCCATTTCAAAGTAGGTTGACCATACACACAGCCAGCTAATTATTGATGAACAGTAATGGAAATGAGTAATCTTGCCAATCATTAGTCTTAGTATGTATACAGTTCTTTCATTAAGGAATACTTATAAGATTTGTGAATTCCACATACACTTTTCAAGATGTTTGTCAGGATATTTGAATTGTATTATTTATCAATTAAACCACAAAAGAGACAATTTAGGATTTGCATGCAATAGCACGACATTTTACCTTTCCCCTATTAAAGTCAACATTGGACACCTTTGCAGCAATCTACTTTTAAAATAATGAGATAAGGGTTAAATCGCTGAAGACATGAGTTTTCTCTTTTTCTCAAAATGATATTAGCTTGGCATCCTAATTATATCTTACTTTAACAAATGTTAAAATGTAGTCCACTATTTATAAATTAGACCACCTTCGCAATATAATATCAGCTAAACAGTTAAATCTCATTGAAATTGTTGTATAATTTAAACTTAATTTCGAACATAAACTGAGCCCTACAGCATGTTAATTTATTGTAATTCTTTCCTTCCCTTTTTATAATGAAAATAACAAAATACTCATGTTTTTAAATTATATTATGATGAGCTCCCTTGTGTCAATTATAAAATGCATTCATCACAAATCAAGACATCTCTTTGAACATGAAAATAACATTCAGTAAGTTAAAATTGCTATTTTAAAGGAGAATTTGACGTGATTTTTATCTCGATATTGACACATAACAGTCGGCTGCAAGTATCATAGGGACGGTTTTGTCTTCGTAAATAAAACCCAAAAAATGAAATGCGAGTAAAAATAAAGAAACTGCAAATACTTAAAACGTCGGAATATTTATTTCATTTTAAATGTGTCATAACTTAGTATTTATAAACAAACGCAATTGTAATATGTTCAAGACATTTAAATTTGTTTTTTTCTAATAATAACTCCTCCTCCCATGTGATTTCCGAAAACCTATTAAAAATAGAAGTCGCGGGCTTCTGCCCGGCGACTAATAACATTAGTGTACACAGCAAAAGAAAGAGTGTGTATATCATAATAAAAACGTCACACAACAAAAAAATCAGAAACTACATAATGGAATAAATTGTATGTGCCTTCATAAATGAATAAGGAACTTACGTAACATAATATAGAACGAACAACACAACATAACAGAAAATAAACATAAGGCAACACAACTCTCACAGAACATAATATTGAGTGCACTTAGCATACTAGACAAGCTATATAAAATAATAAGAAATGCACAAAACAAAGTAAATAATGCACATACCATATTAGAATATGTACTCAACATAATAACGGATGTACACTACATAATAAAGTATGTACATGACATAATAAAGCATGTACACAACATAATAAAGGGTGCACATAATAGAATAATAAGAGTCATTATAAGACAGTTGAGGCGTTCCATACCAGACCGCTTAATTATTGATTTCCATCAGGAATTGTATTTCTTATCACGACTTGGTATGAGAATGATGACCCAGGTGTCTGCGACCTTTCCACGGATGTCACCGTATTACGTTCATCTGGCGAAATAATACACTTTAATTTACCACTGAATTCAATAGTGTGCAAGTTTATGTTTCGTAGATGCATGTTTTTTGTCTACATTTACTGCGTTATTCAGACATGGCATCAACACACGAGATTTAAGTATGATGCGGCATTATGTGTTTCGTCAACTTGAAGCTGTGCTCTATTGATATCACAATCTGTGTCTTTAAGAAACATATCTCACATTTGATGAAAATACACATTACATACTTATACTATGATCGGTGCATCGGGATAACCAACCTTCGTGTTATTATAATGCGCGTTGAAAAAAGACATGCCTGAGAGAACCAACTAGATTGTGATTGACAAAAGTTTTTGAAACTTTCTATGACTAAATACGGAAGAGTGCACAGGCGGATGTGCAGGTTTTTTGTTGTAGATCTATACTACTCGCAATAGTCCCAATGTTAGATTTCGTAGAGAGCCGTTCATAAAGATCTTTGCACAAATCAGGTCAAGGTTGTCTATTTGTACGAGGGAAAATCCCCGCCTACCCGTTACAGACAGGTTTATTTATTCATGTATGTATTTTCGTTTTGTTTGTTTTTGTTGAAACGTCAAGAACATTTCACGTTTCGTGTATGAAAGATTTGTCATCATGTGTATTGTTCATTTATTTCGCCCATGGGTCTCTATATTAGGTATAATACACCAGGGGCTGGTTAATACTAACAGACTTTTGAACAAACGGCCCCCGAAGGTCGGTTCTCGTATGATGAGGCTCAATTCACAGCTTCCAACGTTCTAATGGCACGTGTCGTAGTTTGAGTTCTTATGCAAAGCAAGCATATAATTTAATCTCAATTTCACGTTGTATTTAACTCGTCTCTTTTAAGCAGAGAACTCCTGGCTTATCTGCAGGCGAGTGTGAAATCATTGCGGGAAAGAACAAAATGCTCTAAATTAGCAATTTGTCCTTTGCCCACGATGTTTTCACTATGTATTCATATCATACTACAAATTTCCCGTGAAAGTAAAACAAAGAAAAAAGAAAAGAAATCAGTCTTGTTTAAAGCAGACATCACTTAAAATTTCTCATGAGTGAAATGGTTAACTAGCAAAAGTTATGTTCACACTGACATGGTTAAAGTTTCCTTAACGCTTTTCAAAGGTCATCTGATGCAGAGGTGTCAGAAAGCGTATGCCAACTGCTGAATAAAACAACGCTGTCTAAGATTACTATTTGAGCCAAGTTAGACGAAAACCGACCTTCGAGATTCTGTGAAACGACCAGCAGACAGACATATACTCGTACAAACAGCTAGTTAAATAATGGTCTGAACACCTTCTCAAATACAAAACAACACCTTCTTTGCAACGGCCCAGACGAGCGCTTTATTGTTAGACAGAGCGACCAATATGCGCAAACAGCGCGTGCATATATACATAAATTTACATGTATTACGGTTAACCCAATCCACCAACTTAGGTTATGACATTATATCTTGTACTTAAGTAATTTTCATTTAGCAAGCTTCACATACATGTATCTCCCATCAGAAGGGTCCTGGCCGCCCACGTAAAACCCCTTTTTTTAAAGAGGAACCGTGCATCCGTGGCATGCGCGAAACAACCAGTGTTTCTCAGAATACCCCTAGGGAAATATGGCTGTCGGAACTCAACCTAGTTTAATGTGTGAAGCAATATAACTTTCAAATAATCGAATAGCATTCTGTGTAAGCAGTCTAATGAGCGAAGTCTAGCGTGGAACTGACAAACACGCCCTATAACTACCTTATATATACTCATACCCGAGCGCACATCCCGTGCAGCACATCCCGTGCAACTACAATACACAATAACCCTTTGTGTGTTTACCGTGTTAAGACAAGCATTCTCTGCTTTACTACGTACCACAGAGAATTTGTAAGTCTGAACACCTTCTCAAATACAAAACAACACCTTCTTTGCAACGGCCCAGACGAGCGCTTGAACGCTACAAATTATAGTGCACTGAATGCTATTCGAATTCTAAAATCAAAGAACAATATTACAATTTTAACTGTTTTGTGACAAATAATTTCTTTTCTATAGAATCTTCAATATACCCATCCTTCGCTATGTCCGTTTTCCAACGCCCGTGACGCTTTAAACAACGATCAGAAACGCCACTGGCGTTAGCTGCAGCAGTAGCGCCACTGGCTCTCAGGGAATGAGTTCCTAGATGCAAATCTGGAGCAACTAATTTCAACCGAGAGACAATACATACTCTAGAACGAGAATAACTCAGCTTTTTGTTCCGTTTTAAAAGAAAGCACTTTGACCCGGATCTACAAGCCGCCCGAAAAAGATATAATTCGGAATCAACAGGCATTCCTGAGCACTGTAAATACCTTTTCAACATTGCAATCGGACAAGCGCTAGTTTCACCTTTTGCGATAAATACTTCTCTACCAGACCTATATACATCTGTTTTACTTTTCTTAACATACAAAACCAAATGATCCGTACTAAATCGTAGATCGCAACATCTTAAATCTACGATTTCGTTAAACCGTAAAAACCCAGCAAATCCTAATACAATCATAGATAAGTCCCGCAAAACGATGATGTCTCGTGACTCTAAATACATACTGCAAAGTTCAATCAAGTTCTGTGTGCTTATAACGTCCTTCTTTACTATGGGTTTGGAATTCAAACGTTTGGCACTTTCAACTAACATTAACACAGTTGAGTTTATCGTTGGATCGGGATAATCGTTCATTCGATGAAGCCACTTGATAGCGTAAAGAGATGATGAAATCACTTTATCCGATTTTCCTGCATCGATCATTTGTGATAAATACATTGCGACGTGAATGGAGCACGCTGGCCTCGAAGAAATACCTTTTTTCTCACAGAAATCGTCAAACGCTCTGATTTGATAGCAGTATTTGGTCACAGTAGTATCAGCCCTTGCCGACACCATTTGTCTAGCCATTGTGTCTATAATCCGATCTTGATCGACAATATGTACATCAGCCTCATCAAATTTACGTTTCAAAGACGCTCTTATGCCAATACCTGTGAAAAAGAATTATTTATCAAACACCAGAAAACGTAAATAACATCTTTTCCCTTATTGGTTTTCTTCAAAAACGCAATGTAATGCAACCATGCTGAATGATAAAACATTCTCACCGAACATTCCATTGTTTCCTTTGCCTTTGCACACAGCGCCTGATTTTGGCAATTCAAGTGCACCTTTTACAAAATATTTATATTCGTTTTGCAAATCAGTAATAAACGGCCAAAATGGTGCAGACTGCCATTTTGGAATTATCAAAGTACCTCGAGCATTTTCCGATGCTAATTTCCTCAGACAGCTCATTATATGCTTTGGAGGCGGAACTAACCAATTCAGTTCACCGCGCCAAGTCTGATCAAATGCGTCTATAGCTTCCGTGCCAGGTACCCACCACCTAGAGTTAAACCTCCTACATTTATTATTATAATGTGTTGAAAACCTATCTACATCATGAGGACCCCACATTTTATCCAATTTTCTATAAATATCTTCAGAAATGGACCAATCATCACTATCCTGACACCTACTCAAATGATCTGCAAGAAGGTTATCACCCCTTGGGATCCAGACAGAGTTAAATGTGATCCTGTTCTGCTCACAAACTGAATTTATCGCTAATGATAAGTTATGGAGCTCATTAACTCTGCTACCAGCGTGTAAAATACGCTCAACATTTTGATTATCTGAAAATATCTTAATATGACGATTTTTCAATATCTTCAAATTACTCATAACAACCCGATGTACAGCTTCTAGCTCCCTCCATGTGGAACTTTTGAGCGACTCATCACTCGTCCATGATCCGAATATTTCGGAATTGGAAAGATGGCTTCCAATATTTAGATCGCTTACCGAACAAACATCCCTATCCTTAATTAACAAACCATTTCTATCATGCATGGGATGAATTTTACATATCTCATGCCAACCACAGTAATTAAGATATCTCTCTTCCGGGAGATAATTTTCACATCCCGGATCTACAAGACAACTCTCTCCCCGGAGTTTTGATCCCCCAATGAATCGACCATCAATATTGATCACATTTTCCGATAAACAATAACAACTCTCTTCCGGGAGTTTTACGAATCCGCCAACACGCGAAATACTAGTATCTATCGATCTATCAAAACCGACTTGCGCACTCGCTTCCGGGAGTCGCCCATCATTAAATATATAACGATCAAAGGAATTACCTCTGTCCACCACTAACTCGCAATTACCGGGAATTTGAGACGCGCGGCTCCCTTGCTCCTTAACAACGGTATTTTGTACCGGTGCGGATTCCGATCCGTCTCCTGACAAACATGCGTTACACATTTCAACAAATCCACCATAACCATGGGAACTTGCGTCAGCAAAAACGTTTGCTTTTACGACCGGATGTTGCCAATACAAACATCCCAAATCATTGAGACGTCTGGCGTTTATACGCCAATAATTCAATTCTCCTATAGCCTCCTTATTCACCTGAACAGGTGACTTCCAACTACAGCGATACATAATACAAATATACAAGTTTCTAGTATGCAAACTAACGCGTTTACCAAGTACACTCTGCAGTGATATAATTTGACCGATAACCGAAGCTAGTGCCTTTACATGCACGGTTTTGAATTTATCATTCCTCACATCATACAAAACGGAGTCAATTTGAGTCTCCAACCGCTTAATTCTTTCTTCCGTTAACCTCAAAATATTGTCTTCAAAATTAAAAACATGACCCAACCAAATAGCTATCCTTCTCGGCAACCAATCGCATTTATCTTCTGCCAAAAGAAAACCGAATTCAACTAATGAACTCCTGACCAACTTGCTATGTCTTAAAGCAAGATCGAAATCCGTGTGACCACCTATACCGTCATCGAGAAACATAACAATATCAATGCACAACGATCTCCAATATTTCAGTAGCTGTCTGAGTACTTTGGTGAATATGTGTCCGGCTGTAGACAAACCGAAAGGAAGGCAATTAAAAACATAATAACGGTCAATTCCTTCGTCGGACCATGAAAACCCCAAATACGTTCTGTGGCATGAACAAATATCAATGTGATGATAAGCGCTTTTCAAATCGAATGTAAATACATAACTGAAAGGCTGAAAAATCGATTTTGCAACTTTAACGTCCTCAAATTTGACCTTAAACAAGTGTAAGCATGGATTAATATGTCTACAGTCAAGAACTAATCTAGGCTTGCCAGACCTACCGTATGCAACCGTTAATGGGTTGACTATCAATGGTTGTTCTTGAACAACTGAAATAATACCCTTTTCTACTAAACGGCCAATTTCGGACTTTACATAAATCGGATTATCCCTGGCGGATCTATTATTATTTAACTGAACTGTCACCGGAGTCTCGGCCAACGGTAACTTATAACCGTTATAAATGACATCCAAAATGTAAGCATTATTGGTATAAGCTTCCCATTTGCTATAGCTCTGTTTGAGTTTACCAACAGGTGACAAAACGCTTAATCCGGTTAGCTCTAAATGTTTACCCGAGTCGATAGTACCTCCCTTTTTCAAACCATTATAATTTGAACTAGCATTATCATCTAAACCAGTACATGATCCTTTGTCCTCAATGTTGAAAGACTGATTTATTAAGTCAACACTTGCCCCCTTTTTAACAATGTTTAAAATCGGACTCTCTATAGTCTCATTTTCACTTATGCTCGAATATTCAATTGTTTCCTTTTCCTCATTGTATTTTCCCGGATTTTGGCCACCTGATTTAAACTTGATATTCGAACCGGCTCCATGCCCCATTTCTATGCAATTAATGTTAACAATTTTTGTTATACCCTTTTCCGCAAAACATAATTGCTTTCTATTGGTATTCGTTTTACCTAAAGCCTTCGAAAGGCGGCCAACAATAAAACTACTTATCTTGTTATTGTAATTCTGGAGTGAGCATTCATTCTTCCAGTGCCCCGCCTTTCCGCAGATAAAACATAAACCTGGTTTCTTCACCGAACCCCCATGAGAATACGTCTGTCCCGTTCCTTGAGAGGGTAATGAGTCCCCCCTAGGCTGTCCCCGTCCGTAAGGAGTTGACCTTGACCTGCCTCTCTTTGTCTTTTCCCCTTTAGCCTTTCTCGAAGCCCGATATTCTGCCTTATGAATACGCTTCTCATCCTCGCTGTCACTTGCTATAGGGTTGCTCTCATATTCTGCAACCATTCGCCATCCCAATTCGGAGGTATCAGCAAGCTGAATTAATTTCTGACGCCGCTTTAGTATATCTTTTGCTGCAATGAAAAAGAAAAATGCAACGAAAATAGCCCGTGCTTCCTTTGCTACTTTAATAAACAAGAATTTAAGAATACCATTAAACTCGAAAACCTTTACATTTAAAACTTGCTATCATTTGTTTACCTTCAATAATATCATTTTTAGCCTCCGTAATCCTCTGGGAATCCATATTTAACTCGGCATGTTCCAACCTGGCAATAACCTGGGAATTCTGTTTAAATTGCTCCTCGTTACTTTTACGCTTGAATTTCGGAGCGTCTAGAGAAGAAATACTACTAGAAGAGGCAGAAGAGCTTGTATAACTTATCTTGTCTATAAGTCCACCTATTTCCCGCAACAAGTTGCCATGTGACTCCTGAATAACGTCTTTTACTCGGTTGTTCACCAAGGCGTTGATATCTTCTTCATCCATGTTGTCTCTGTGTAAGCAGTCTAACGAGCGAAGTCTAGCGTGGAACTGACAAACACGCCCTATAACTACCTTATATATACTCATACCCGAGCGCACATCCCGTGCAGCACATCCCGTGCAACTACAATACACAATAACCCTTTGTGTGTTTACCGTGTTAAGACAAGCATTCTCTGCTTTACTACGTACCACAGAGAATTTGTAAGTACCAAATGTCTGCCTGTCTGATGTCTGGCAAAAAGGACCTGTGAAGTAAACGTGCGCTTATGTGTCTCAGTCAAAAATGGCTGGTCCTTTAAATAGTGTTGATACTATAAACAAACACTTGTTAATAAACAAAATATACATTAGTAATGCATATAAACATGCATACATATTTGATATAACGTAATGCATGTAGTTCGCGTATTTCCAGCCCCTCCCCTAAATTCAAGACGCGGATTCAACTGAAAAGAAAATATATATTTTCTATATCTGTAATTTAGTATGATTATTAGAAAAAAACACCAACTACTTTAAAATGGTTGTTATGGCTTTCCCTCCTTCGCGACCAGGGCTGTGACTGACTCAGTGGTGTCTGGATAAATGGACCAATAGTAGTGGTAACTTACCCTGAAAACGCCGTGATATTACTGAAACATTGTTGAAAGCGGCGTAAAAAATCATAAAAAGAAAATATAAGACGAAAGCGATATGGTCAGGAACATCATTGAGAAAGGTTTTGACCAAACGGACTTAACAAGTACAGTGGATTTGCGATAATTGAAGTCGAAAGGGAACACAAATTACTTCAAGTTATCGATGTGATTGAAGAACTACTTTAGTTATGCTTTATACATGTACGTATTGTCAGCTAAGTAATTCATATCTCCTTAAGTGTTTATTTCGAAAAGTAAGCCATTGGTGAAATACTTCAAGAAAACAACTTAACACCAGTTTTGGATGCTCTTAAGAGCAATCAGAAAAGCGGCTACGTTTTTTTTTCAAAATATATATCTGTTGGAGGAAATATTTTGAGTTAAACGATACATTTGAGTGGTCGCACGTTCGAGTTATCGAGACAGCGAACAGTTGCTAGGCAGTAGAAGTGTAGACGATATGTGCTATGAATGCTTAGCATTAAACTTTTAGAGACATTCAACATTCAATGTTTATCCATTTACTCTTTCATCAATGCGCATGTTTGAACCCCAATTTAATGTTTAAAGTCTAATTTTGATTCGGCCAATGTTTGATCGAACGTTTCATATGTAAATTGGCATTAAAACATTCGCGATCGTGAATGTTTCAAGTCTAATTTGGGCTATTGGCCGGTGTTTAATCGAATGTTAACTGTTGACATTTTAAAATTCGCGTTTGTGAAAGTTTAAACGAATGTTTTCAGTATAACTTGGGTTTTAGACATTCGAAAAGACCGATATTTAATCGAACGTTTAATACTTTAAGTAGCATTTTAACGCTTTTGACAATCAAATTAGTGAAGGTTTAATGTTTAAATTGGCGCAACTATCAGCGCATGTTTAAAACACAACATACATGAATTAGGTGCATGGAAATCTCAGGGAAAAGTTACAGTGAATGATGGTAACAATCTCAAGAGTAGGGGCATATTTCATGTTCTGAAATCTCCATAATAATTTGAGCCGTTCCATGAGAACGGTTATGACCAAATACTTACTATAGAAAAACAAATGTTATGATCGTCAACACTATTCATGTCAATATCTCCGAATATCAGTTTCCGCTGACATAGCTTCATGTCTAGCTACTAAGCTAAATGTTCAAGCAAATTTGTAAAGTTTTCGCCTTAAAACCAAGAGGGTTTCATTCAATGGTTCTAGTCAGGTTGGATCTTTTAAGGCTGTTGCATTCTTACAACATTTAAACATATACAATATATTGGCATTTTGATTATAAACTTTACGCCATACTATTGTAGTTATGCATGGTTAAACAAACAGTCGTATGGGGGGCTACTGTTTACTGGGTCCCTATATAAACAACATGGACTAGAACGTGTGATCCTTTGGTCTTGAGGCGAGTAGTTTAGGAATGGACAAACCTCCGGAATAAAACACTATTCTACTCTAGAAGAAATTGAGTTTAAACCTCTATATTCACTAAAACAACTGAGCATTTCTAGAATCACGGAAATCCTTTTCAGCAACAACTAACTGCAATGGCGAGAGTCAGCCATGAAAGCAATGATTTCCCCAAAGAGATTGTGAAACAGGCCAAATACTTATACTTCCAGAAACCGGTATCACTATAGATATGTGTTTTTAAAAATGAGATATGTAAAGCCTATAATTAATATTATAACTGGGATACTATTGACACAAAAACAAACAAGTTGAAAATATATGTACCTCAGTTGATCTAATATTCTTTCCATTTATTAGATAGTCTTTCTGTGAAACACCCTTAGTAAGTCAAAGTAATTAATTCCACGAACGACTTGACGTCGCTGTTTACTTTTTTCAAATCGCCATGGTTTTTAACAGTTTGACCCTGTATAATTAATTTACACATTGGTAGCTCCTAATTGCAATCCATTTAATAGATGGTCTTTCCGTGAAATTAGGTTACCCAAACATCTTTAGAAAGTCAAAGTAATTAATTCCACGAACGACTTGACGTCGCTGTTTACTTCTTCAAATCGCCATTTTGTATACAGGTCAACAGATACTAATTAAATTTCTTTTTTGTTTTCGTGTCAATCAACAAGATTCAAACCTCTATATTTCGGATTTTTTACAAGTTTAAACGGATTTTTAAAGTAAAGTCTACTTTTGGCTTCAGACATTCGAATTGGAAAATGTTTAATTGAATGTTTAATGTTTCAATTGGCATATAAATATTCGGATTGCTGAAAGTTCAAACTGAAGTTTAAGGTCTGATTTGATCTTTATAAATTCGAAGTGGCCATCGTTTAATCGAATGCTTAATGTTTAGAGTGGCATTCAAACATTCGGATTGGCGAAGTTTAAATGCAAATTTAAAGTCTAAATCATTTGAATTGGACAATGCTTATGCTTAATGTAAAACTGTTTATAATTTAAGCATTGAATGCCAAATGTCTAAAGTTTAATCTTGGCGTTCATAGATGAAGCTAGGGATAGCGAAATTGGGTCACGATGTTTGCAAAAGTTGACCCTATAAAATCAATTTACACATTGATAATTTCTAATTGATTTCCATGTGTTATATAGTTTTACCGTGAACTTAATTTACTCAAACACCTTCAGTATGTTAAAGTAATTAATTCCACAAACGACTTGACGTCGCTGTTTACTTCTTTAAATCTTCATGTTGTATACATGCGCTGCGCGCACGTGCTGTTCAAATAATGCGTTTCCGGTAAATTTTATCAATACAACACCCCTCCCATTACACTGCACACGGGTTTGCGGTTCAAAAAACCAAATGAGCAGGGCTGGGCGAACCTAATAATGATTATATGGCTGAGGGATCAAACGCTATGCTAATACTGCTGAATAAAACCCTGAATGCTTCACCAGGTATGGATAACGCCGGGCGAAAACAGATATTCGGAGGTTTTGAAAAGAATCAGCCGCGCTCTACAAAAACCATCCTTAGGTATGTTTTGAAAAAGATCGAGTTGTACATTCATACCATACCATGTGATCCTAACGCACACTGCATGCCAACAGTTTCTTGAATGCTGCGTTGACTTATTAAAGAACAGAAGCAGATCCGTATCCGACAGCCCGGTGTGATATGGCTATACACTGATCGCGTATGCATTTTTTTTAACTCTTTCAGCACCAGTGGCAATATTGAAGTTAACGTTAACAATACACATCGATGTGAGTTAGCTCGAACCGATCTGTCGCACCTAAAATCAACACTGGTTGCCTTTTAGTTATCAAAATATTTCGAAACTCTTATTACAAGAACATTTTTGAACTTGGAAGAAAGAGAAATTTGGCGCTGAAAGAATGTTTGTTGGTTTTTTGTATAGCACCGCTCTTTACTGGATATTACGATCCAATAAGAGACGTGTAAGATCACTTTCTAATTACACCTGTCAATTAGCGGTTTCCTACTGATTGTTTGTATTCAGTATGAGATGGCGGACAGGCAAGCCCCTGATGCTGATCTGGATCTTCCTTGTTTGTCAGTTAATCCCGAAGGTCAGTTTTCGCGTGACGTGGACCCATCAGGGTACTATGCACGTCCGTCGTCTGTTTTAAACTGAAGGATCTCACGTTTTCTTCTATAACGTTTTCAAAGCAGACACTCCTGACAACAATTTAATAACGTTAACGATGAATTCCCCTTGTTGGTGGGGCGTATCAGTTATATGGGTACATTGTGGAATCTGCGAAAAGTTTCGACTCGGATCATAACCGGGCAGACACTGTTCGCCTCCTGTGGATTTCCTGTTTCAGCAACCATTACTCTATACCTCTATCCCCCTGATACGGAATGTGTCGGCCCAGATTAGACTGTGCGGAATACGCTGGCTGATCTTGGTCGATAAATTACGCATAATGCTGGTTTTTTCGTAGAGCGGCTCATATGGGCACAAGATCCCCCCCCCCCCCCAAGGTATATCGAGGGCTTGGCGTGAAACGGTTGTAACTAAAATTGCTAATTTTTTACCAAGGTTAATCACTTCGCTATAAAGTCTTTATAAGCGTTAAATCATTTTTCTTGGTAAACAATGGAAATTTAGGTGCCATTGCTCGTTCTGAGCAATGACACCTAAATTTGCATTGTTTACAAAAGGGTCAAAATTGCCCCTAAACCAGGGTTTTCAAAATAGGTTTTTAGTTACAACCGTTTCACGCCAAGCCCTCGATATGCCTTTAAAGGAACTAACCCTTTCCCACATACAACAAATCTACATAAGGCGACATAAAAACCCTCAAACCTAGGCACAGCTATGGAAATTCTCGGTAAATTAAACTACAAATGTTGAAAACATTGCATTGCAACTTCTCCTTTTAGTCATAATTTGTTCAAACGTCGTCTTTTGTAGAGGCATGAACATGCATATGTATGAGGGAAAGGACTTAACCGTTAACTTTATATTATAGCTTCAGAAGCGTCTGCTTTGAAAACATTTTGAGAGAAATATTGAATATCTGGAAAATTGAAATCATGGTATAGATACAGAATTGAAAAAAGTGTGGTAAAAGGTGAAAATGCTAAAGTCGTATTGCTGAAAACCCCGTATGTCTTCTTTATCAGGAAATGGATAAATGAAGAAATCAAGAATGGCAACGAAACATTAAAGAAAAGAAAACGATAATAAATGTTATCAAATCCAGAGTGAAAAACCGCAACTGAATCTGTGGTCGTGATTTAGGCCTTGTAACTACAACCAAAGGACAGATTAATCCTTGCCCTAAGATTCGCCGTAGTCATCTCATAGGGATGTTTACATATTACCATCTCATAGGGATGTCTACCTATTTCCGCACTTTATCATGCACCCGTTTCAAGGTAATCTTATACTTCAAGAGCAAATACACGGGTTTGTTCTCCATATTTGAAACGGTCAGTTCAACAGTCTTTTTCCCCGAAAATATAATAAAGTGATGAATATCCACTGACAAAATTTAACCAGTATTGGTATAAAGGGCTTAAAAGGCGGAATTTTGTACCGTTTTTAAATTTCTTGGTTTAATCCCTGACTCGCTAAGACGATCATAAGATACTTTTTGAAAAGATGGGGACGGGCTAAAACACCTGTACGATACAAGAGCTTTTCTCGTCGTCTTTTGATTTACTATAATACCACAGGCCACGTTACAAGAAAGTCGATCTTTGGGACTCACCGCACTGTCTGATAACACGAGTCGGAAATTTGGATGTTCAGTTTTGATACAGGGGTTAAATCATTTTTGGAAACCTTTTTCTTTTCGCTCTAATGTTTTCAAAGCAGACACTGTCAACCCAGGTTCATACGTGTCCCTCCTTGAAGACATTTTGAAAGTCTACCTGGACGTCTACTGTTTTGTTTTTAAGTTTAACCCTTACCCACATACAACAAATATGCAGCAGACGACTTTTAAAACATACAGGCAAACGTGTGGGAATTTTCTATATATGACACATTAATTATCGAATAGTGTTGTAAACATAATGGCAAAATGAGAAATTGCTCTTTTTGAGCAATTTCATCTTTTGTCGCCATGTTTTCAAAAATCCGTCTGCTGCAGCGGCGTCAGAAAGCGTCGATTCATCCAAGCAATCCCTGTTCAAAAATTAAACAAGGCAGATTATTTTACCATGGCGCGTAGTGATGTGTATAATGATCCAGGAGAAATGATTGAGTGACTAGAGAGAGTATCAGTAATGCATGGGTGATCCTCAAATCGCTATAGATCATTTAATTCGAAATTAAATCAACCCTTATACTGCGTTATGTCTACCTTTGGAAGACCGTCAAATGTGTAAATATATGTAAATGTATTGACACAAAATCATGAAAATAATCATTAATTTGGAAGACAGAGCCATTTCTCGGTAACACTTGTGCATTGAAAAAGGTTTTCCTAAATCGTTTGATCACTGCTAATCAATATGAAAACATATTTTTTTTTTACCGAGTCGGTTGTTCCCTTTTTATTTGATTCACAGACAATTTATATGAAAAGATCCTATAATAGTCTACACTGTAAAGTAATGGCTTAATAGGAAATTTATTGACTTTACAGTGTGATTGACAAAACTCTGCCAAATTAAATCGACATCAAACACTGATCCCAGCAGTTTAATGTTGAACACGAATCTATTTAAAGATACGTCAGGAGAAAACTGACATTCACAGGATTTGAAATCTCATTGCAATTACTAATGTAGCCAAGTTATATATATATAAAGGGACACTTGTACTGCCTTGCTAGAGAGTTTCCTTTTATAGCGACGTGGTAGAGCGTTCGCCTTCGGATCAAAAGGTACAAGGTTAGAGCACTGGTCGAGTCTGATATTATAGGACTGTTACACTAACAAAACCAATCTTTACACCATTCCCCACATACAGACCTTTTCTGATGCCTCTGCAGAAAACATTGTGGCACAATGAGAAATATAACTTTATTTTAACTTTAATAAATAATTGCTTTTATTGAGAGAGTTTTCCATATGTGACCTGTTGCAGATTTGTTGTATGTGGGAAAGTTTTATGGCTGTATTCTGTAGTTAGTGTTTTGTATTAATCGTTCTCAGTGTTGTCTATGAGGCTTGAATGACTGAACGTGAAGAGCCTGATCAGACTTTGCAGATGTACATGCCGACCTTGATCCTCGCATAAATATTCTCATTAAAATCAGACTGAAATATTTATTTTCTGTCAAATAAAATCGATACAAACAACGATCGGCCAACACCGCTTCTCTATTTCGTTTATTTTGTTATGGGTTATCTCCCCTGTTGATACCGAATGATTTCGTATGCGACAATTTGATTGGCTGCTACAAAGGTCAAACTGAGACGACCTGTTACAGATTGTCATCAGATCATCTTTGCGAGCGTTTGTTACTGTAACGCAAATTAGGTCCAGTTTTAATGAGTGTCGTGCGGTTGAGGAGACCCATTTAACGTGTAAGAGACGTGTTTGTATGATACTACATGATTTGGACCGTTAGGAACAGAAAAAAAAGTCCTGGGTCGAATTAAACAAAATACTTTAAAATGGTAATAGTAACTTTCCGGATATAACTTAACGACAGACCTGTGTACATGTGTTAGGAAAAACATCTCGATAGTTTTGTTTTATATTCGTATACAACTGATATTCAGAGGTAGAGCGTCGGCCTCTCACATCAAAGGTCCCTGGTTCGAGTCCCGTGATGAGCGGGTCCTGACTTTGGGATTTTTCCACACAATCGGCGCGAGTACTGGTTAAGTATCCAGGAAGCAGACATCGAACGTGATTAATATAAGCTTAAAGCTTGTTTCGCAATCGATTTAAAATAAATAAGTTTAAACTAACTGATATGAGCCGTCCCGCAAGAAAACCAACATTATGGACTCTGCATAACGTATCGACCCGGATCAGCCTAAGCATGCCGCGCAGGCTTACCCGGATAGACACTTTTCGCCTCCTGTGGATTTTCTGTTTCAGGAATCATTACCCTATACCTCTATCACCCTGTGACGGAATGTGTCGGCCCAGATCAGTCTGCTTGGACTGCGCAGGCTGATCTAGGTTGATACATTACGCAGAGGCTTTAATGTTGGTTTTCTCGCGGGACGGCTAATATGTCGTTTAAGGCGGCTTCTAACAACATGTGATCGATCCGAAAATATAAAACCTTGAAATCGTTTTCAGTGCTCTGAAGTTAACTGCATACTTAACAAAAAGACATTCGAATAGTCAATGTTGAGAATGTTTTTGCCTCTGACCAATCAGGCACTGAAGCATAATATTTGAAGACTGGGTTTAGATTGTGAATCTGTTCATGGTGAGCAGCGTCTCGTTTTCCAATGTTTTAAACTCTTTTTCAAAGCTATTATGCGCTGGAAAAATGTCATGACATCATAATTGAACTTACCTCTGTGACTCTGTGACAAGTGAAGATCAAGATCAGCCTGCGCCTCCAGGCAGCAGGATATGGATGTTCCATGTACATTTACGCCATCTTGCACACTCATGAGTGTCGGTTTTCGTGTAGCTTGACAAATAACCTATCATTCCAATCGATATTCATGTTGTGTTTTAGGTAGATCTATATCATAGCACATTTTAGACCGTAATGGGTTCAGACCAATATCATAGCACATGTACGCCCGTCATTGGTACAGACCAATATCATATCACATTTCCGCCCGTTATGGGTTCAGACTAATAGCAAAGCATATGTTCGACCGTTATGGGTTCATACCAATATCATAGCACATTTACGACCGTTATGGGTTCAGGCTAATAGCAAAGCATATGTTCGACCGTTATGGGTTCATACCAATATCATAGCACATTTACGACCGTTATGGGTTCAGACCAATATCAAAGCACATTTACGACCGTTATGGGTTCAAAACAATATCAAAGCATATTTACGACCATTAGGGGTTCAGATCAATATCATAACACGTTAGCTACCGTTATGTGTTCTGACCAATATCTGAACACATTTACGACCGTTGTGGGACGGACCTATATCATAACACATTTACGACCGTAATGGGTTCAGACCAATAGCATATTACATTTCCACCCGTTATTGGTTCAGACCAATAGCATATAACATTAAAGCCCGTTATTAATTCAGACCAATAGCATATAACATTAACGCCCGTTATTGGTTCAGACCAATATCATAGCACAATTACGACCGTAATGGGTTCAGACCAATATCATATTTCATTTACGAACGTAATAGGTTTATACCAATATCATATTTCATTTACGACCGTAATGGGTTTAGACCAATACCATAGCACATTAACGACAGTAATGGGTTTAGACCAATATCATAACACATGTTCGACCGTAATGGGTTCAGAACAATATCATAGCACATTTACGACAGTAATGGGTTTAGACCAATATCATAGCGCATTTACGACAGTTATGGGTTTAGACCAATATCATATCACATTAACGACCGTAAGGGGTTTAGATAAATATCATAACATATTAACGCCCATTATTGCTTTAGACCAATATCCTAGCACATTAACGACCGTAATGGGTTCAGACCAATATAGCACATTAACGACAGTAATGGGTTTAGACCAATATCATAGCACATTTACGACCGTAATGGGTTTATACCAATATCATAGCACATTAACGACCGTAATGGGTTTAGACCAATATAGCACATTAACGACCGTAATGGGTTCAGACCAATATCATAGCACATTTACGACCGTAATGGGTTCAGACCACTATCATAGCACATTAACGACCGTAATGGGTTTAGACCAATATCATAGTACATTTACGACCGTAATGGGTTTATACCAATATCATAGCACATTTACGACCGTAATAGGTTCCGACCATTTTGCTTGTTTGCAAAGTTTGATCAGAATCCATAGTTTTCGATAGAAGCTTCAAGAACGCTTCCATTTCTAATTTGAAATTGAAATGAAAATGCATGTTCATACACGCTGATTTGCCGATAAATCCTTAAAGTTTGACTAATTTCCTAAAAGTCGTCTGCTCTAAAGTCGTCACGTTCTCTAAGAGAAGGGAGACAACGTCATTGTCCTGTTATTAACGGCTCGAAACATAAAACAACACAGATAGATAAAAGAGAACTTGGAGAATACTCAATATGTGGTTATTGATGCTTTTTAGATCTTAACCGAGTTACTGATGTCTATATAAATCATTTTTAACCCTTTACCAACATACAACACATGTGTAACACACGACTTTAAAAACACATAGGCAAACTTTTATAAAAGAAAGTATACTTATTGAACAGTTTTGAAAACATCGTTGAAAAAGTACAAATTGTTTATAAACAATTTCTCCTTTTTTTACAATGTGACCTGTGTCATAATGCGGATGCAGCTTGCAAAAAGGGTAAAATCAAACAATTAACATCAGGTAGACAGATAGAGCAAATTGTCGCACAATAAAGAAACCGAAATGCAAGAGATGAAAAGAAACACGTCAACTAAAAAGTTGCCCCTTTCCATTTTTATGCGAAGATTAAAGGTTTACAAAAGTCATGCATAAGTTCTTCTATATATGTATATGTATAGTTGTACACAAAATGGACTCTTTTTATTCCTTTGTAGTCTTAAGCTTTTATTGAAAGCTAGAATTGTAGCAAATAATTTCTGATCGACGTGCGTGATTATGTTACGACGTTTCGAAATACCTTTTTTATTCGCGCGGGTGTTTAAATAAAAACAGATTAAATACGGAGTTTCATTTTAAAGTAATCTTGTAAACAATTGATAAATTGGGCGTGAACAGTTGAATTGTCCTTTTTTCATTTTGACTGAAGAAAATAATTTCCATTGAGTGTTTTTTATCAATGCAAATAAATTAACATCAAACAACAAATACTTTGCCGCGTAGCGAAGAAACGAGTACCTTTTAACCATGTCAGACTTTCAGAAGCATTTTGACGCATCTGCATCAGATCAGAAGACGTTTGAATTCATAATGGCATGAGAAGAAAATGCTCTTAATGAGTAAATTCACCTTTAGCTACAATAGCTTTGAGGTCGATTCAATAATAACATTTTCCTTTATAGGTATGTTCCATATTTTACATATAGTTTTCAGGGGCGTAGCTTTGCAATAATCAATGTGTAGGCCGTCTCGTGAGAAAATCAACACTGTGGACTCTGCGTAAAGTATCGACCCGGATCAGCCTAAGCATGCCACACAGGCCTACCTGGATAGACACTTTTTTTTTCGCTTCCTGTGGATTTTCTGTTTCAGGAATCACTACTCTATACATCTATTCCCCTAAGACGAAATGTGTCGGCCGGATCAGTCTGCGCGGACAGCGCAGGCTGATCTGGTCGATACATTACGCAGATGTCTATCGCCGCAGATGCATTTTGGGGCATTTTTAGAAAAAATGTGTAGGCACGTGCCTACAGTGCCTAAATGGAGCTACGCCCCTGTTTTTCCAAAGCCGTCTGTTGCAGATGAGGGAAGGTATTAAGTAAATGTACATGGCTAAGATGAAAGTAAAGGCAAACCTTTATACACATAATCACATATTAGGTTATACCTACGTGAAGGTGAAGGTTGTTCGTATACGAACTCCGGGCACGTGTAAATTTACTTAGTCATATATTTTTGTTACCTAACTTATTGTAATTGTCGTCACCTTGAAGTGCAAGATGGAATGCAGTCTTCATATACATTGTAGTTAAAGTATTAGACTAGTTACACTGGTCAAATAGTTGAAGTATAAAACTAGATTCAGACTTCGTATAGTTGGAGTATAAAACATATTGCACTGGTTATATAGATGAAGTTTAATACTAGATCCACACTTCGTATAGTTGAAGTATAAGATCAGTTTCACTTGTCATATAGTTGAAGTACACCATTGTATTCAGACATCGTATAGATTGAAGTACAATGGTAGATCCACAGTTCGTATAGTTGAAGTATATGGTCAGTTGCACTTGTTGAAATACACAATTGTATTCAGACATCGTATAGATTGAAGTACAATGGTAGGTACACTATTCGTAAAGTTGACGTATAAGATCAGTTGCACTTGTCATATAGTTGAAATACACCATTGTATTCAGACATCGTATAGATTGAAGTACAATTCTAGATCCACAGTTTGTATAGTTGAAGTATACGGTCAGTTGCACTTGTCATATAGTTGAAATACACCATTGTATTCCGACATCGTATAGATTGAAGTACAATGGTAGGTACACTGTTCGTATAATTTAAATACAACACAAGTGCACTGGTCATGGAATTAAAGCTTATACTAGTTTCAGACTTTGCAAAGTTTATGAACAAGCTAAATGCACACGAGATTCACATTTCGTATAGTTGAAGTGAACAGGAGTTCAATATTTCGTATAATTGAAGTGAACACGAACTACACATTTCGTATAATTGAAGTGAACACGAGTTACACATTTCGTATAATTGAAGCATAAGACTAGTTGCAATGGTTATATAGTTGAAATACAACTCTAGATTCAGACTTGTAAATATTGAAATGCAAGGCTTGAATCAAACTTCGTATAGTTTAAGTACAACACTAGTTGCACTGGTCATATAGTTGAAGTACAACACTAGATTCAGACTTTGGTGGTTGAAATACGAAGCTAGATGCACTGTCGTATAGTTGAGGTACACACAGGATCTACAGTTAGTATAGTTGAGGTACACACAGGATCTACAGTTAGTATAGTTGAGGTACAACAAAAGATCAACAGTTAGTACAGTTCAAACACAAGGCTAGTTGCACTGGTCATATAGTTAAAGTACAACACAGATCAACAGTTCCCACAGTTCAAACATAAGTATAGTTGCACTGGTCATATAGTTGAAGTACAACACTAGATTCAGACGTTGGTGGTTGAAATACGAAGCTAGATGCACTGTTCGTATAGTTGAAGTACAACGATAGATCAACAGTTCATCTAGTTGAAGCATACGTTTGTTTGTATGGTGTAAACGCCGCTTTTAACAGTTTTGAAGTTATATCACCGCATATCCTGGGTAATTTAACAGTAAAGCTTGTCCATTCATCATGTATTTAAAATACCATACTAGTTGAACTGGCCGTAAAGTTGAAGTAAAAGACTAGATTCAGACTTCGTATAGTTGATGTGCAAAGATAGATGCACTGTTCATAGTGTTGAAGTACAACACTCGATCCACAGTTCGTATAGTTGACGCATAACAGTAATTGTACTGGTCATACATTTGACGTGAAACACTAGATTTAGATTTCTAGTAGTTGTATTACAGGACTAGATGCACTTCTCGTGTAGTTGAAAGTTAGCAATATATCTAAAGTTTGTATAGGTGAATGCACTGTTATTACAGTTGTAAGAGATTGCTAGATGACAAATTCGTCTTGTAGTCATCCTTGACTAGGTGTACTGTACGTATTGTTATAGTACAATGCATAATGCACTGGTATTCCAGCTGTTGTACGTGGCTATATCCACTGGTCGTATAGTTATAAGTACATAGCAGGATTCACTGGTCGTATAGTTGTTTGTGCATAGCAGGATTCACTGGTCGTATAGTTGTTTGTATATATCAGGATTCACTGGTCGTATAGTTGTTTGTTTATATCAGGAATCGCTGGTCGTAAAGTTGTTGGTATATAGCATGATTCACTGGTCGTATAGTTATAAGTACATAGCAGGATTCACTGGTCGTATAGTTGTTGGTACATAACAGGATTCACTGGTCGTTTAGTTATAAGTACATAACAGGATTCACTGGTCGTTTAGTTGTTGGTACATAGCAGAATTACTGGTCGTATAGTTATAAGTACATTTCAGGAATCACTGATCGTATAGTTGTTTGTGCATATCAGGATTAACTGGTCGTATAGTTGTTTGTATATAACGGGACTCACTAGTCGTATAGTTGTTTGTACATAATAGGAGTCACTGGTCGTATAGTTGTTGGTACATAGCAGGATTCACTGGTGTTATAGTTATAAGTACATATCAGGAATAACTGGTCGTAAAGTTGTTTGTACATAGCAGGATTCACTGGTCGTATAGTTGTTTGTACATAACAGGATTCACTGGTCGTATAGTTGTTGGTACATAGCAGGATTCACTGGTCGTATAGCTGTGTGTACGTAGAAGGATTCTCTGGTCGTATAGTTGTTGGTACATAACATGATTCACTGGTCGTATAGTTGTGTGTACATAACATGATTGATTCACTGGTCGTATAGTTATGAGTACATAACATGATTCACTGGTCGTATAGTTGTTGGTACATAACAGGATTCACTGGTCGTATAGTTGTTGGTACATAACAGGATTCACTGGTCGTATAGTTGTGTGTACGTAGCAGTATTCATTGGTCGTATAGTTGTTGGTACATAACAGGATTCTCTGGTCATATAGTTGTTGGTACAACAGGATTCACTGGTCGTATAGTTGTTGGTACATAGCAGGATTCACTGGTCGTATAGTTGTGTGTACATAACAGGATTCACTAGTCGTATAGTTATGAGTACATAACAGGATTCACTGGTCGTATAGTTGTTGGTACATAACAGGATTCACTGGTCGTATAGTTGTTGGTACATAACAGGATTCACTGGTCGTATAGTTGTGTACGTAGCAGGATTCACTGGTCATATAGTTGTTGGTACATAACAGGATTCTCTGGTCATATAGTTGTTGGTACAACAGGATTCACTGGTCGTATAGTTGTTGGTACATAGCAGGATTCACTGGTCGTATAGTTATGGTTCAGGGATAGATGCACAAATCGTATATTCGTAGTAAATGTAGAAAAGATGAACAGGCGAACAAGTTGTATTACAGGATTTATAGCAATGGTCGTATATTTGTAATTCGAGGGTTGATAAACGGGTCGTATAGTTATAGAAGAAAAGGACTTGAGATAACATTCGTTGGATAACTGAAATATTGCGATGTTTAGCAATTAAAGTCCATTAGTTTAATTGCTGTGAATATAACCGAAATCAGTTTCCCTTCATATAAAGAAAAAGAAGTTAACTTACCCATTTTGTGTCGCCGTGGATTTTTTAAAAGCAGAGACGGCGTATTGATGTACAATTAATATAGATTAAATCAGGGAGAAAAAAGTTGCAAAAATTGTACTTATTGAATATAATACAGTTTTCTACAAAAATTGAATGTGGGCAATTATCTATGTTCAAACACCTTTAAAAATGCGTTAATTTCTTTATCAATTAAGTTATACAAAATACAGACATGGAATGAATTGAATTACGTTAAATAACGTTGGAATGTTAAATTACATTAAATTTTTAAATTGAAACTATTGTTATTTTCTTTAACTCGACGCTTTTCGTCAAGGAAAACTCTTTATCCATTCTCATTATAATTACGTATGCTGTATTTTAAATGATCATAAGGAGTGACGGGTATATATTAATTAATAATTTCCCATATAAAACAAATGAGCCGTTCCACGAGAAAACCAACATTATGGACTCTGCGTACTGTATCGTTCCAGATCAGCCTGCGCAGTCCGCACAGGCTTATCCGGGCCGACACATTCCGTCTCAGGGAGATACAGGTATAGAGAAAGGACTCCTGAAACAGAAAATCCACAGGAGGCGAAAAGTGTCTATCCGGGTAAGCAATGTTGGTTTTCTCGCTTGCATTTAAATAAGACAAGATAAATAGTCAGGCGATACACATCTGCGTAATGTATCGACCAGATCAGCCTGCGCTGTCCGCGCAGACTGATCCGGCCGACACATTCCGTCTATGGGGGGATAGATAGAGTAGTGATTCCTGAAACAGAAAATCCACAGGAGGCGAAAAGTGTATGTCCGGTTTACCCTTCGAGGCATGCTTAGGCTGATCCGGGTCGATACTTTACGCAGAGTCCACAATGTTGGTTTTCTCGTGGGACGGCTCAAATATCCATCAGATATTAGCAAAAATATGAAATATCTTTATAAATAATAATAACATTAATTGAATAGAGTTGAATACATTGTGGTAAAGAAGCCACTACTCATAACGAGCAATAACTCCCATTGTCACCATGTTTTCTAAAGCGGTCAACTGCAGAGGCATCAAAGTTTGTCTGGATGTTCTCCCGTCCTCGGCACACCACCTCTGTGGTGTAGTGATAAGACCGTCCGCCTCGAGAGCTGGAGACCAGGTTTTGGCAAAATGAGTCGTGCTATGTAAACATGAATGTTGGTCAAGCCATAATTCGAACTCACAATCCCTGGACTGAGAGCTTTTCCTAAGTCGTTACTAACACAGCCGGTGCATGTTATAGTCACTGCCTTATTCATTTAAAGGTCTAGGGTTCAACTCGCTCGATAAGCGGGGTATATTCTTTTTTTGATTTTACTCTCGTACTCGTGGTGTAGTGGTTAGAGCGTCCGCCTCGAGAGCGGGGGACCAGACATTCGGGTCGGATCATTCTAAATCATTTAACCCTTTCCCTCATACGACAATTTTGCAGCAGACGACTTTAAACGTATTTTGTCAAAACATAGAAAATCTCCATAATTGAATGGATAACCTATGACAAAAAGTGGGAAACATTGTGGCAAAAGGAGAAATTGCACGTTTTGTGCAATTTCTTCTTTTGTCACTATGTTTTCAAAACGCCGTCTGCTGCAGAGGCGTCAGAAAGCGTCTATATGAGGGAAAGGGTTAACAATGGTGGTAGTGGCTTCCCTCCTTGGATGTCCGGGTTCCGGGGATATTTATACGACTGTAATAGTCCTATTTAAATTATATATGTTTGTTGATTATCACGAAATCGTGTTATATTAAGTACATACGCTGATGAGTGTCTGTCGCGAAGTTGATAACAAGTCAAATGTTATGTATGCGTGTCTGTATATATTTATATGTGTATGTATGAGGATGTGCATGTAAGTGTAAGTGTATGGTTAAGTATGTGTATGTATATATGTGTATGTATATTTGTGTATGTATATATGTGTATGTATATATATGTATAAGTAAGTGTGTTTATGGGTGTACGTATGTGTGTGTGTGCATGCATTTATATAGATATATATAAGTTGAAGGCCAAATGCTAGATAAGATTATTTTTGTTGTACATCAAAATACATCTTAATTTGAAACCTTCATTAAATAAAGATATTATTATTATTATTATTATTATTATTTATTACTGTTGTGTTTCTGTCAGGGTAGGGTAACCAGCAGTGCTGGGAGTATAACGTGATACGACATGCATACTGTTGAAAAGGGCGTAAAACAGCACAAACAAATAAACTCGTCCTCTTAAAGGATGGAAATACGTTGATCCTCTCCACACCAGTATGATTTAGACAAATAAGTATAAGCTAAACAAAATAACTGTATAGTATCCAACAGTGTCAGTGATTTCGTTTTGCATTAACCACCCTCCCTTCCACACATACAGACACTTTCTAACGCCTCTATTGTAGACGACTTTTGAAAACAGTGTGGCCAAAGGAGAAATTGCTCCTAATGAGTGTTTCCACCTTTTCCGCCAGGTTTTTAACTTTATTCAGTAATTGTTATATCATTTAAAGAGAGTTTCCCACCTTTTTGACGATATGTTTTCAAAATGATGTGCTGCAGATTTGTTGTATGTGGGGAAAAGTTAAATCCAGTGACCTGAGATTAGTAGGACAAGGGTTATGGCGAGGGTAAATAGTAAACAAACAATTATCTCAATCAGTTAAAGTCAAAAGCCCAATTATGTACGTAACGTGTCATTTCTGACACAAATCTTTGGCTTATTTCAATGAAACGTAACTCTATCTTGTTGTACGATGTAGCCTCTCGCGGTAACTCATTCCGCCCAGTATACCTCTTTAAATACTCAATTAAACATATGCCGTTAGTTCTCAAAATAATTGTTTCGCTAAGTTGGTAATTTTTAATACCCACAACATAGTGTTTTGAGGATTTAAATTGACTTTATAAAATGAAGTAAATCCCTAACCTCCGAGTTGCCTCCGTTTTGAATACAGTCATCCGTGGCCTTATAATTCAAGGTCATTCCGAAGAGTTACAATGGAGATCTATGGCCTTGATTAGACTCATTTTAGGGTGTGGACCGGGGAACTAAAATATTGATATTTAACACTGTAGAGATTAGATTTTCAAAAAGAAGACACCGTCATTATAAAATGGGCATTATTGCTATAGTTTTGATGTATTTGTAACGTTATTGTCGTTCGTTTTGTTTACGTGTACGCCGGTCCACTTTACAGACTTGCGTCCTCAGATTTGCAGACGACTTTTGACATATCTGCAGCAGACGACTTTTTAAAACAAAAATGAGAAATTGTTCCTAGTGAGTACCTTTTTTCTTAATGTTTGAACTTTAATCAATAATTATACTTTCATGTATTGATATTTTCCGAATATTTACCCAGTTATTTTCAAAGTCGTCTGTTTTCAGATAAGTTATAATTTTGAAAGAGAACTGACGAATGGTTGCATCCCTGTGACAGACGACATATTAACCCTTTCCCACATACAGACGCTTTCTGGCTGCTCTGCAGCAGACGACTTTTGAAAACTTTGTGACAAAAGAAGAAATTGCTCAAAACGAGCAATTTCTCCTTTAAACACAATGTTTTCTACTCTATTCAATAAGTATGTCTTCATTTAGGGATTTTTTCTATATTATTGTTGAGATGTTGTATGCGGGAAAGGTTTAAACCAGTATGTGAAATGATTTCGTTAACCTATCGCCGTTCGTATTTCTAAAGCTGTGTGACATTTATCTTCTGTGATCTACCGCGTCTTGTACTTTGGGGTTTAATTGACTCAAATTGAGAGAACATCATTAAATACTACATTGAAGTACAAGTAGTGGGGCTACACTTCTAGTCTTTTGTCCGAAGATGCAATATTGTCTATAAAACATGTAGGCGGACAGCGGTGTCTCTGGTGAGACTGTACGGACTCACAGCCTCATCCGAGTCTTCACTGTACGCAGAGTCAATATGAACCCAAATACCTAGGCGCTTATCAGATATGTCCATGGGATACAGATCGGGGATCTTTGGATCACAGTGTTGTCTCTATACATTTGGGCTCCGCAGTATTCCAACATTAGTTCAGTTTCCGTTCTCTCGTGACTCGACCAAAAATATATCAGGGTGATAGACTATTACGAAAGGAATCCAACAGTATCAAATTGCTTTAACTCTTAACATAATGTGCCCTTTTTAGATTATTCTTATTTGAATCTATATCTATAATATACGTCTTTCTATAGATATTTATAACAAAATAAAGACACAAACGTTTATATTGTTTAAGTACAGAAAAGAAAACAATACATTAGAAATGAAGAAATTGCTCATTGTAAGTAGTTTCGGTTCATGATGTTGTCTGCTACAGAGTCATTAAAACTGTCTGTTTCTTGAAAAGGGTTATGAAATCAAATCGCCCGCCTATGACGTCTTTTTAACAGGTTAACGGAAATAATTAATGACTTTCAGCGGAAAATAATCATAATTCAAAAATAATGTTTTATTGAAATTCCGATTAAATATCAATTCTATTTATGTATTGAAACATTGTGTTTTCTTAAAAGAGTTAAATATATATTTATCTGTTAATGAAATGTGAACTAGGCGCGAGAAATCAAACCCTTTATAAGATAAACTATGACGTCTCGAAAAACAACTACGCATCCTTTGCATTACGAACATATAACATTACGAAAATATAACATTACAGAACGGAAGAGAACATATATTTTGACGTACCAGCCAATACTGTCCATAGTAATTTGACAAGCCTACGTACAGAAACAATTCTAACAGGTGTAAGTTATCAAATTGTAGGAAAGAAGAACTTGCTTATAATTAAAGAATGTAAATGTGCAGTGAATGAGGTAGACCAATCTATGTCTACACGAATCATTAGGTCGATCCTGGTCCATGTTTGCTGTTTGCAAGTGTTTCTTAATTAACCCTTTCGCACATACAGCAAACCTGCAGCAGACGACGTTGAAAATGTCTATTATTGTGGATTTAATTACAGAAACAAGTTTAAAACATTGTGGCAAAAGGAGAAATTGCTCGTTTTGAGCAATTTCTTCTTTTGTCACGATGTTTTCAAAAGTCGTTTGCTGCAGATGCGTCAAAATGCGTCTATAGGTGGGAAAGGGTTAATCAGCCTCGTATGACTTTCCCACATACAGCAAGTCTGCAGCCAGCGACTTTGATAACAAGTACGAACACATATGGAAAATCTCTATAATTTACGAAAACATCGTGACAAAATGAGAAATTTCTTCTTTCGACACAATGTTTCCAAATGTGGTATCTGCTGTATATGTCTTAAAATGTGTCTACAAGGGGGAAAAGAGTTAACATTGGAATAAGTTAAGAATGTTCTAATTTTAGAGGTTAACTGTAATAAATTATGGTATAATAAGTTTAACCAGTTAGATAATTACAAAGGAGAGAAATGTATTCAAGTCTTTTTTTAATTGAACCAATATTGATAATATCAAACATGTGATATGTTTTATTTTCCCAGCTCTGACCACACCCTGTTGCGTGTACTTTAGAGACTGTGAAAAAAGGTCATGGGAATTACCCGTATGTATAAAATGTACAATCAGGTCGCTTGAATACGGTCCAGTGTAGATCCGGATCAGCGTTTGGTTTGCTTCAATCTGATCAATATCTTCAAATGTTCGGAATCTCGTCGTAAATAGCACAATAGGTGCCTCGCTAGAGTGGACTAAATCAGAATGTTATTAGACCGTAACATTTGCCATTAGTTAGAAAAACCTCGAAAGGTCGATTTTTGTGAGGCGGGGTTGTCCAAATTGACTTGCTATAATTCCTTTTTCAACAGACTTTTACAAAAATTCGATATATGTTAAATTATTTAATAATGCTTATTTTATATTTTATTTTATAATAATGCTATTTATTATATACCAGCACCTTTTCCGTCGCAAATACATGCAGATGGTCATGCGCAGTTCAAACACTTAAGAGACTGTGAAAAAAGCCATGGGAGTTCCCCATATAAAATGTACAATCAGTGTCAGAAATGGACATGGTCGCTCGAAAACCGACTTGTGAAGATCCAGACCCGCTTTGACCTAGTCTGATCAAGATCTTTCGAATAGATCGATTCTAAAATTGCTGCCATTAGTTTTAACAACGCAGAAGGTCGCTTTTCGTGTGGCGGGTTACAAATGCCGAAAACTTATTCCACAGACCTTTACGAAAATTTGTTATATATATAATGTTTATAATAATATAATACTACTATAATGTTTCATTTTATAATAAAGTTATATATCTGGTTTATGTTACTGAAGGAGTTTATCTGAAAGGTCGAGGGTCTTTTGTCGAATTATTTAACCTTTATCCTGCATGTTGCGACCATCGACAACACTCGACATAACCCTTCTATACATGTCTCTGAAGTACATCGTTGATAATGATCAGTCTGTACAATACTGCAGCATAAGCTTTCCTTTCATTGTTCGTTACTCATTCCTTAGTCCGTAGGTAAGACTCGATACTTACGCACATACTTGTCAACCCATTCCCACATGTAGACGCTCTCTGACGCCTCTATAGCAGGCGATATTTGAAACATTGTGGCAAAAGGAGAAAATGTTCATAATGAACAATTTGCAACAATGTTTCTACTTTTATTTCCAGTAATTATACCTATATTTATAAAGTTTTTTTCTATTTTTATCTAGATATTTTCCAAGTCGTCTGCTGCAGATTTCTTGTATGTGGGAAAGGGTTACACATCAAGCTGGACTACAAGTTGTAGGACTTCAACAGGATGATGGACTGATTGGGGTTTAACGCCATTTTCAATAATTTTTCAGTCATATCACGGCGATCAGTTCACTTACCAATGTATTTCATGGCTTTCTCACACCAGTAGTTCACACAATATACTTTCCAAGCAACTGGCTGCTTTTCCACATAGACCGTTAGCCCAATGGTGTAAGACGAATGCCGCTTGTCGCATTGACTTTTCTCAAACGTCGGGAAGAATGTTGGCCGAACTGGGGTTCAAACTCTTAACCCCTGGAATAACAGCCTGCGTCGCTACCGACTGAGCTACCGGGGCTCGGCTTCAACAGGATGAGGGTTAATATGTCCGGGAGTCAAGTTACGAAACAGTTCTCTGGAGACCCCGTACCGTAATTATTACAAGTGTACATAACATTTCGAGCGCTTGGCGTGAAACGGTTGTAACTAAAATTTGTATTTTTTTTAACCAAGGTTAATCACCTCACCATAAAGTCTTTATAAGTGTTAAATCATTTTTTTGTTGGTAAACAATGGAAATTTAGGTGCCATTGCTCGTTCTGAGCAATGGCACCTAAATTTGCATTGTTTACAAAGGGGTCAAAATTGCCCATAAACCAGGGTTTTCAAAATAGGTTTTTAGTTACAACCGTTTCACGCCAAGCCCTCGATTTGTTTGTAAGTAGTTGTACGCCGATTTCAGCCATTCTTAAGTTATCATCATGGATAGTTACCCCCGGTCCTTTTATCCTGTTACCAGTGAGACAGTCGTTATGCGAACTCCACAATCCTGGGCGCAAACGAGGGAAGTAATAGCTACCATTTTAAAAGCCTTACATAAAGATCTGTCCACGTAACCATGCTATCACCAAGCAAACATATGGAAAACGGTTTTTGGACAGAAACAGTATTTACAAATTACAAAATTACAAAAATTAACAAGGTGTAAAAAAAGAATTATTTATAACATTTATTATTGAGTATGAATATAATAAAGATATACATGCTTTTATATTCATTTTTATCAAACAAACTATACTTTTCATGATATAAAACATCTTATACACATATTGGCTGAAATTGCACCAGCCAATCTGTGTAACATTGGCATTGAAATTTCAGCCATTTCATGAAAAGCCTGAAATATTTAGCTATTTCATGAAATGACTGAGTGAATTGGTCATTTCACGAAAAGGCTTATTGTTTTAGCCATTTCATGAAATGGCTGATTTCACTGATTGACTGTAACATATATACACAGAGCTCCGGATAAGGTTAGTATTTCAAATTTTAAAAAAACCTTATGTCACACTCAAACCTTCTGTTTCGGGTACTCAAAAGAGTCGCCACAGTGAGACGATTCTTTTGAGTATCCACAACATAGGGTTTGATCGAGTCATAAGAGAAAAAAGGTGAGAAAATGACAGTTTATTCCTACTTATTTAGTCCTCTATATAATAATGTGTACAAATTGATCGTTATTTATATAATTTTCAAAACCTCAAAGTGTGGGGTTTTCACATGCCGTGGCTAATATAATCAAAATGTATAAAGCATTTTCTTTGAAATGCAAACAACAAACTATAAAACCAACATTTGATCACGATGATAGGTTACAATCAATAGCGCATTTGTCCTTCGCTGTCTTCAAACGCGACCTAAGTCAGTGTGTGTATACCACGTGACTTTTGACGTCATATTTGCATGGTCAGGTAGCAATAATTACTATTGTTAAGAATGTAAAAACAATGGTAACTTTTCTATTTCCTCACCCTTTATAATGAGACACTTCGACGAACCTGTTCTTAAATTCCAGTTTTGATAATGCTCCGGCTGTCGGCGATATTAATAAATTTTGAGAAAAGGTTCATCGAAGTGTTTGAAGAAAAAACTCCTTTGAAAAACCGGAGATAGGGCTCTGTCAACGGTGTAGACTGCGCCATGTTTTATTAAAAATGATGAAGAAATAAAAAAGTAACCTTAGTTTTTACTTCTAAACCGAAGTAAAATATTTCTGTCCACCGTAGCATTTGTGACGTAAAAGTCACGTGGTATACGCACACTGTAAGTAATACATTTGAAATAATTGTTTACTGTTTTCCAAGAAAATTACATGCTTGCACTGTATATAGAATCTGGACGTTATTAAACATACTCGACGTAATTTTAGTTCATTGACTTTTCATTTCAGATAATAAGTTTTAATTCTTTCCAACATAGCGACGCTTTCTGACGCCTCTGCAGAAGACGATTTTAGAAAGCATCGTGGCAAAACAATTGCTCATAATAAGCAATTTCTTCTTTTGCCCCATTTGTTCAACTTTATTCATTAACCCTTTCACTTAAACGACATTCTGCTGCAGCCGACTTTGAACATGTTTTGTCAAAAAAATAGAAAAAATAGAAAATCTTTATAATTGAATGGATAACCTATGAATGAGGCGTCAGAAAGCGTCTATATGAGGGAAAGGGTTAATTTCAGAGTTTCTACATATTTGACCAAATGTTTTTAGCTGCAAATTTCTTGACTGTGGGAAAGAGTTAATTTGGTGCCGGAACTTCATTCAGAGATTATATATAGGAACTCTGTTGTTTTATGTTATGAGTTGAATATCATTTTAATCTATTTTTATTTTATAACGTGATTTTCTTACGTTCTCGAGCCGAGCCCCGGTAGCTCCGTCGGTAGCGACGCGGGCTGTCAATCCAGGGGTTGTGAGTTCGATTCCCGGCTCGGCCAACTTTCCGACGATTGACAAAAGTCAATGCGACATGCGTCATTCGTCTTCCACCAATGGGCTAAGTCTGTGTGCAAAAGCAGCCAGTTGCTTGGGAAGAGTTGTGTGGAGTACTGGTGTGAGAAAACCAGGAAATGCATGAGTAGGTGAACTGGCCGCCCTGATATAACTGAGAAATTGTTAAAAACGGCGTTAAACCCCATTCAATCAATCAATCTAACGTTCTCGACCAGCGTATATTGTAATACTAACATTGGTGTGAAGGAAATATGTTATAATTAAGTTTTTCTCACATATTTTTACCACTCAATGTAGGGGATCAAACCAAAAACCTCAAAAACCAATATCGTAACCACCCCGACCAATTGCAATTTGTCGTGTGCATATTAAAGGCAATAATTCTCTTTGATATTGGACGTGAATGTCATCCGTACAATACACAACACGTGTTTGCGGTCACCGTAATCCAAACAGTTACCCGTAATGCACTGCAACAAACAACTTACTTCCGGTAATCTTTTGTATTGTGAAACGACTTCATAATTGTCAATGGTTGAAATCCTTAGCCATGATAATATAGTGATACATCTAAAATCGTTCAAACACGCTCCTCATACGACTGTGCATATCATCTGTTTAAATAAAGTTTACCACAAGTGTTAACATTCATTTCCCACGTGCGGACGCATTTGCAGCAGACGACTTTTGAAAACGTTGTGGCAACATAAAATAATAAACAATACCGAGTTATTTCCCCTAGATAATTTAAGATACGTCTGCTATAGATTGGTTGTATATGGGATTATGTAACAGCCGATTTCATAATTATAACTTCATTTATTTAATTTTTCGATATATTAGATATCTTCATCGGGAACTTTTTATGCTGCGTAGATTTGTTCCATTTTGGAAAGGGTTAAAATACCATATCCGGTAAAAACAGTTAAATCTGCACACCTGTAGTAGGTTAATACGGTCCTTTGGGTTTAATTTCTTTGTTAAGGTTATATTGAACATAAAAGGATGGTGAGAAGTTTTCCTTTAACCCTTTCCCTCATATAGAGGCTTTCTGACGCATCTGCAGACGGCTTTTTGAAAACATAGTGACAAAAGAAGAGATTGCACAAAACGTGCAATTTCTCCTTTTGTCACAATGTTTTCCACTTTTTGTCATAGGTTATCCAATAAATTATGGAGATTTATGTTTTTACAAAATATGTTCAAAGTCGTCTGCTGTGGACTTGTCGTATGAGGGAAAGGGTTAAAGTAGTCACATCTTTTATCATAATCGTCTTTGCCTTGTCTTGCATAACAGTTTTATGTTCGATTACTTTACCGCGAAAGATGTTTGGTATTTGTTTTGTAAAAGTCTGTCTACTTTGATCGGGATTTTCTTTTCCATTCTTTTCGATTTGAGTCGTCTGCTGCAGATGTGCCAAAATGCGTCTTTATGCGGGAAAGGGTTAATTGACTGGTTATTAAAATGAATTACTAGAATATAATCTTGATACATGGACCTAGTTGCCTTCTTTTCAACTTTGATTGGCTGCCCTCGTCAATTAATAAAACCCGCTATTTTAGAATCCCCCAGGGATACATGTGCCTCTAGAAGCCTACTTTTCAAATTTGATTGGCTGCCCTCGTCAATTAATAAAATCCGCTATTTTTAAATCCACCAGGGAACGTATGGAGAAATTAGGACAAATAATGAGGGACAATGATGAAGAAGGGACAATATCGAAGATGAATTATCTTTTGATTTACTGATATAAGTTTGAATGGTATTTTGCGGCGCTTTCAACAATTTTTCAGGTATATGACGGCGATTCTTGGTAACTTATCAGTACTTCTGAAACATTTAACCTGACACCCGCGACCTCCCAAAGGGGTCTTGGACGCCCTACCACTACACCACGGAGGCGAACTGGGGATATTGAATACAACCCTTTTACCGTAATCAACGCATCTGATTATGTATTGATTGATTGATTGATTTATGGGGGGGGGGGGGGGGGGGGGGGGGGGGCTTAACGCCGTTTACCAGATTCAAGATGCTTGCAAAACTAGAAAGCAGGGAACAGGGACAAATCAGACGGAACGAATATGTATTGCACTATTCAGTATGCCGATTTGATTACAACTTGTCGCAAGATTGATTGTAGATGGAGAGTGGTGGCTCTGATAAAGCAGTTGTTATGCGCAGGCTCATCTGGTTTTTCACTGTTTGCAATTATAATATGAATAACTTTTGACTCTTTCACTCTTGCGGGAGTATACAATATTAACAACAAAAATCAAAAGTAGGCCGTAGTCCTAAATGCAGTTTGTTTTGCAGAGAACTAGGTGTAATTCACCACAACTTTATCTTTCACTCCCTGCCGTAACGGATGATGATCGAACGATACAAACCGCATCTGGCGAAAAGTGGCCTGGTGTGGTCTCTCTTAACCCTTCCCCTCGTACGGCAATTCTGCAGCAGACGACTTTGAACATATTTTGTCAAGAAATAGAAAATCTATATAACTGTTTGATAACCTATGACTAAAAGAGGAAAACATTGTGGCAAAAGGAGAAATTGCACGTTTTGTGCAATTTCTTCTTTTGTCACTATGTTTTCAAAACGCCGTCTGCTGCAGAGGCGTCAGAAAAGCGTCTATATGAGGGAAAGGGTTAAACACCACAAGTAGGCTCGACATTTCCGTAAAAGGTCGGTATTTATATATAAAAAAGAACAACAACAGAAAAAACAATAATTAGGATCGGCGATTTCCGTCGAAGCCGATATTGTTCGTGGACTTGTCGGCTATTTCCGCTGGCCGATAAACATAAGGGATTTGACAATTCTGACAATTGTATATTTTACCATCAATAATTTAGAAATTCAGTCACTGAATAGTCATTAAAATATTTTCGTAAAAGGAAAGTATTAAATGAACCCGACATACCAAAAACAGAGTGTTTGCACGTGCGAGTTGTAAGGACTCGGTGAGTCAGTGAAAGCAACGGTGTCACCATAGCTTTAACTGCCCGCCGATACTTGCACGAGATTTAAACGCGACTAAAATCTAGAAGTGTAGCTCCTCTGGTTTCAATACCACAACCCTTCTTAAGTTCGGACATCCCTTCAAGTTCGGCGAAATACCGATCTATATTCCATGTTCTGATACTAAAATCGCCGAACTTGAAGGGATGACTGAATTTCTAAATTATTGATGGTAAAATATACAATCCTTATTACATTCACAATATAAATATTATTTTCTACAACTGTGTTTAAAATGTCAGTGTCTTTTTGTCAGAATTGTCAAATCCCTTATGTTTATCGGTGCGCTTTTGGTTGAGTGTTTATATCGTGAATATCTTAAAGAGGTAAATGGTTTAACCTCACTTTCCTTCATACAGACGCATTTTGACGCTTCTGCAGCAGACGACTAATGAAAACATTGTGGAAAAAGGAGAAATTGCTCATAATGTGCTATTTTTCCCTTTGCCACAATGTTTTCAACTCTATTCAATAATTACACTTTCATTAAGAGATATTCAAAATTTTTAACTAGATCTTTTCAAAATCGTTTGCTTAGTGTTTTGTTTGTATGTTGGAAAGGGTTAAGATATAGAATAGAAACGACTGATCACCTGTGTAAGGATAGCTTCGTTTAATCTTTTCTTTTGATGTTTTTGATGTTTTTCGGATTGTCCTTCCTCAAAAATAGGTTTATTAAAAAAATAGAATTAAGCATAAAACCGAAAAACATCTTTCGAGTAAATCCCATATGTTATTACTTGATCCGATACAGTCGAGTTCTCTCGCCCTTACTACCTGATACCTTTTGAAAACATTGTGCAATAAATGAGATGTTTATCAAAGTGAACATTGTTTCCTCTTATAATGTGTTAACCCTTTCCCTCATACGACAATTCTGCAGCAGACGACTTTGAACGTATTTTGTCAAAACATAGAAAAATCTCCATAATTAAATAGATAACCTATGACAAAAAGTGGAAAACATTGTGGCAAAAGGAGAAATTGTACGTTTTGTGCAATTTCTTCTTTTGTCACTATGTTTTCAAAACGCCGTCTGCTGCAGAGGCGTCAGAAAGCGTCTATATGAGGGAAAGGGTTAATTAAACGGATATAGTATTATTTCCTCTTTCTTACAATGTTTCAAATTTTGGTCATAATTTTTCAATTTCATCTCTTGAGATCTTACAATGCTCCATGATGTATGTTCAAAGCAGACGACAGGTGCACGGTTAAAGGGTAAGTGCAAGACACATCCCTTTTCTCTATAAGCGCAAGAATGGGACACGGCCAGTATTCATCAATCAACGTAATTACCATTAGTTTAAATAACAAATTCCCAAGTGCAGACGTATCTATAGCAAACGAAATTAAAAAAACCATTGTGGCAAGAGAAGAAATTGCTAATAATGAGCAATTCCACCATTTACCACAAAGTTTTCATTCATGATAAATAATTATACTTTCATGCAAAGACTTAATAAGGTTTTTGTTTCATGTAAAGTGATTTTCACTATATTTTCTTTTCAAATTCGACTGCTGCAGATTTGTCGTATGTGGAAAACGATTAAGTTAATCTAAAATGCGAATTCTAAATACTTATTATTATATTTATAACTTTTAAAGACTGCTTTAGTCGCACCAAAGAGTGTTTTAACATCCCGAAGAATGAACCTACTCTCATGGGATTCGAACTCAGATGAACCGTTTTATCACGAGATCGTCGATGAACCTCAGAACCATTTAAATTATTTAATCTTCTCCCAACATACAACACATGCACACAGAAGACGATTTTGAAAACAACTAAAACACACTATCATGTGACATATATCTTTTAATGGAATAATACTGATCGAATAGAATTGTAACAAAACAAAAGTAGATATTGGTCATTTAGAGAAGCCGTCTGCTTTAGTAACGTCAAACTGCGTCTACATTTGTGGGAAAGGATTAAATACCACTGTGGTATATGTATCTAAAATCTTGGATACGACTTGATTGCAAACTTGATAGCATTTTTCTTTTTCTCAAAATGTTTTCTGTTAAAGAGCTGTCTGAAGACTTCTGTTCGGATAAACTACTGGTATAATCTAGTGACCGGACGCTGCTGCATTTTGAAAACCCTGGTTTAGGGGCAATTTTGACCCCTTTGTAAACAATGCAAATTTAGGAGCCATTGCTCGTCACTAAATTTACATTGTTTACCAAGAAAAAAGATTTAACGCTTATAAAGATTTCATGGCGAGGTGATTAACCTTGGTAAAAAAAATACAAATTTTAGTTACAACCGTTTCACGCCAAGCCCTCGCATTACCCTTCTGTATTTAACCACACCAACAGACAGATCAAAGAATCAAGGGATATTATATGTTTTATGTAGTTTGTAAAATTTCACGGTAATAAATTTGTAACATCATAAAGGTGAATTAATCCCTCAATAATATAAATCCACCACCCTAATTTCACTCTTTTCACCGGCTTCCCGTTGCTCTCAGATTTCCACAGTAGACGGCCTTTTTTTACAAGACATATTTTGAGAGAAACTAACTGCACGCATTGAGAATTGGCTCCTTTTTCTTCATATTTTTTTTTGAAATAAATACAAGAACCAAAAGTTTAATAGAAACATAAACCTTTACGTTTTAGTTTGAATTTCGAATATATCAGTCGAACAGTTTTTTCTCCCCACCCAAATTAAAGCAACTACAACATCAACACTACATAGCTTATATATATTTATCAATGTCAAATGCAATAACAGTATGTATGCTCAGAAAATGAAGATATTAAACGAAGACATATACATGTATAAACTAATTGTTCGTGTTCCCTTTCCCTCATATAGACGCTTTCTGACGCCTCTGCAGCAGACGGCTTTTTGAAAACATAGTGACAAAAGAAGAAATTCCACAAAACGTGCAATTTCCCCTTTTGTCACAATGTTTTCCACTTTTTGTCATAGGTTATCCATTCAATTAAGGAGATTTTCTATTTGTTGACGAAATACGTTCAAAGTCGTCTGCTGCAGAATTGCCGTATGAGGGAAAGGGTTAAGTATTGTTTTATCAAAAGTCGTCTGAATTTAACATGAGAAAGTTCATCTGCAATTGGGAAGGGGTAGAAAGCCACTTCAAAAACGTAGCGTCAATCATCCTTGACATTTATTGTTCTTTTTGTTTTCTTTCATGTAAAAGTATTACCCGTTCTCATAGCGATTGAATTATGAAAATTTCATTTGCAACATAGGATGAAAACATAGTAGAAAGCTTTCAAGTTGTCTTGTCTGGCTACGACCACATAAAGCCATTGTTTTTGTTTGATCTGTTACTAAATGTGTGGATAATAATAAAAACCCTTTCCTATAACTCTACATCTACCAATGATTGATATTAACAATACTATTTCAAACACTAGCAGAAAGGTTCACCATGGCATGGCAAAGGTAAATTTACGTCTCATAAAATAATAAAGTATTACACTTATGTGACAGAGATGAACCTCCAAGAGATCCCAATATTATGAACACTGCAATGTATCGATCCAGATCAGCCTGCGCAGTCCGCGCAAGCTAATCAGGGCCGACACATTCCGTCTCAGGGGGATAGAGTTATAGAATAATGATTCCTGAGACTTTACGCAGAGTCCACAATGCAGCTGCGGCGATAAACATCTGCGTAATGTATCGACCAGATCAGCCTGCGCTGTCCGCGCAGACTGATCCGGCCGACACATTCCGTCTTAGGGGGATAGATGTATAGAGTAGTTATTCCTGAAACAGAAAAGTCACAGAAGGCGAAAAGTGTTTATCCGGATTAGCCTGCGCGGTATGCTTAGCCTGATCCGAGTCGATACTAACGCAGAGTCCATAATGTTGGTTTTCTCGCGGGACGGCTCACATTTATCGATCTATCACACTAATTCAGCATCAGTCAACTCCTTTATTGCTATATAGGCAACACAAATTGTCACAGGCTACAAGGTGTGAACTTTAAAACAAGGCAAAAGTTATTGCGGTCAACATTACGCTTTCCCACATAAAACGAAACTGCAGCAGACGACTTTGGTAACATCCGGGCAAAAATATGGAAAACGTCTTTGAATGAAAAGAGTTGAAAACACGATGGCATTATGAGGAATTTATTATTTTGCCACAATGTTGTAAAAAGTCGTCAGCTGCAGAGACTTCATAAAGCGTCTACATGTAGGAATGCTTCTTCAACAATACGTGTCGCTGTGCATTGAGGTACAACTGGTTACCGGATGTGTCCACGTGCTTGTGTGTGGCAAAGCAATGGTTGAGCTCCAATCTTGCGTGACATAAACGGTATTGAATCTGCACTTCGTCACGTACGTCACAAGTGCGTGCACACGTGGTGCCACCTATATACAGGAAGTAAGGAGTGGAAACAATTATGGGAAAATTGAATGTCTCAATTAGAAAGGTGGTACTGTTTAATTCGCCGTGCTTCGCGGTCTCTTTTTATCGTTCTTTAAACGAACTTTCATTGCAGTTTTCATTCATGTTTTGACTTTTCCTATCAGTTTATCTTCAATCCTATCTTTGATTATCATTTTAAAGTTATCCTTCTACTGTTTGATTGATTTGGTTATTGACAGATTGATCGATCCTCCACACGCTCTTCGCATTTGCTTGATTGACAGGTTAACTGATTGATTGAATGATTGATTGATTATCCATGACCCTAGTTCTTAACCCTTTCCCACATACAACATATCTGCTGCAGACGACTTTGTAAACATTTTGACAAAAATAAGTAATAGCTCGTTAATAGCAAATTTTCTTTTTTTCATAATATTTCAATAAGTCGTCTGCTGCAGATGTGTCAATGTAAGTTTACTCGTATACATCATTACGTTTGACTTTCAATAGTTGTCTGCTTTTAAAACATTTAAGGGAAATTCGCAACTTCTAGAACAATAGAAGCTATATTTAAAAATACACCACAATGCATAAAAGACCTTGTTCATTATCTTCAATTTCTCCATTTTTGTCAATGCTTTTCAGTAGTCATCATCTTGGAAATCATTCAATTTCATCAGACTCAGAGAAAGGGTTAACATCGACATTTTCAACCTTAACTCAGACCACACACCATACATAGCCCTTTAATTGTTTATCGAATATGAACAGTGTAGGTGCGTTCCCTTTGAAAATATCTGAGAAAAATGGAACACCTGGAAAACCGGCTTAATCTGATCAGTGAATCTCCAGATCACCAACAAAACAACGAACTGTCTGGAACACCCGGAGAGGTGGTTAGGATTATTATCCCTTTCAAAATTACAGACGAACTTTGACGCTTTTGCAGAGTTTTGAAAACATTGTAGCAAAAGGATAAAATGCTCATCTTTTGTTACAATGTTTTCAAATACATTAAATGATTATACATTTTTAGAAGAACTCTCCCCTAGTTCTATCTAGATATGTTCAAAGTCGTCTGTTGCTGATTTGTTGAGAAGATTTGTTTAAAATAAAGTAAATACCTGTAACTAATGGGGATTGTCACCAGTTAATTACCGCCTCGATGAAGTAATGGTTGAACGTCAGCCTCGGGTGCGAGAGGTCGCGAGTTCAATTCCCGGCCGAGTCATACCAAACACTTTGAAAAAGGTAGTAATCGCCTTTTCTCCTTGGCGCTCAGGGTTGTGGGGTTAGCATTACGGCTGACTCGCTGGTGTCATGATAACTAGACTAGCAGTTCTGGTAACATTCCAGGGAAACACCGTCATATAACGGAAAAAAGTATATTGAAAACCCCTTACAAACACACATAAAATCATTATATGAGCCATTCCACGAGAACACCAACATTATGGACTCTGCGTAATATATCCGTCTCAGTGGGATAGAGGTATAGAGTAATGATTCTTGAACCAGAAAATCCACAGGAGGCGAAAAGTGTCTATCCGGGTTAGCCTGCGCGACATGCTTAGGCTGGTCCGGGTCGATACTTTACGCTGATTCCACAATGTGGGTTTTCTTGTGCAACGGCTCATTTATTTAAACTCCGAACATTGGATATAGTATGACGAGGTTCAAACTGTCCCACATACTGACACATTGTGACGTATCTCCGGCAGATCTCATCCGAAACAAACAATACATGTGACAATGTTCGATTAGAGCATTAATGAGTAAGTAATTTATGCTTTTGCCACAATGATTTCATTCAATTTTATTTTCAATAATCAATTTTTCAATTATATCGATTGCCTAGATACTTTTAGTTTCGTCTACTGAAGAGTTGTTGTATATGGGATAATGTAAGAGCCTATGCAAACCAAAGGGCTGATCAAAATCGCCGCTTTAAGCTCATTCATGTCTACTCCCACCATCTTTACTCACATGAAACAGCCTGGAGCCGAATATCTTAATGACAAAACATTTTCACATCAGTTTTGTCACATGTTAGCTAAAAGTACACACAGTTACAACGTAAACCCCTTCCCTCATACAACATATCTCCAGCACACGAATTTGGAAACATAACGTTAAAATCTCTATAAATGAACACATGTAGTTATAAAATGAAGTGGAAAACATTGTGTCAAAAGGAGAAATTACTCGTTTTGAGCAATTTCTTCTTTTGTCACTATGTTTTCAAAAAGCCGTCTGCTGCAGAGGCGTCAGAAAGCGTTTATATGAGGGAAAGGGTTAATCCATTACAAAACTTCCCTTTAATGACTGTGCTTTTTTACTTTCTTTCAGATGGCTTCTCATAGGGAATATCTTGAGAAAAAGTATTTCCATTACAATATTTGATTTTTTATAATTATTTCTATATACTAACACATATTTAGGTATAACAAATGTATTAAGAAAGACGAAATATGAAGATAAAACGAAGATTAATATATTGCTTCAATGATATAAATATGAAGATAAAATGAAAGTGAATATCTAGATAAAAAGGATAGTGAATATCAAGATAACAAGAGCTATCTGTTAGACAGCGCGCTCGACATTTAAGTGCTTGCCAATAAATCAAACCTTTTTGCAGTACAAGGCAAAACAAAAATCTCAAAAATCATTGAGGGAGTTACCTTATCTTGTCTACAGATGGGGGGTCAACACTGTTAACACGTATTCCAAGTTTCACAGTAATATCCTAAAGGGTTAAGTCAATCATTTTACCCAGATTCAATGTTATTTCAAAGTAATACCTCTAATGGTTTTGAACAAGTGTTGGGTGGTACGAAAAATTAAACTGAAGTCCAAAGTAAAAAAAGGGGCCATAATTCTTACACAAACCTTGATAGAGTAATTTACTCTTGTCTGTTGATTGAGGTAATGATAATGAACACGTGTTGTAAGTTTGTAAGCAATATCTCTTATGGTTCTGAAAACAAAATAGGTGGTACAAAAAACTTAACCAAGGTGTGAGGCCGACGCCGACACAAAGCGATGGATGTCTTGCCTTTTCTTCGAAAAGTCGAGCTAAAAATGATAGCGAATACCAGGTAAAAATGATAGTACTGAGATATCAAGATAAACATGTAGAAATATCAAGATAAACATGTAGAAATATCAAGATAAAAATGATAGCAATATCTTGATAAAATGATAGCAAATGTCAAGGTAAAATGATAGTCATGACAAAGTAAAAATGATAGACATATCAAGATAAATATGATAGAAATATCTAGATAAAAATTTAAGAAATATCTTGAATTAAATGCAAGGGAATATTTATGTAAAATGATTACGAATATCAAGATAAAATGCGCCGGTTAGCCTGGTTCTATACTGACGACACACGCTTAACAAAACTGGGCTCAGCAGTCAAAGGGTTAAACGTGATTAATAAATATTTGGGAAGAAAGAGTGGTTCGAAAAGCCCCATTTCGCCATGCACGACTCATACATTTTTGATACTACGTGTGAATTCCCGAATTGACCACACGGTTACGTCAGGTCGTAGTAGTAGTGGGCAGAATTGGCTTCAGGGTCATTTAGTGTCTGAACACTGAATAATGCATTAAGTGATTTTTGTTAACATTTTCCAACAGTGACACGCCTATTGTCAAACGTGCAGCTGGATATCATAAACTTTGAGTGGAAAGGAGTATGTTTATATGTCCAAATAGGCATCTAATATTTTTCTTACAAATATTCCTTTTCGTTTTTCAGTATCGTCAGGGTTTCAGTCAATTAATATGTATGTAAGTAATGAATATCACTATTCGTTATTGAACCACTTATTTCGTTTTGTACCGCTGTGAGTTTATGTGTTCATCCACAGACGTCCGAATTTCCATTACAGAAAACATGGGGGAAAACACACACTACCTCGTTAAAATACTCAAAAAGGTTTCTCTATATTGTTCATACGTGGACTTCTGTGATCCACCAATCTCATAAAAACAAGACCTACTCTTCACTGCAGTAACAAACGCTCGAACAGAGCGGATTACTGCCAATTACAGGTCGTCTCAGATTGACAATTGCATTAGCTTATTAAATATGAGCCATTCCACGAGAAAACCAACATTATGGAATCTGCGTAAATTATCGACCCAGGTCATCCTAAGCCTGCCGCGCCGGCTAATCCGGGCAGATACTTTTCGCCTCCTGTGGATTTTCTGTTTCAAAAATCATTACTCTATACCTCTATCCCCCTGAGACGGAATGTGTCGGCCCGGATTAGCATGCGCGGACTGCGCAAGCTGATCTTGGTCGATACATTACGCAGAGTCCATAATGTTGGTTTTCTCGTTGAACGGCTCATATATTTATACACGAGACAGAAAAGCGGTGATGACCGAGCATTTAAGTGTATTGTGCGATTACGATGGACAACAAAATGAAAACCTGCTTATGAATATTTAAATGTATAGGGTCAATCCGAGACGACCTTTGAACCGGTGTCACAGACCAAACGCAGTTATTTGGTCTGATTTTAATGAGATTGTAGGTCCATATCTTGACCTCTGACCTCTGAATTATGAATTAGACAATCATTCTCTTTCACAAACAACCTTATCTCTTAGACATTCATTGAAGGTAAATCAATATATCGTATGCTGGCTCAAGTGTCTCATTTTGTCTCAATGAAATAATTTTGTTCTCACACTTTAATCTGACTAGTTTTTCCAGATGACACTGCGGCAGGTGAAACAAGCATTTCGTTAGACTGATGAAGATAACATTTTATAATCGATTTAAAGTGATATTTATTAAGCTTATTGGGATTTGGTCCTGGTCACATTTAAATTTAAAATAAAGCGTTAATCTTAAATTAAGAACGGTCCCTCCTTTTCATTATATCTGGTCACACAAAAACAAAAATCAACCCCATGAATGAAAACAAATCACGTCGGAAGTAAGCTCCGGTAATATTTAGGCCACCTTTTGAGTCCAAAGTATCACTTGCGATCATGCATAAGCTTACCGGGTTGATTTGTAGGCCGGCGACTAAACACTTCCATTCACTGCAAAAAACGAATCTTTGTACATCTGTTCAAGATGAAAACACTATGAGAAAGGAAAACTGCTTATAATGAGCAATATCATCGATTTCCACAATTTGTTCATTTATTTTAGAAAATAAACTTCAACATTTGCTAGTGATTGATCTGTATAGTGTACGAGTAACGATACACTTTCCAGTAAGGCATATCTGTCTGAAATTGTATAACGTCAACCCTTTTCAACATACAGCAAATCTGCAGCAGACGACTTTGAAAACATATTGACAAAAACCTGAAAAATCTCCATAAAAGATAGCTTAATTGTTAAATAAAGTTGAAATCATTGTGGCCAAAGGAGAAATTGTTCATCATGAACAATTTCACCTTTGGCCACAATGTTTTCAAAAGTCGTCTGCTGCTATTGCGTCAAAATGCGTCTACAGGTGGAAAAGGGTTAATGCGGCATTTTAGAACTTATCTCAAACACTGTCAAAACTTTGTGGCTATTGTTGACCCTCGAAACTTTATAAAACAGCAACACTATGTACAGCAATACTATGTACAACTATAGCGGCTCCATTAGCAGACAAAGCTTTCCACTTACGCCGTTATTGCTATTCTGTTAGATTTACCGATATTATATATTTCAAAACGAAGCAATTAAAAATAAATAAATACCATTTAAGATAAAAAAAACAAGGATATGTCAAATCTCTTTGTAAGTGTCAGCATTAGGAAGTCGCTGTAATCGCATTTAAACAGTAGAAAAATACGGACCGTTCATTGCCCTGATTAACTCATACGAGGATTAATTAGTACGTACTAGTAAGGTTAGATCATAACACTCTGTAGTAGTTCACTTAGCCTTGCATTTACTGCAACTTCAATCGTTAACGACAACTCAAATCGTTTATTCGCGTCGGGGACTTGAAACCGGGCGTCCCGGGTTCGATTCCCAGTCGCGGCACGACGGTCATGATGGACTGTTCTTGGGCGAGGCACATTTCCAAGCCTAGTACTGGTTTGTTTATCCAGGGATCATGAATAAGTGAACTGTCGCCGTGATATAACTGAAATAATGTTAAAAACTACGTAAAACCCCAATTAGTAATAATTATAATTACTAGCTTAATTTTACAATAAAATAAATAGCATCAGCTTTTTTTTTGCAATTTACATATAATAACATGAAGTCATAACGGTACATTAGTTTTTAGAAACGGCGGTCCAATACGACCAAATGAAAAATGAGCCGTCCCGCGAGAAAATCAACAGCCTAAGCATACCCGCGCAGGCTTACCCTGATAGACACTTTTCGCCTCCTGTGGATTTTCTGTTTCAGGAATCATTACTCCATACCTCTATCTCCCAGAGACGGAATGCGTCGGTCTATATTAGGCTGCGCGGACTGCGCAGGCTGATCTGGGTCGATACATTACACAGATGCCATAATATAGGACCTCCATAATATAGGTTTACTCGCGGGACGACTCAAATGGTGTTTTGGTAATGAACGTGTTAGAATAACTATAAATGCACGGGTCTCCATTAGAGGCATTTTCATGTATTTATATCAAAATATGTGTATTGGACCGGTGGCCTAAGTACGTTTGAACACATATTGGTCATTTTCATTGACAATAACATAGGAATGTGGAAGGGAACGTTGTTTTTTGTTTTCATTTATTATTATTTCTCAGGGTGAGATCATCTTGATTTCTTCCTGAGAGTTTCACCCATGAAAGCTGTCTGGCATCCGATATTGATTAAATTAAGCGTTTGTAGCTTTGTTTGTAGCTTTTCAGTTTGTATGCATTTGAGGTATTCAATAATTGTGTTCGTTTATATATATTTGGTCCTGTGTAGTAGTATTTGTCTATATATTGAGCCGAATGTTGTTAAAGCGAGGGCATTGTTGTAGATACTGAAATTCGTATTGCATGCTTCGCAAGTAATATCATCTTCCAGTCTCTTTTGACATATGGAGGTTTCAGTTACGAAATGATAAGAACAGTTTACAAAGATAATTCTCGAATTCCTGTTTGATATATTCACATAAATTTGAATTTGAGATATCTGACATCTCTTTTTGATGTATTGTAATCTTTGCTGTGTCGTAAGTGTAAACCATGTAGTACTATGTATATTTTGTTTGTTCCAAATTTTTGAATACCAAATTAAGCATATCAATTATTTATCTTTTTCAAACCATATTACTTTTTTTCCCTTGCGAGCTTTTAAGTATAACTGGATTGGTGTAATACCAAGCTGGTATATCATCCAAGACTGGACCGTTTCATATTGCATACATGCTTGAAACATTTGTACATTTTCCATCATATCTAAATGTCCATATCCCCATATTTCAGTTCCTTATAGAAGTATTAGTTTTATTGTTATCTTGAACAAATCTATTTTTATGTCTTATGGGAGTGAGAGTGATTTAATACATTTAGTACATTGAGCAGAATATTGTTCGAAGTAATCCTGTATATGCGATGCGATAAGCTCATATTAGAAATCAGATTTTCGCACAATAAATCTGCTTCTGCATCGAACAATTCTGCTGTCGTAAGTCATGTAGAGTTTTGGTCGTGATGACTCTCCAAATATGGAGTTAATGATAAAGGCATTATATTATTGCATTAACCTTTTTCATGGTCTTATGCTGAAGTTTGATCAAAAGGAGAATATTTTAAAATAACTATAGCATACATTAAAATGCAACTATCGAATCCTCGAATATGCAACAGACGACTTTGAAAACATCCAGACGAACATATGGACACTCTATACGAATGAAAGCTTTATTATTTAATAGTTTAAAACATTGTGAACAAAGAAGAACTTCCCCCTTGCAAGCATTTGTTGTTATGCCATAATGTTTAAAAGACGGCTGCTATACTTTAATGTATCTAACAGTCGTCTGCTGCGAGTCCGTCCAATGGCGTCTGTACATGGGAATAGAAGAATTGACAATTGACTTATCAACGACAAATAGTATCTAAACATTTCTTGATTTGGAGGTATCGATTTCTTCTCAGAGAAACCGATCATACTCTTAAAACTTGATTCGACGCATGTGAAGTGTTTGTTATAAAAAGCCAGGAACAATACATTGATATAGACAGATCAATAACAATCTTGGCTTTTTAAAATGCGGATAATTTTATACAGTCACAAACGCCAGTTTTAGGAAAATATTCTGCTAATTTGAAACAGTTTTGACCTAACTCAGCCGCTATTTAGGTCTTTAGAGGGGTTATATGGTAAATATTGTAAACATGTTTCTTTCTGAAAATAAGGCAAGTCTTTACTTACTAACTCGTTTACTTATATGTACATTCAGAAGCAAATGAACAACTCTTTTGTAATGTATGTTTGGTTCGTAATAGTCTGCGTTAAGTAGATGATAACATAAATTATCGTTTTAATGTTCATGTTAATAAAATTTGATTTAATCTAAACTTCACACCTTTCGGTACTTTGATTACCATAAAGTCACGTGACAAAGATGGCTATCATGGTGACCGTTCTTTCTGCAATTTCCAATAAATCAATTCCGCGTCAATTGTTGGGGGAAAGTTCGCATTTTACCACAAGAACAAGCCTTTAGAAGAAAAACACATTTATCATTTTGAATTTTCTCTTGTTAGATTAACAATGAATTTATGTCTTTTTGTTGATGGGGACTAATTATAGACGTGGTGAACAGTCAAAAACGAAGTTTGACCTCACTAAGTAACAGAGTTGTTACTCCCAACAGAAAACAAGGAGAGAATATGTTAACATTGAAAACCAAAGTGCAAAGAATTGCCGGAATGAATAGTATTTAACATAAACAATAACGAAAAAACAGCAAGTAGACTTTATAGAAAATATTTGGTTCCTTCCCCCTCACACATTTTCATGTTAATTTTACCGTGATATATTGAAATTCATTTCTACACATGGACAAGGGTAGTTATATACCGGACTCTTTGATCATGACCACCCATAACGGTGGTTAATGGAGCATATTCCGTAAAGAATACACGGGTCATGTCGTTGTAAAATCTACCTTCGGGAATGTGCGACAAGCGAAGGTGCAAATAAGCCTGTCCCGCCGTATAGTCTGATCTGGTCCTGTTCTCCGCCATCTAGCCACATAATTAACTTTTTGCGAAGATCCATCTCAGTCTGCACCACATTGCAGTTTAAACTTCTTTTTTTGTTGCCATTGACCCATACACAACACCCTATACATGATCACATATATCATTTATGATTTGTACTATTTGTTGTTTTGTGGATCGGAGACTTCATTTACTAACTAAACTCTTGTTTGGATCCAATGAAGAATAACATAATCTGGTCGAAAGTTTTCAATATAACCCTTTCCCAAATACAATAAATATGAAGCAGACGACTTTGAAAATATATTGGCAACAATTTTAAAAATTCTTTATGAAAATGGTATAACCATTGAATACAGTTGAGCACATTTTTGCAGAATGAGAAATTGCTCGTTTCGAACAATTTTTCACATTGTTTTCAAAAGTTGTCTGTAGTAGAGAGGTCAGCAAGCGTATGTGTGTGGGAAAGGGTTAAAAACCTTCGATTGACCCTTTTTTTTTATGACTATTTGTCCACATTTTCTTTAACCCTTTCCCTCATATAGACGCTTTCTGACGCCTCTGCAGCAGATGGCTTTTTGAAAACATAGTGACAAAAGAAGAAATTGCACAAAACGTGCAATTTCTCCTTTTGTCACCATGTTTTCCACTTTTAGTCATAAGTTATCCATTCAATTATAGAGATTTTCCATTATTTGACAAAATATGTTCAAAGTCGTCTGCTGCAGAATCGTCGTATGAGGGAAAGGGTTAATAGATTACGGCTATACTGTATTACCTACACTTAAATGTGAATTGATGTTATTTTTAATCTGAGAACAAAATATCTGAACAAAAATGAGAATTTGAGCACAATTAATATCTTAAGTATTTTGAGTAATCGTTTGTTGCAAATGTGTCATTTGTACATCTGACGAAGTGTAGACGCTGACTGTCTTTTTCCACCTTCACAAGGACATTATAAGAAATTGAGAGACAGTTGCTCAGAAAGCATTGACTTCTTGTCCCAAGATTATATTCGTGTTAGAGCGGTATGAAAACTTGGAACCTCCCCACACATTTGGTGCGAGTATTTTTGTTTAACGATGTAAGTGTTGTTTCTTTGTGTGTGTGTGTTAGCATGGGGTTTTGCGCCACTTATGTCACGGCGATTCCCGGGTAAGTTAGTATGAGTATGTAAACTCCATTCAATCAATAAATCAAGCAATCAACCAATCAATCAATACATCAACCATCAAATCAACCAATCAATCAATACACCAACCGATCAACCGATAAATCAATACATCAACCAATCGATCAATCAGTCAATACACCAACCAAGCAATCGATCAATCGATCAATCAATAAATCAACCAATCGATCAATCGATAAATCAACCAATCGATCAATCAATAAATCAACCAATTAATCAATCAATACATCACTCAATCACTCAATCAATCAAACAAACTAGTACTCAATTAATCAGTCAATCAATCAGTTCTCTCTTACCCTATGTTTAGTTACCCTGTGTTTAGTTACACTATGTTTAGTTACACTATGTTTAGTTACACTGTGTTTAGTTACCCTATGTTTAGTTACCCCTATGTTTAGTTACACTGTGTTTAGTTACCATTTGTTTAGTTACACTATGTTTAGTTACACTATGTTTAGTTACACTATGTTTAGTTACACTGTGTTTAGTTACCATTTGTTTAGTTACACTGTGTTTAGTTACCCATATGTTTAGTTAAACTGTGTTTAGTTACCATTTGTTTAGTTACACTGTGTTTAGTCACCATTTGTTTAGTTACACTGTGTTTAGTTACCCTTTGTTTAGTTACACTGTGTTTAGTTACCCTTTGTTTAGTTACCATATGTTTAGTTACACTGTGTTTAGTTACCATATGTTTAGTTACACTGTGTTTAGTTACCATTTGTTTAGTTACCCTGTGTATAGTTACACTGTGTTTAGTTACACTATGTTTAGTTACACTGTGTTTAGTTACCCTATGTTAAGTTACGCTCAGAGTCGCGTCGAGCGAGTTGATGTCTAATTGACATCCCGCTTTGACATTATCTAAGGTTATATTGGCAAAAAAGTGGTGGGGCTACGCTTCCAGTATTGTGTTAGTTATATGCACTTAGATATATGTAACATATTTACAGGTGGAGGTGAAGTATCTGATGAGAGTGTACATATACACATGCTCGCCTGCATTGTCACTGTACAGAGTTACGTAAATACCCGAACTCGTCAGACGTGGCTCATACTATTTTCTTCATTCTTTTCGATAAACTGTTTTATGTGGTAAAAGTATTAATCCTTTCTCGCACTCATCAAATATGCAGCAGACGATTTTGAAAACATTTTGTAAAACATATAGACAATATCTATTATTGAAAGTATGATAATAATTCTTTTGCCTCAATATTTTCAGAAGAATTCTGCTGCAGATGGGTCAGAATGCGTCTTTATGAGGGAAAAGGCTAAATGTGTATTACAAAGTAATGCGTTGAGACACTATTAAGTCTGATTCATAGCTTTTCATTCACAACAAAATGCATTTATAATTATGTATATAATATTCAAATATTGTGGTAGATTTTACTTATATTTCAAAGCGTTCTTACAAATGATGGCGGTCTTGTCAAATTTCGATTGTTGTGGTAGAGTTTACCCTTTCCGACATGATTCTTTCTATACGACTTATCGTTAAACCCCAAACAAAATTATGAACATTCTAAAATAAATGTAGAAATAATGATTGAATAAAGTTGAAATCATTGTGATAAACGGAATTGCTCATTAAAAAACAAATTCCCCTTCTGTCACAATGTATTTAAAATGCGTGTGTCGCAAAAGGGTGACACATTGAGTCTGTGTTGAAAAAGGGTTAATCGTAACCCATTTCAAATAAAAAGGTTATTGTTTCCTTTGAGCTCGGCCACATAAAACGACATAAATAACCCACACCAGGAGAAATTGGATCTGATTGTATATCAACCATGTCTAGCAATACGGGAGTCTTACAGGCGAGTCTTTGCAACCGCACTGTTTCATCCGATCCTTCACTGTCCATCGAATATGTTATTTTGTCAGACGATCTTCTTTAATTAACCCTTTCCCACCTGCATACGTATTTTAACGCAATAGCAGCAGACGACTTTTGAAAACATTGTGACCAAAGGTGAAATTGCTCATGATGAGCAATTTCACCTTTGGCCACAATGTTTTCCACTTATAGTCATTGGTTATCCATTCAATTATTGAGATTTTCCAATTTTTTGACAAAATATGTTCAAAGTCGTCTGCTGCAAATTAGTTGTATGTGGGAAAGGGTTAAAAAACAAGAAGTACGCGTTATCATCACCTCGCCGTCATCCGCTTTAACCATACATATAAGAAGGGTACTAGATGTATCTTTGATCCAAATTTGAAAGCCCTACGACTAGTACTTATTGAGAATATTAAAAAAACGAAACTGTAACGTTGATATGTTTGACACCGCCGCCAGAAAAGCAATACCTTAGTCCCGCTTTCGCAACTTCGTCGCGAGGTGACAAAAACCACCTAGAACTATAGCGGCTGAGTGAGTGACGGTGACAGTGGTTGTGACCCTCTAGATAAGGGGAGTTGTGTACGTCCTAAAATCCTTTTTTAACCCTCTAATCTTTTGTTGTGGGTACTCAAAAAGAATCGTCTTATTGAGATGATTGTTTTGGTTGAATGATATGAGCGATATTGTGGGTAAAAGAGCTGTATACTCCTGGTTAGGTTGGATGATATGAGAGATATTGTGGGTAAAAGAGCTGTATACTCCTGGTTAGGTTGGATGATATGAGAGCTATTGTGGGTAAAAGAGCTGTATACTCCTGGTTTGGTTGGATGATATGAGAGATATTGTGGGTAAAAGAGCTGTATACTTCTCCTTATCTGAACCTTCATAATAATAGTCCCGTTAGTCAGGGGCGTAGCTTTGCAATAATCAATGTGTAGGCCGTCTCGTGAGAAAATCAACATTGTGGACTCTGCGTAAAGTATCGACCCGGATCAGTCTAAGTATGCCAAACAGGCCTACTCGGATAGACACTTTTCGCCTCCTGTGGATTTTCTGTTTCAGGAATCACTACTCTATACATCTATCCCCCTAAGACATGTGTCGGCCGGATCTGGTCGATACATGCAGATGGCTATCGCCGCAGCTGCATTTTGGGGCATTTTGAGAAAAAATGTGTAGACACGTGCCTACAGTGCCTAAAGGGAGCTACGCCCCTGTTAGTTTTACGTCTAGTAACCTTAATAAAAGCACATAACGAAGAGTCAATCAGACCCCAATTGACCAGATGCGCAATATATGTATCGACATAAGCACGATATACATGTAGGGCGACACTTCTTCCTTTCCACCAGAAGTTACAACACGTAACTACGAGGGTTATCAGTCCAAGGTCCCTAGGGTCCCTAGTTTAAACCCCGACTCGGCCATTGATTCTTTCTCATGCTTAACAAAAATCAATGTGACTGGTGCCGTTTATCTTACACAAAAAGGCTAAGTAGTCTATGTGGAAAAGTAGTCAGTTGCGTAGGTAAAACGTGGTGTGAAGCCCTGGTGTGAAAAGGCCAGAGATCACACGTCTCAACATGTTACCTCTTACATCACATTGACACCAGAAGACATGCATAACATATTTGCACCAATGTGGAACAATCTATGTGGAAAGGTAGTCAGTTGCGTAGGTAAAACGTGGTGTGAAGTCCTGGTGTGAAAAGGCCAGAGATCACACGTCTCAACATGTTATCTCTTACATCACATTGACACCAGAAGACTTGCATAACATATTTGCACCAATGTGGAACAATCTATGTGGAAAGGTAGTCAGTTGCGTAGGTAAAACGTGGTGTGAAGTCCTGGTGTGAAAAGGCCAGAGATCACACGTCTCAACATGTTATCTCTTACATCACATTGACACCAGAAGACATGCATAACATATTTGCACCAATGTGGAACAATCTATGTGGAAAGGTAGTCAGTTGCGTAGGTAAAACGTGGTGTGAAGCCCTGGTGTGAAAAGGCCAGAGATCACACGTCTCAACATGTTACCTCTTACATCACATTGACACCAGAAGACATGCATAACATATTTGCACCAATGTGGAACAATCTATGTGGAAAGGTAGTCAGTTGCGTAGGTAAAACGTGGTGTGAAGCCCTGGTGTGAAAAGGCCAGAGATCACACGTCTCAACATGTTACCTCTTACATCACATTGACACCAGAAGACTTGCATACCATATTTGCACCAATTTGGAACAATCCTATTTATGAAAGTTTGATTATTTAATTGAGCTAAAAACATTGTGGTGAAAGGAGAAAATGCTCGTTTGGAGCAATTTCTACTTTTGTTTTCAATAGTGTCTGCTGCAGAATAGTCAGAAAGCGTCTATATATATGGGAAATGGTTACACAAACTGACCGCAGTCATTAATTGATTTATTGGTTAGTGTTTAAAGCAGCTTTTAACCATTTTTCAGATAGATCAAGGCGCTTTCTGGGTAAGTTACCAGTATTACTGGTCCATTTATCCAGACACCAGCCAATCAGTCGTAATGCTAACGTCGCAACCATGAGCGCCAAGCAGGACAGCCATAACTACCATTTTTCAAGTCTTTGGTAAGGCCAGGCCGGGTATCGAACCTGCGAATTCTCAATGATTAACTGAAACTGGTTGTAAACGGTGTTAAACTCCAATTAAAGAGACATTTAGGTGGAAAGTGATTGCTGTGTCTTCATTGTTCGCAGATATAACAAAACTCTTATTAGCCTGACTGGTAAAACCATGATTGATGACAGATAAGAGAAAGGGAAAACACATGTATCACAATTGAGGCGATGAGTTCTGGTTGTCTCTTCAGGGAAGCAGAAAGTCGAGAGTGAATAATATGAGCCGTTCCACGAGAAAACCAACATTATGGACCCTGCGTGATATATCAATCCAGCCGATCCGGGCCGACACATTCCGTCTCAGGTGGATAGAGGTATTTGTAGTGATTCATGAAACAGAAAATCCACAGGAGGCGAGCAGTGTCTGTCCGGGTTAATCTGCGCGGCATGCTTAGGCTGATCAGGGTCGATACTTTATGCAGAGTCCACAATGTTGGTTTTCTCGTGGAACGGCTCATATTGTGTTTTTTAAGAACTGCTACCCATCCTATGTATTTGCTTAAACTAACTAACACAGGTTTTACCAAAAACGGTCGAATGAGCTTATAAAAAACCTGTTTAGAGTATGTTCTTTCCCAATTACAACAGCAGCAGATGCCTTTGAAAATATCTTAGCAAAACTCTCTAGGAAAGTAATTTGCATTAGTGCATTGGGTTGAATACATTATGGCAAATGGAGAAATTGCTCATTAAGAGCAATTATTTCGTCATTCCCAAATTGTTTCAAAGGTGCGTATACATGTATGGGGGAAGTGTTAAGTAATGAGATGATACTGGACTACGCCTTAATTTTTCAATACAATTGATCCGATGTGTAAATTTACATTTACTCCTAGTTGACCACAGAATTGCGTCATAAAACGCTGACCGCAGATGGTCGAGTGGCCTTTAAATGATCATTGTAACCACTGGACAGACAATAAATACATCCTTGTCCATATGATAAATTCTTGGACGTCAATTTAAATATTTGAAAAATAATTGCCATATTAGCCGTTCTAGGGGAAAACCAACATTGTGGAATCTGCGTAAAGTATCGACCCGTATCAGCCTAAAGCATGCTGCGCATGCTAACCCGGACCGACACTTTTCGCCTCCTGTGGATTTTCTGTTTCAGGAATCATTACTCTATACTTCAGTTTCCCTGATACGGAATGTGTCGCACGGATTAGCCGGCTCGGACTATGCAGGCTGATCTAGGTCGATGCATTACGCAGAGTCCATAATGTTGGTTTCCTCACGGAACGGCTCATATGTCTTTACCTTTCTCCAGTTCAGTTCCTACGACCGACGTCAGCATACAATCATCAGTCCTGAGTTGTGATACGTTCTAATCATAGGCTAATCATAAAGAATATCATTCAGGTATGTTCCAGGAAGCAACACTCAAGCGTTTGCAAATATCGCAAACAAATCAGCGAAGCCAAAATAATAAAATGTGCCATCATAAATCTACCATGGGTCAAAATCAAAGTGCTGAAAGCACCGGTGGTATAAGGGGTCATCCGCAATGTGAAATGTCATGTTATTTTGAATATGTACAAATACGGTGTTAGCAATTTATTATGTATTATTGCCTATTTGCACGATAAGCATCTTTAAAGGAAAACAATTTGGCTGCCAATGACCAAATACTATTTACCCAAACCCACTCGTGACCCACTCGTGACTTTACCCGTTTTACCAAAGTGAAACGCTAGCTGACAACTACACGTGACATCTGACAGCTGATTGCTGATAGCTGTGGGGCAGGCATATAACGTTTGGAGTCATATATTTGAACACTCTCAACGGTTTCCATTCTTTTCAGACCCCAACTCTCTGCTCCATATAATAATATAAGGACGACAATATATATAAAAAAAAAAAAACACGTTTTTCATATTCCGACAATTTCCAGTAATTATGTAAATTGTGCAATCTTTTTTATCTGATAAACTCATGGGTTAATGTATTGGTGTTGAAAATAGTGAATGTACACATTTAGGTAATCTATACTAGTCGAGTAGGCCTTAAACCTTTCTCACATATAGACGCTTTCTGCCGCCTTTGTAGCAGACGACTTTTAAAAACAATGTGACAAAAGAAGAAATTGTTCAAAACGCGCAGTTTCTCCTTTGGCCACATTGTTTTCAAATTTTTCAGTAGTTATACTTTCCTTAATGAGGATGTTCCATGTTTTTGCCTAGATGTTTTCAAAGTTGTCTTATGTGGGAAAGGCTTATGGATGCATGAACATTGAAGACATGGAGGAGGGGAAGACAAAAAAAAACCCCATCTACTAACAAACGTTTCATTTAGAGAGGTTTTCCATAATTTTTGTTCGGACATTTTTTAAGTCATCCATGTCTCGTGATAATTGAATTCTTATTTTATATATTATACTGGTTTTCTCATGCAACAAATGTATGGTTCTAGGTAATAAACGCCGTGTTCTGTTTCTGTTCTGCTGCAGATTTCCTCTACTGTGGAAAACGTTATATCAGGTAAACGGTTGCACAAAAAAGTTACCATCATCAATCAGTTTAACGAAAACGAATATCACGTGAATAACCTTTTCGAACGATTATAATTACACAACGCTAATTAAATTAATAATCTAATTCATAATGATAAACAGGTACTTTTTTCTTCCCATTTTTGGATGATATATTATTCGTAAATCGTGAGATATAAAAATGATGGACTCAGTATGGCTTTACGTAACACTTTCCTTTATAAACGGATATGTATTAGACGACGTTTTTGACATCTTTTCAGCGCAATAATTAAGAAACATTGGAGGAAAGGGAGAGAAATTGCTTAAAATAAGCAATTTTCTTCTCTCCCTAAAATATTTACAATAATGTATCAATTGTATTCGTTCTGCCATATTTGCTTACTCTGCGAGAATGGGAATTGTTTTATCTTTACAGTGGGAATCAATCGGATCTTTTCGGCAAAACCCATGAACTCGATTTAAACTTTTGAGTTAGTTCATGAGTATACCTTTACCATTGTCTTAGGATCGGGTTCCAGTTATTTGATGCTGTTACAAATAGACTCTTATTAACGTGGAAAATATTGGAAACCGTCCACACGAATGACAATCTTTCGGACTGGCCTCGCACAAGAATTACATCCCTAAAACGGCATTTCGTTCAAATAGGGTTGGCCTCTCTAGGTTCTACTTTTTTTGCACTATCCATTTTGTTTTGAATTGCAACGTGTCACTTTCAGTCGGTTATTTACACTTAATCAGTTTCTTAAATAAGTTTTCGCACATCTTTAACTCTAAACCTACAGTAGACGACATTTACCCCCTCCCCCCTTTCTAACATACAACACCTCTACAGTAGACGACATTTACCCCCTCCCCCCTTTCCAACATACAACAACTCTACAGTAGACGACATTTACACCCTCCCCCTTTCCAACATACAACAACTCTACAGTAGACGACATTTACCCCCTCCCCCTTTCCAACATACAACAACTCTACAGTAGACGACATTTAACCCCCCTCCCCCTTTCCAACTTACAACACCTCTACAGTAGACGACATTTACCCCCCCCCCCCCTTTCCAACATACAACAACTCTACAGTAGACGACATTTACCCCCTCCCCCCTTTCCAACATACAACAACTCTACAGTAGACGACATTTACCCCCTCCCCCCTTTCCAACATACAACAACTCTACAGTAGACGACATTTAACCCCCCTCCCCCTTTCCAACATACAACAACTCTACAGTAGACGACATTTAACCCCTCCCCCCTTTCCAACATACAACAACTCTACAGTATACGACATATACCCCCTTCCCCCTTTACAGCATACAACAACTCTACAGTATACGACATTTACCCCCTCCCCCCTTTCCAACATTCAACAACTCTACAGTAGACGACATTTACCCCCCTCCCCCTTTCCAACATACAACAACTCTACAGTAGACGACATTTACCCCCCTCCCCCCTTTCCAACATACAACAACTCTACAGTAGACGACATTTACCCCCTCCCCCCTTTACAACATACAACAACTCTACAGTATACGACATTTACCCCCCTCCCCCCTTTCCAACATACAACAACTCTACAGTAGACGACATTTACCCCCTCCCTCCTTCAACATACAACAACTCTACAGTATACAACATTTACCCCCTCCCCCCTTTACAACATACAACAACTCTACAGTATACAACATTTACCTCCAACCCCCACTTCCAACATACAACTCTAAAGTAGACGACATCTAACTCTACAGTAGACATTTACCCCCCCCCCCCCCCCCCCCCGCCTCCCCTTCCAACATACAACAACTCTACAGTAGACGACATTTACCCCCTCCCTCCTACTTTCAAAAGTCGTCTGCTGCAGATGCGTCAGAATGCGTAAGAATAAAAAGGGGAAATTGCAAAATGTGAGCATTTTCCCTTTTTGCCAAACCGTGTTGTAAAGTCGTCTGCTGTATATTATTCCCTTTCAATTTATTGCCAATTGTTATAATTTATTCATATTCGGTTGAGATGCATCTTTCAGCGGAAAGAGTTTATTCTTTTTGATTTAGTTGGTTTTAACTCATTTTCATCCTTATTTATTTTAAACCACGAATATATTTCACTGAATAATTATCCCTGGGTAAACAAACCAGTAGAAGGCTAGACACTGTGTCTTGAACCATTGGGCCAAGGCGGATTCATCGAAATTGATAAGGGATTTCAAACCAACGGATCATGAGTTCGATACCCTCGACTCAGGTTATCTTTCTCTTTGACGATAACGATACAAGTACACCGCTCATAGATACATAACGTGTTCCTTTTAACATTGTCGGAAAAGCAACAAGATATCAACTATAAATACATTTGACCGGAATGTTAGTGGGACAAACTGACAGTTCCGTCATTTGGAAACGGATACATAGCAATTCCCTATTAATAAGTGTCATTCTCTTGTTCAAAACACTAACGCATTGTCCAAAAACTCTTTACACGAAAACATTTGTTTCAGAAAAAAACGTTACTACGAGACTGCCGAGCAAGCCTACCACCACATCAATATGAGCCGTCCGACAAGAAAACCAGCAGTGTGGACATTGCGTAAAGTATCGACCCGGATCAGCCTAAGCATGCCGCACAGGCTTACGCGGATATACACTTTTCGCCTCCTGTGGAATTTCTGTTTCAGGAATCATTACTGTATACATATATCCCCCCTAAGACGGAATGTGTCGGCCGGATCAGTCTGCGCGGACAGCGCAGGCTGATCTGGTCGATACATTACGCAGATGTCTATCGCTTAGATTTGAGCCGTTCATAGAGAAAACCAACATTGTGGACTCTGCGTAAAGTATCGATCCGGATCAGCCTAAGCATGCCACACATTTCGTCTCAGGGGAATAGAGGTATAGCGTAATGATTCCTGAAACAGAAAATCCACAGGAGGCGAAAAGTGTCTGTCCGGGTTAGCCTGTGCGGCATGCTAAGGCTGATAAGGATCGATACTTTACGCAGTGTCCACAATGTTGGTTTTCTCGGGAAACGGCTTATATTTGAAACAAATACATGAATAACAAAGCAAACTACTTTCGGAGTTTGAAAGGTTAAATCGGTTTGGTCCAGATAAAGGTCTCTATAGCCTTTTGCTCTTTCTGTACCGTGTTCAAAGAAAGCCGCCGTACTTGGTGAGTACCTGACCCGATAATGTAATGGTAAGGGGCAGATAACCGCAAACTAAATTTACCTGTACAGTCGGGTCACCAGATACCCATTCTTACCAAAGTCATTCGTTGGGAAGAAAATAGATGCTTGAGAAAAGATGGTGTGAAAAGATGGTGTGAAAAACTGGTGTGAAAAACTGGTGTGAAAAACTGGTGTGAGTAAGCCTGAACTGTACGTGGCGATAGGTGATCTGGACGTTGTGACACAAGTAAAATACTTTTGAATGTGGCTTTAAAACCCACCCAGCCTATCATGTTTGACCCGTCGAAATTAACTTATATATTGTAGTCTCAATGATCCCTTGTTATTTTACGATGTTCTATTCAAACAAGTGTTGAGAACTTTAACTGTCTATCGTACGTCAAAATTTGTAATTGAAAACCCCAGACATTTACGGTGCTTTCTGTCAGTAGACAAGTATATTTTTGACAAACTGACTCACCGACATTTTACGTTATGTATTATACATCTGAATACAGATATCCATTATTTGCGTTACCCTTTCTTTGAAACTGTACAACTTGTTGTGTTCTACTTAGAATGAATTAAGGAAAGAGAAAGTATTGGAGCTAAGATAGCTTTTGCAAAATATATTGTTTTATACGTATACATACATTTGTACACACAAATCACGCTTTTCATTGTTTCAACATTATCTCAAAAGAATCAAGTGAAGGAGATAGAAAGGCCGTACTAAGAAAGTGCGAGAAAATAAATTCTATTTTTTATGACGTTCGTGATTTCATTAATTAAAGCAAACATTAATAAAACTGACTTCACAATCATCTAGCTGTCATATAACACGTATATTTTTTTATTCTAGGAAAAACCACGAACTGCGTGTGAAATATGTCAGGGTCATCCTTAAATCATTGAAGATAATGAATCAGAGTTTGATAACGTTTGCACAATGACACATTGGCGAATAGAAAATCTTAATCTTCTTGATAGCCAACTGACAGAATGACTGAACGAGATTTTCTTTCTTTTGGATAGTGAAATTGCAAAATACAGAACAATTTTCGCTCCGTTGGATAGTGAAATTGCAAAATACAGAACAATTTTCGCTCCGTTGGATAGTGAAATTGCAAAATACAGAACAATTTTCGCCCCGTTGGATAGTGAAATTCCAAAATACAGAACAATTTTCGCTCTTTTGGATAGTGAAATTGCAAAATACAGAACAATTTTCGCTCCGTTGGATAGTGAAATTGCAAAATACAGAACAATTTTCGCTCCGTTGGATAGTGAAATTGCAAAATACAGAACAATTTTCACTCCGTTGGATAGTAAAATTGCAAATTCAGAACCATTTTCCCGTTCAGTTGTGTAGCAAACCGGAAGAATAGCACGTGATTTCTGCTCTGCTAGGTAATACACTGGCGGAATGGCAGTGCGAGATTATCATCTCTAACATTTATTTACCGGGAATGGGAAACATTTATGCAAGAACACCTGGATTATAGGCTTGGCGATCAGCGTATATCAGGTCCAGATATGGCCTCATCTCAATGTCACGAGATTCGCCATTTCGATATTCTAAAGCGTTTTGCCCCGTTAGCTCAGTCGGAAACAATGTTGAAAAAGGCGTTAAACGCAATCAATCAATATCTCAATCCCTCAATTATGATTAAGTTAAAATTACCCATAGGTCGGTTCTTGTATGGCGGGACCCATATAAGTATGCAGACACGTCCTGACTCATACGTTCATCAACAAACAATTAGTAATATGTGGTCTAAAGCATCTCTGAATCGATCGGTCTCACCACAACAGCCTGTCGTTGTAAAACATGTTACCATGTCGAAGTGTCAAGGTCATTTTGTGAGACATGTGTTGGTAGCTTTCATTGATATAGTCCGATTGTTTAACTACATCGGATAAGATAAGAAAGTTTATTGTTTATTAATGTGACACACGTGAAACATATTTTGATTGTTTAACTGTATAAAAACAAAAATAACCACAGGCCTATAAGAAACCATATTTATATACATATTTTTACACATTACGATATAAAGTCAAATGACATAATACTATACATAATCTGCAATTGCGTATTCTAATATCCTATGATTTCAAAAACTTATTGAAAGTAGACATTTTACCGTCGCCGTAAAAGGAGTCAAAACCTTCTATGAGCAGTGGCTAGAATTAAACGACCCTTGCACAGAAAAGAGCCCTGTTGCATGAACCTTAGCTGTGCGATGTTTCTGAACGTAATAAATCCCCCTAGGCTAGCATTATCAATTGAGAGCCTGCGATCGACATACTTTAAAGGTGCTGAAATCCAGATGGTGATCACAATTTTGAAATGTTGAAACTTCTGCAAATAAGACGCATCATTCAATTGGTCTAAAAATATTTCTCAACGAATAGTTCTATCAAAATCACAGTTTATAAGAAATTGAGCTTCATCTTCCATTGATTTGTGTCGTACATATTACATAGTCTGTCCCCGAGTTGCTCTCCGATATAACGTCCTGTCTCGAATATGTATATATACCTTACTCTAAAACGTTTGCATTTATTATTGTTTTGAGTCAACTCTTTCCTACATACATCAAATCTGCAGCAGATGGCTTCTCTGAAAACAACTGGCTTAACTGTGAACAATCTTTATAAATGAAATAATCATTGAATATAGTTGAAATCGTTGTGTCAAAAAAAGAAATTGCTTAGTATGAGCAAAGGAACAGAAATGGCCGTCTCAGGTAAAACGTGAACAATTTGTAGTTTGTAAATCTAAATTTAGGGGATTTTAAACCTTTCCCACATATAGACGCTTTCCGACGCATTTGCAGCAGACATCTTTTTAAATTATTGTGGCAAAAGGAGAAATTGTTTTAATCGACACTATGATTTCAACTCAATTGAATAATCATACTATCATTTATAGAGATTTTCTATATTTTTGATTTGATAATTTCAAAGTCGCCTGCTGCAGATAAGTTGTATGTGGGAAAGGATTAAACATTTTATTCACGTAAGTACACTATAGGCTGTCTGCTATGAGACACCATACTTACACTTTTTTCCTGCTGTCTTCTAAATCCAATGGATATATAATACCTTCGCAGTTGCCGCCACGACAGTTATCCACTGTTCGACATGCGCAGTGCGGCTTCCGGTACTACACTATGGCTAATGTTTAAAGTCGCCCCATGGCAAGTCAACCATATAATATATTATCATAAAATCTCAAGGTAAAACCATTACATAATATTTTAAAGGTATATTTTCAAATGAAAAACATAATGATTTGCAAATATAATCCTGTTTACAATTAGTATCATAATGATTTGCAATATAATCATGTTTGAAATTAGTATCATTATGAATTGCAAATATAATCCTGTAATGATAAGTAATTATAGGATACATGACGGGTTTTTCCATAATGTTGTGACCAAAGAAACACATATCAAATCTACCAGATCGAAATGTTTCATCGAATCGGACCCAACGGGCCAGATTTCATCCGCCGTTTTTATCGTGGTTAATGAAAAGCTTGACACTGACGTCATTTTTATGGAATTGTTCTCTGTACAGAATCGTCGATACATGTTCAATCATGTAACAAACAGTCTAAAACAAGACCGAGTAAAGCCGCATCATCCATGAAATTCGTTGTGGATAAGCAAAAATAGCATGATAATATGTGTGACCTTTGACCCTGACCGTAAGAAGTTTCAAAGAGAAACTTTATAAGCGCTTCTCTGAGAAAGCCAACCTAAGGGATTTTGCGACCAGTGTAAATCAAGATCAACTTACACATCCGCGCAGTTTGATTTAGTTTTGCACTGTTCGTCACGATAAGCGATATATCCGCTTCGGTTGATTTTCCATAAGCACCGTTAATATATTTCTCAGACTGAAAACGTGAGTCAGTTCACTTAACCCTGTCATAAATGCTGCAGAGGCATCAGAGAGTGTCCATATAAGGGTAAAGGGTTAAAGAAGCTATTGCCGCGCTTGTTGCAGGAATTCATAAAACTGTACAGCAGAATAATATTTGAACATCACCTAAACAGAAATATGGAAACTCACTATAAATGAATGTATATGTAATATGTAAGGAGAAATTAACTTTTTTTTTTAAGCCAAAATGATTTCAAAAGATGTCGGATAAAACGTTTTGCATGTGGTAAAGGGTTTAGACAAACGCACACATACATAGTTCATTCTCCTAGCTCAAGATGAATGGGCATGCTATACTATCTTTCTTTTGTATTATTTCGCACAAACAGCAATAAAAGAATTTTAATGGATAATGAATTTAATTAATTAAAGATATGTAATAAATGTGTAATTAACTAGACAAATTGTCATTTTAACGCATTTAAGTTTCTTTGTTGAGACAAAACGAATGTTCGTCCTTAATTTATTAATTTATTAAAATTGTACTTCGTTTAAAAAAATGTAAGTTTTATCGTATCCATTTTTCCGTTTCCCACATACAGACGCTGCCTACGCTTTTGCAGCAGAAGACATTTGAGAATTTTTTTTTGTGTCAAATAAAGAAATTGCTCATAATGCAATTTCTCCTTTTGCCACAATGTTTTTAACTCGATTAACTATATTTTCATCCATTATTTGTTTAAAAAACTTTTTCTACTTGTTTTCGTTTTTAAAGTCGTCTGCTGCAGATTTGTTGTATGTGGGAACGGGTTTAAAAGCTGCGCATGTCAGTTCTATCCGGCAATTAGTGGCACTTCGATAATAAAAGAATACGCACGAGCCACGTCTTGGAACTTAGGTTTTATTGACTCTCCGTAAAGGCATCATGAAGATAAATGGATTATAATACATGGGGCTACTGTTATAGCTGTTTGTAAACAAAAGATGCATTAAGGACTAACGTACATGTAGACGGACAGTGGATGCTATCATGAGACCGTGCGGATACACAAGCTCGCCAAGGTCTTCAAAGTACGCCGAATTCCAAGACTCGGGTTATCTGGTTACGGTAGTAAAACACATTGGTATGGCAGCTCTAAAGGGACACACACATTTTTATAAATTACATACGATTTTTTTTTATCTCGTGCGCACGAGATAGTATCTCGTTCGCACGACTTAGTATCTCGTGCGCACAAGATACTTATCTCGTTCGCATGACTTAGTATCTCGTGCGCACGAGATAAATATCTCGTTCGCACGACTTAATATCTCGATCATAGTATCTCGTGCGCTCGAGATAAGTATCTCGTTTGCACGACTTAGTATCTAGTGCGCACGAGATACTATGATCTAGATACTAGGTGTCCCTTTAGAGCTGCCGTACATTGGACTACAATGCCTGTATTTTATCCAGAAATTACGTCAGTGTCTCAACTCCATGCATGCAGATAGCGAATACTCTTGTTGACATGTGTGTATACATGTGTGTATAAGCTCACCCTAGTCTCCGGTGTTCACAAATGCAGAAAAAACCTGTCCACCTAAATTGCCTGTCACGACTTCGACATCTTATTGCTTTCTTCATATTGAATAATGATGGGGCTTAACCCTTTCCCACATACAACAAATCTACATCAGACGACTTTGGAAACATGTTGACAAAACTGTAGAAAATCCATATGAATGAGGGTATAATTACTGAAAAAAGTTGAAAACATTGTGACAAAATGAGAAATTGCTCATTTTGAGCAATTTCTTCTTTTGTCACAATATTTTCAAAAGGCGTCTGCTGCAGCGGCGTCAGAAAACGTTTACATGTGTGAAAGGGTTAAGTGCAACACATGGAACTATAAAACAAAGGGTAAGACAATAACTAGATATATATATAAGAGTGATGTTTTAATTTTGACAACGTGGTTATAGCTTCACGTCAGAAATGTGGCCACAATTGTTGTTCTATTCTCCAAAACATTTTTTTACAAAAGACTGCGACAGGTTTAAACGCACTACTTACATTATTTATAGTAAAATTAAACCCTTTCCCACATACAGCAAATTTGCAGCAGACGACTTTGAAAACATAGTGACAAAAACCTGAACAATCTCAATAAAAGATAGCTTAATTGGTAATAAAGTTGAAAACATTGTGGCCAAAGGTAAAATTGCTCATCATGAGCAATTTCACCTTTGGCCACACTGTTTTCAAAAGTCGTCTGCTGCCATAACGTCAAAAATGCGTCTGCCAATGGTAAAGGGTTAAATATCAAGGATCTACGTTCCAGTTACGGAGAACCGAGACGCAACAGCTCAGTCGGTAATACCCCCTTTACACAGAGGTGGCGCCCGTTAAGAGACCGTTGAACGATGAAACAACGGCCAGATCTTTCAACGAGCCTTCAATCGCCACGGTCTCTCAATGATCTTCCAGTGATCTCAACAGTCGCCACGGTCTCCTCAAAGTTTTGACTCGATCTAAAACAATTTCTCATCGGTCGCGGAAGGAAGCGATCTCTCATCGGTCGCGGAAGGAAGCAATTCTCAAGAAGCGCCCAATGAGCGCTTAACGGTCTTATCAATCTCCCAATGATCTCTCGGAGCTTTTTAAATGTACGGCAAATATTTCGGACTCTCATTGATCTCACTTTGTCGCAACTGATCTCTGAGCGATCTGTCAGCAATCTCGTTATATCTCTCAAGGGTCTTCCGATAAGCGCTCAATGATCGCCATGATCTCTCCAAGGTCTTTATAGTTGGCCATGGAAGATGACAAAAAAAAAGCATTTGGACTGAAACGAAGTTTTCGGGGCTTTGAGAGATCGTCGAGAGATCGGGCCAATTTTGGCCAATTTCTGATGGCTCAATGGTCGTTCAAGGATCGCCATGTGTGTAAAGGGGCTTTTTAATGACGAGGGATATAAATCCAATCTTCCTTTCATTGATTGATTTGGGTTTAATGTGCTTAACTCGAGAAAAAAAAAGATATTATATTAAAAGTTTTAAAACTGTTCTAGAGTTGTATCATAATTCTGGGATAAAAGTAGAGAAATAGTTTCACTTTCCAGTACATAAACATCTACATATTTATCGTTTTTGCTTTATTTTAACTGGGTAGACATACCCAGTTAAGCAAACTGCTGTACATTTTCATGACTTTCAATTAACAGTTTTTCAACATTTACTTCCAAAATAGTTTTGAACAACTTATTACTTACTTTGTTGTCACTATTAGCAATATTTGCAGATTGTTTCATCATTTCAAAATTTGATCTCCATCTGGAGTTCAGCACATTTAACGCCGTTTTAAACAATTGTTCTGTCATATCACGGCGATTTTACACACCAGTTCTCCTCACATCATACTTTCGAAGCCCTTGGCTGCTTTCCCACAAAGGCTGTTAGCCCATTGGTGGAAGACAAATGAAAAATGTAATAGTGACTTTTGTCAAATGTCGGAAAGAATGTTTGCCGAGCTGGAGTTCGAACTCACAACCCCTGGATTGACAGCCCGCGTCGCTACCGACTGAGCTACCGGGACTCAGCCCATGGATCGTGCGTTCGAACCCCGGCTCGGCCATTCACTTTTTCTGATGATTAATAAAAGTCATGGTGTCTATCACCATTTGTCTTCCACCAATTTGCTACATGATCTATGTCGGAAGGTCACCAGTTACCTGGAAAGGAGGTTGTTTGTCGGACTGGTGGGAGAAGGCCAGGAAACACACAACTATTTCCGCTGACATTCTTCGCTCCTCGACAATTTTGTGGTTAAACACTTTAATGTGTCAATATTTAATTTGAATTCAACTTAAAGTACACACGAAAATCGAATTGACGTAAATGGAAGTTATTATCCCTATAATCTATATGGACATCGTAACAAAGCGTCCCTTATCTCCAGTCATTTACTGTGTTAGTGATAGCAAGTTGGACGTATGACTAGAGTCTCGTTCACCTGCGAAGGGAACTGGTAGACTGGCAGAACGGTTTGGCATTGCACCAGTGACGCCCAGGGATACATGGATAGATACGCCTTTTGTCACCTGTTAAAAGATAACAGACATGCACATACCGATGACTCCTGCGCTAATGGTAATGCGAGCAATTTCAATAACATGGGAATAACGTATATTTATTATAACATCATCTTGACAAATGGGCGAGGCAAATGTATAGTAAATAATTATTAAATTGTTGAAATCTGCGGTGCTTTGCAAATTCAAATATTTGATCAGTCCGTTTGATAATCGTACTATATACAAAGGGTTATGACTAATAATACCCTATTTCCGTCACAAATTAAACATCTATTTACCTTTCGAGACTATTCTATTATTACTGTTATATCTAAATCGGTTTATCATTAGCTGTATATGTATAGCGCCATTTAACACGCCCGGAAAGTTCATTTCTAAAGCAGACGTACAGTCAAAAATTCGTTTGTCTAAAATACATACGTAGGCAGTCACGGATTCGATCCCCAGTCGCGGCGCTAATGGTGGAGTGCCATTCGACAAGGTACTTATCCTACCCTGGTACTGGTTTCCTTACCAGTACCAGTAATGATCATGAATAAGCGAAATGTCGTAGTGATATAACTGACATAATGTTGAAAACAGCGTTAAGCCCAAATAAAAAAAAAAAACATATGAGCCGCGTCAGTTGATATTGGGTCTTGTTGCATCTCTATATGACCCATTCCACGAGAAAACCAACATTGCGTAAAGTATCGACCCGGATCAGCCTGAGCATGCCGCGCAGGCTAACCCGGACAGACACATTTCGCCTCCTGTAGATTTTCTGTTTCAGTAATCATTACTCTATACCTCTATCCCCCCTGTGACGGAATGTGTCGGCCCGGATTAGCCTGCGCGGACTGCGCAGGCTGATCTGGATCGATACATTACGCAGAGTCCATAATGTTAGTTATATTGTGGAACAGCTCATATGAACAGCACAACCCGCCTATATGTTATATAAACCATATATGTAACCTCTGATTAAAGCACCGGTATCGACTCGAGCTGTCAATCAAGGGATGTGAGTTCGAGTCCCCAGCCCGGCAAGCATTCTTTTCGATGTAATAAGCCAGTTGCCTGAAAAAGCCTGATGGGTGAAGCACTAGTTTGTGAAAGCAAGGAAACACATGTCTATGTGAACTGGCCGCCGTTGTATCAATGATAAACTGTTGAAAACGGGGTTAAATCCCAAAAAATACATTAACTATAAAACTGGAAGTGTCGCTTATATGCCGAATGTCTCTGTTCCTCTAACTCATGTTTACACCTACCTTACTCTAATACATATAAACCTTCAATTAAAACCGAGCCCCGGTAGCGACGCGGACTGTCAATCAAGGGGCTGGAAGTTCGAACCAACATTCTTTTCCGACACTTGATAAAAGTCTTCCACAAAGGAGCTACGGTCTATGTTAAATTGTTTTTGCCTAGATATTTTCATAATCGTCTGTTGCATATTTTGCTGTATGTGGGAATGGGGTTAAACAGAGTAATAGGGATAAGTAGTTTTCTGGACCAATACAAGTCTCCGGCCAGTCTGCGGTTGTAGAATTCACACTTTCCGTGATACATACGATATACGGCAACGTTTGCAGCATTGCAGCCAATGACACACCCTTATTACAAGGACAGGGCGAAATTGCCCCAAAACGATCAAGTTCTCTTACTCGCACAATCTTGTTCAATACTGTATCCAAATTATTACGATTAATTAACATTTTCCAGACGTTCCATTTTCTTTTTAATAACATGCGTTGAAAGCAGACGTCGTTGTATAACGATCTTATGAAGTAAACGGTCAAGGCACTTGAGGATGTGCGAACTAGGCCACTCGTTGGACATATGTATCTCGAGTAGTTGTTTGCAACACAAAGTGGTAAAAGTGTGACCACAATCGTATTTAGCAAATCTCTGCAAAGATTAGGACCATTGTACTAACATATCCGACTTAACCCTTTTCTTCATACAGACCCCTTTTCTGGCACTTCTGAAGCAGACAATTTTTGAAAACATTGTGGCAAAGAGTGAAATAGCTCATAATGTTTAATTTCTCCTTCACTTTGTTTAACCCTTTCCCTCATATAGACGCTTTCTGACGCCTCTGCAGCAGACGGCCTTTTGAAAACATAGTGACTAAAGAAGAAATTGCACAAAACGTGCAATTTCTCCTTTTGTCACAATGTTTTCCACTTATTGTCATAGGTTATCCATTCAATTATGGAGATTTTCTATGTTTTGACAATATACGTTCAAAGTCGTCTGCTGCAGAATTGTCGTATGAGGGAAAGGGTTAAACCTTCTCTTAAAAGAGGTTGTCCATAGTTTTACCTAGATGTTTTCAAAGTCCTTTGCTGCAGATGCGTTGTATATGGGAAAGGGTTAACATTTTTGTTTCGATTGCAGACGCAAATACAGCATATTGCTTTTTCAACTCTTTCCCGTCATGTAGTTTCAATGTGAAGCATCTGCAGCAGACGACTCGTGAACACATTGTAGCTAAACAAGTAAATTGACGGGCTTGACCTGATAATTTGCTCCTTTTCCCAATATGTTTGTAAATATGTTTTGACGCGTAAGGCACCATAAGTCGATTGTATCAGGTACAGGGTGAAGCCTTTCCATGTTAACCCACATACAGCAAATCTGCAGCGGTCGTCTTTGGACAAGTATGGAAGCTTTCTATTAATCAAAGTATGATTATTGAACAGAGTTGTAAACATTGTGACAAAAGGAGAAATTGCTCGTTTTGAGCAATTTCTTCTTTTGTCACAATGTTTTCAAAAATCGTCTGCTGCAGAGGCGTCACAAATCGTCTACAAAACTCCCTGTACGATCTGGTTTGTCAGGCATATAACGACAATCCCTGTACGATCTGGTTTGTCAGGCATATAACGACAATCCCTGTACGATCTGGTTTGTCAGGCATATAACAACATTCCCTGTACGATCTGGTTTGTCAGGCATATAACAACAATCCCTGTACGATCTGGTTTGTCAGGCATATAACAACAATCCCCTGTACGATCTGGTTTTCTAACACCTCTACTACATTTGGATCAGTATTGATAGTTTGTCAGGCATATAACAACAATCCCTGTACGATCTGGTTTTCTAACACCTCTACTACATTTGGATCAGTATTGATAGTTTGTCAGGCATATAACAACAATCCCTGTACGATCTGGTTTTCTAACACCTCTACTACATTTGGATCAGTATTGATAGTTTGTCAGGCATATATCAACAATCCCTGTACGATCTGGTTTTGTAACACCTCTACTACATTTGGATCAGTATTGATAGTTTGTCAGGCATATATCACAAGATACGTTCTCATAATAAAGTATTGGATAAATTTACTCCACACTAAGAATATTATACTTAAAACAATATATGAGAATGCATTATCTAAATGTTTGTTGGGTGCTAAAAATTGGGTATCTAAGATTAAAACATTATTAAATAACTTTGGTTTTTCCGAATATTGGGATTACCAAAGTATCATAAATAAAACATATTTTATACCAATGTTCAAAGAAAGGTTTATCGATTGTTTCAAGCAAACATGGTTTTCTGATATTGAAAATAATCGAGTACTTAACTCATTATATATTTTTGTCAAACCAAACTTTGGTGTCGAAGAATACATCAAAACAATAAGCACTAAAAGGAACAGAAGTTTGCTTACTCGTCTTCGAATCTCGTCACATAATCTACGCATAGAGTCGGGCAGATATGGCAGAAGTAGAGTTGATCGACATGAAAGAGTCTGTACTATATGCAATTCTAGAGATATCGAAGACGAGTATCACTTTGTACTAACATGCATGGCATATAGCGAAATTAGACAAAAATACATTTAAAAATATTATTACGTACGTCCTAGCATGTCTAAATTTATACAGTTATTGAAAACCTGCAATAAATCACTATTAATTAACCTCTGTCATTTTATAAACTATGCAACAAAGCATAGACTTAATATCGTTAATGTAAACACATAAGCCCTAAATTAAATAGTGAAGTTGTATTTTTGAAGAATGCTAGACATTTTTTGTCAGAATATAATAGTCAATAAGCTAACTTTTGGATGTATAGTGTGGTGCTGTTGAAATCGATATGAACCTTATTTGGTAGTTCATGCATATATACATGTGTTCATATTAAATGATTACATATATAACTTTTAATAGCACTAAAGGTATTGGAACGTTAATGTATATATTACGATGAGGTTAAAGACCATATTATTCCCATTACTTGTGTTAAGCTTGTTTTTTTTTTTTTTTTTTATGACAGCTTATATTTCTTTTCTATGTGATTCTCTTAAACACCAATTCGACTGATCAATCAACGAACTAGAAAAATGTCTCATTCTCCTCTTACCCTATTTTAGCGAAGTTCAACTCATAGCAGTTTACCCCCCAAAACAACTGATTTTTTTTCTTTTTCTTTTTAAATGACCATGAAATTATGTATTTATTTGTTTGTATTACAAGATGCATGTATATGTATACGTAAATAAAATCTATCTATCTATCTATCATATATCAACAATCCCTTTACGATCTGGTTTTCTAACACCTCTACTACATTTGGATCAGTATTGATAGTTTGTCAGGCATATAACAACAATTCCTGTACGATCTGGTTTTCTAACACCTCTACTGCATTTGTATCCACATTTAACGAAAGAAAACAGTTTGGTCTTTTTTTTCTGGCAACAGACATACAGGAAGTAAACTATTTTCAGAAAAGAACTAATGCACTTTAAAAGCAATATCATTTTTCTAAAAGATGGGAATCAGTTTTCTGAAGGACATCAGATACGTTACATGTTGGCCTTTGTCGACAGTGTCGAGCCCATCTTGATCAAAATCAACAAAGTCCATACATACATTACTTACATGAGATTATTAGTATACGCTGTTAAGTTGTATTCTGATAAGACTGAGCATATGTATTAGCTGATCTAAATATACACTCTTCAGAAAACCAGTCTGTACCTTGTCCGATGATCCGGCACATATAAAGCAGACTAATATTCGAATCCTTAACCGTTGTACAATAATGTAGTACGTTAACTAAAGGACAGCACCTTATTCCGTGCGACTTCGTCTTTAACCCTAGACAACTAAATGTCTTTCTTAAATGCAGGCGGCTTCTGTTCAAGACTTCTGACTTCTAAGTTCCCCACCCTTCTCCGTAGTGAACAGTCTTCTAGAGTGCACGCCTTGGGAGCAAGAGACCATGGTACGATCCCCGATCCGATCTTACCTAAAACTTTAAGTATGGAAATAATGGCTTTCCGCCTTGGCACTCAATGTTGCGGTGATAGCCAAGGGCTTAGCTTTGAAATAATCCATGTGTAGGCCGTCTCGTGAGAAAATCAACATTGTGGACTCTGCGTAAAGTATCGACCCGGATCAGCCTAAGCATGTCACACAGGCCTATCCGGAAGGACACTTTTCGCCTCCTGTGAATTTTCTGTTTCAGGAATCACTGCTCTATACATCTACCCCCTAAGACGGAATGTGTCGGCCGGATCAGTCTGCGCGGACAGCGCAGGCTGATCTGGTCGATACATTACGCAGATTTATATCGCCGCGTCGGGATAAAAAGGCGACAAACATCTTTAATGTTGATGCTCAATACCATTATCGACTATGAGCAACACCGTTTTCAGATCTCGTCTACGGCAGATGCGTCACAATGCGTCTACATGAGGGAAACGGTTTAAATTTCTCTCAGGAAAACGACAACGCTGCGGTTTTGTCATCACGGCACAATTATAAAAAAGGGTGTGGTCGCGCGAAGGGATAAGAAGTGACAATCCCGGCCCCCATATTTCGGAACATTGACTTTACATAACGTGTGACTCGTTGCCAGATATAATTATGCCATGTTTCAATCAGATAACATAAACTGCTGTCAATTATATAATGGGAACTAAAGATTGACAAAGCCTTTTGAGTTCTAAAATTAATGCCTTGTTACTAAAAACGTAAACAGGACTTGATAATAGCGCACACCTGGTTATATGTAAAAGGTCCTCGTTACAATGTCCGTTTCTTTAACCCTTTCTTAAATATAGACGCATATTTGCGTACCTGTAGTAGACGACTTTCAATACATTGTAACAAAAGAAAACAATGCCCACAATAATTCCTCCTTTCACCACACTGTTTACGACTCTATTCATTAGTTATACTACAGTTGATAGAAATGCTCCATACGTTTTTGCATATATATTTTCAAAGTCGTCTGCTGCAGGTTTATCCGTTGCAAGTGGGAAAGGGTTAATCATTGCTTTGAAACAGACGACATAATACACCATTGCATTCTGCAGACGACTTTTGAAAAAACAAATTATTTAACCTATTCCCACATACAACAAATCTGCAGCAGACGACTTTTAAAAACATTGTTACAAAAACCTGAAAACTCTCCATTAAAGATAGCGTAATTGTTAAATAAAGTTGAAAACATTATGGCTAAAGGAGAAATTGCTTATCATGAGCAATTTCACCTTTGGCCACAACGTTTTCAAAAGTCGTCTGCAGCTATTGCGTAAAAATGCGTCTTCACGTGGGAAAGGGTTAGACGAATGAGATCCTTTCAGAGAACTGTTTTCCCACTGTTTATGTGATTATCCTTTGTTTAGATTTTTGGCCTGACCCATGTTGTGATAACTAAAATAAAATCGTTTTGTTGACGCTATTTGCCCTTTTCTTGCATTTAAACTGTGCTACAGGAACTCCGGCTACTTTTGAGCAGTTACGAACTGTGTAGATTCACATGAAAGTGGCATCAGCGTAGGACGCATGTTCTATATTTGCATTTATATGTAATCAAATATACAATGGTCTTTTAACAAATGACCATACTAATATGGATGCCCAAGTATTTCTATCAACACTTATCATAACACAACCATGGTATGTGTCCTAGTTCGCGGATACTGAATTCGTGCTTTCCTCTTATGGCTACCATTAAAACATAATGTTAAATCATAGAATGTGCAACTCGGAATACCAAGTACATGCTGTGTCAATTGTTAATTGTCTCCATGATGATAACTAAGAACCTTTCTCTGTCTATAACACAATCAATCACTCAATTCATTTAGCTATGCTTTGTAAAAACCAATCTAAGCGTTATTTTTAGACTTGTGAAAAGAAAAAAAGATCTGCAAAATTAAAATAAATGCATAATGGCTGGTTTTCGCAGAAAGCCACTTAATTGGTACTGACCGAATACTAGATGTAGCGGTAACAGTGTCAACTTCCAGTGTTGGAGATCCCCAGTCGGGGTATACCAAATACTTTTAATAGGATTGTAATTACTTCTCTACTTGATTGTCAGGATAACCCTACATAAAGAACTAGGATGTGTTCAGATTTATTAAACACAGCGAGCGCTCGGGCGCGTGCTAGCCGAATCCACCAATCAAATTACAGCTTCCGTCTAACACACGTCCGAGTGTTCGTTGTTATCAGGTTAATCCGAGTACATCCCTGATAATGTTCACACAGGAAACTACGTGATATAATTAAAATAGTTCTAAAAGCGAAGATTTACAATTTAACCCTTTCTCGCATACAACAAATCTGCTGCAGACGATTTTGAAAACATTTACGTAAATACAAGGACAATCTCTATAAACGAAAGCATAATAATAAAAAAAAATTGAAAACATTGTGGCAAAAGGTGAAATTGCTCATTATATGAGCAATTTCACCTTTTGCCGCAATGTTTTCAAAAGTCGTCTGCAGCAGAGGCGTCAGAAAGCGTCTGTATACGGGAAAGGAAAAAAAAGGTACATTTATATTGACTTAATCCGTTTTAGAACCAATCCATGGAGTGACGGGTGGAGAATGTGAAAACGAGGGGGTTGCGTGTTCCATAGCTGTAACGTTGTGTTACTTTATTGAAAATGACGAGTCGTTTTACTTTACTTTACCTCGTTTATTTCATAGCATATGTATTTTATTTACAAACATCAAACTTGTTTATTTTTTTTGGAATATCGATGAAATCATTGCAGCAGTATCACCTTATTGAAAAGTAATGCAAAATACAATCTATATTAACATTATTGACATCTGGATTGACGTGGGTAGAATGATTTCTCATGTGGTTGAAGCGAGTTAAAGCGAAGTATTTATTTTGTAAATGTGACAAATGACTTCCAATTATGCACAATTATAGAATATTACTCAACTGTTATCCTTCAGTATATCTATTCTATACATTATTTGCAAACTTTGGTAGGAATAAAGAAGTTTAAAACAGGTGATTAACCTAGTAATACACATGTACCGTTTTGGTTAGGAACGCCCTAGACGAAAACAATCTTTAGCTTCGTCAATGCACGGAAAAAGCGACCTTCGTAACTTCGTTCCCTCCGCGCATCGAAGCCTTTAACATTTTGCGATCGACAGGCATTGCACGAACCGTTCTAAAAGCAGAAGGGACATGGAAACCACTAGTGCATACACCTTGCAAAAACACTGTGGCAAAGAAAGATTTTTTTTTCCTGTGTCACATAATTTTCAACTCTTTTCAGTAATTATAGTTTCATTTAGAGAGATTATTCTTAATTTTTCCCAGATGTTTCCAGAGTCGTATACTTCATATTTGTTGTATATGGGAAAATATTAAGGGATACCATTTCGAGTTGTTTAGCGTAAGATGTATTTAGATTCGAGTAAGGTAGGCGAACGATGAAGATTCTTGTTAGACAGTGCATACGCACTGGTCTCGCAGGATTCGTCATTGTATGCAGATGCAGTAACGCCTTAACTCGCCCGGCGCGTCTCAATGCTATTTGACTATATCGAGGGTTTGGCGTGAAACGGTTGTAACTAAAAACCTATTTTGAAAACCCTGGTTTAAGGACAATGTTGACCCCTTTGTAAACAATGCACATTTAGGTGCCATTGCTCAGAATGAGCAATGGCACCTAAATTTCCATTGTTTACCAAGAAAAATGATTTAACGCTTTGAAGGACGTTATGGCGAGGTGATTAGCTTTGGTAAAAAAGCAACCAATTTTAGTTACAACCGTTTCACGCCAAGCCCTCGATATGATTTCTTGGTGTTTTACACCGCTTTCAACATTGTTTCAGCTATATCACGGCGTTTACTGTGTAGGTTACCAGTATTACTGGTCCATTTATCCAGACACCAGCCAGTCCGTTGTAATGCTAACGTCGCAACCCCCTGAGTGCGCCAAGGAGGGCAGCCATTACTACCATTGACTCTATGTTGGTAGGGATTGATTTAACTTATCAGATTGGCTTAGATCAGACGGTGTGAATGCATTGTTTTCGAGGATTCTTCGATGTATACACATTTTACTTTCTTATAATTCAGTTTTTACAATGGCTCAATTATGTATAATTCGAATAATTGCCCGTGTTTATATAATAGGTGACATTTACGAAGACCAAACCTTCACACGGAAATAGAATCAATGTCATTTTGATATATCATTTTTTTTTATCTTGTCTGTCTTGGTAACATTGCTAAAAATAACCGACACATGTTCGTTCAATCGCTGTCCTTCGATGATCGCTCATTGGTATTAAGTAGGTTAATTGAATAAACAGAGAGAAGTTGTTTATCTTTTCATTAACTGGGTCAATGTCGCTTACCTAACCCTTTCTTCAGTAAACAATTTTTGTTTTATGACATTCCCGCTAAAAAAACCCAGTAAGACCCCGTTAACTCAAGAGCCGGATAAATCAAAATCCCTTCGCAGTTTACCTATCTGTCGGGTTTCTTTTTTTGAACAAAAGTAATGTTTCAGGCTGCCGAGTCCCGGTAGCTACGTCGCTGGCTTCCAGGAATATCGTAATGTTTCAAGCTGCCGAGTCCCGGTAGCTACGTCGCTGGCTTCCAGGAATATCGTAATGTTTCAGGCTGCCGAGTCCCGGTAGCTACGTCGCTGGCTTCCAGGAATATCGTAATGTTTCAGGCTGCCGAGTCCCGGTAGCTACGTCGATGGCTTCCAGGAATATCGTAATGTTTCAGGCTGTCGTGTCCCGGTAGCTACGTCGATGGCTTCCATGAATATCGTAATGTTTCAGGCTGTCGAGTCCCGGTAGCTACGTCGCTGGCTTCCAGGAATGTCGTAACGTTTCAGGCTGTCGAGTCCCGGTAGCTACGTCGCTGGCTTCCAGGAATATCGTAATGTTTCAGGCTGCCGAGTCCCGGTAGCTACGTCGCTGGCTTCCAGGAATATCGTAATGTTTCAGGCTGTCGAGTCCCGGTAGCTACGTCGATGGCTTCCATGAATATCATTCCGGATATTAAGCACAAAATGTTTTAATTCTTTCAATAAATTCACAAAGTGCCAGCATTTCTGGTGGTCTAAACAATCAAGGTTTGAACAATCAGAATTGTCAAAAGTCGAGTCCCGCTAGCTTAGCCAGTAGAGACGTGGACTGGCAATCCAGGCGTTATGAAAAAAACCACAGTGCGTAAAGTATCGACCCGGATCAGCCTAAGGATGCCGCGCGGACTGCGCAGGCTGATCTGGATCGAATCATTACGCAGAGTTCATAATGTTGGTTTGCTCGTGGAGCGGCTTATACATTATGTCTGACATATATAGACATGTACAGTTCTGTGACCTAAAAGAACATTTATGATGTAAGAAATACGAAATGGTCCGATTACTTCTGGCTTACCTACTTTAAAACATTCGATCTGCAGACAAGGTAAGCTGTTTGACAGAAGACGTGATCGCGCGATTTTAACTGAGTGATTTGCACGTCGTTAGTCTGTTACATGAATAGATAAACCTTGGGGACGCTGCACACAAAACGGTGTCTAATTGAAAGGTTTTGTAGGTTAACTAATTGTCAGGCATTTGCGACAAGGACACTACCGCGATTCAAACTTACGACCCATTGATCGAAAGTTTAATCTGTAAATGCTTTCAATTGCAAGGAGTTGGTTCCAAGAAGGGGTGTTCAGGGATAGGTTACACTAAATGTAACAGGGTATATTGAACAATGGAAAAACTTAAAGCAATCGATGCTGATACAATGACACATGTCTACTACCCATGCTTCACTCAACAACATTCTTATTCTCACATTTAGTCATACACATTAGTGGGTAGGAAAGGCGAGAAGAGATCAGGGAAAAGGGTCAAGTGTCGTGACTCAACCAAGGATGTCAAATTTGACATCAGAAAATTGGACTCAGACTCTGTCCTAACAGCTTAACATAGAGGGGGGGGGGGGGGGGGGGGGGGGGAGGGGGATATATGCGTGTATAATTTAGTTATGATACATTGTTTCTAACGTCCATGGAAAGTGAATTTGTGTTAAGATACTATATATGCAAAAAACAATAGCATTCTTTCACTACTTAAATAACCACTCAGTCATGTCTTATTTTCTAGGTAGTCTTTACGCTTGACGGGGCCTTTATGGAGTGAGAATTTATGCAGTATTGTTTGTTTGTTTACAACTACTGTGGCCTCTATCGATATTACGTTTATAGCTACTTCAAGATCACTTCCTTTTACGGAAATCGCCGAGTGTTTGTCGATATTTAGCGATAGTAAATTCCTTTCCATGACGGAGAATGACGAGTCATGATTCGGAATGCTAAGTTGCTTACGAAGATTTCCGAGTGACGTTCGGATTTTGTTTTTTTGTAATCCGATATCCTTGGTCATTAAAAAAAGTCGAGATTTAGCGATAGTGAATTCCTTTCGATGACGGAGAATGACGAGTAACGAATCGGTATGATAAGTAGCTTACGAAGATTTCCGAGTGACGTTCGGATTTGTTCTTTTGTAATCCGATATCTTTGGTCATTACAAAAAGAGCGGTTGAACGTCTTCTTCATTTATTTATATCACAAACAAGTTTTGTATTTACTATTTAGTGAAACGTTTATTTTTTGAATCGTCTGCCTTTCGAAAATATGAAAGAAAAAGTAGCAATTGTATACAGGTTGAAAACAATGTTGGCATACATAATTGATAGTATGGAACAATTTCACTTTTCCCTCATATTCTCACCCCAAAAGCCGTCTGGTTTGAGGATTTAAATATCGTCTGTATCAGACCAAGGGTTAAATCCCTTTTACCGGAAATCGTCAGCATAAGTTCGATGATATAACGGCGACATGCCCATAAACCCACACGACTTCTGACGTTCTCTCAACAGTATTGCCCATAGCATTATTCTTACTCTTTCCCACACCAAGCATTTATGCAGCAGAAGACTGTGAACATGTCAATACAACTTTATGGTAGATCTTTATAAATGAAAGCATAATTATTAAATAGAGATGAGATGAAAATATTGTGCCAAAAGGAGAAATTACTCATGCTGAGCAGTTTCTCCTTTTGCCACAATGTTTTTTCAAAGCCGTCTTCATTAAAGGCAACAGAGTGCAAATGTATATGGGAAAGGGTCAAAGCAACGTGTTACCTTTCCTCATAGCGTGATTGAGTGGTAAACTCAAACTATGACACCTCTAAACAAATGTCTACATGCGCATCTATGCTATCCGATCCAAATAGACTTTGTTTTTCAGAAGTGTTTTTAAACCTTTTATGACTCTTTGGTGATCAATGCATGACCAGATCAGATTATCCAGAAGCGCTAGCTTATCTAGATTTGCATTTGTCGCATAAACCTTAAGGTTGGTTTTCGTGGGATAGCAAGAAAGACATAGAGAGGTTTGAACACAAGTCCCCCTCGATTGACAGTCCTACCCTACATTATTTCCGATAGCTGTAGATATACGTATAACACATGCATATTGTTTCAGTCTGCTCTTGGTCTGCATGTTTAGTAAATTTATCAGAGCACATATTTATCTACTCTCAATACAAACACCCACCGGATAATTTTAAATATTTTACTCAAATTAGATTCAAAGAAAATCGAATACTGATAGAAACCGTAAAGTATTGGCGAACCGGAATCTAGAGACTGATCTAGGTCTATGATGTTGGCAACATTATTCATAAAAGTTGCTTGTAACCAAAGATACGTAAGATAAAAACCCTCTTGTTTTGATCGCACACATCATTTTAGCGGCTTCTTGCCACAACGTAATTATTATGTGTGAATGTAAGCATTGTCTGTGCATCCATACTAAGGATCTTGATGGAAACTGTTTAACAGAATACCTTCTATGACAAATCGAGGGGTTGGCGTGAAACGGTTGTAACTAAAATCTTTATTTTTTTACCAAAGAAATCACCTTGCCATAAAGTCTTTATAAGCGTTAAATCATTTTTCTTGGTAAACAATGAAAATTTAGGCGCCATTGCTCGTTCTGAGCAATGGCACCTAAATTTGCATTGTTTACAAAGGGGTTAAAATTGCCCTAAACCAGGGGTTTCAAAATAGGTTTTTAGTTACAACTGTTTCACGCCAAGCCCTCGAAATATGCGAACATTGCAGAGCCATATCAGTCTGCGTAATCGCAAATGTCTTACGGTTGCATAACGGTTGCATAACGGTTGCATAACGGTTGCCGAACGGCTGTCCTACGGTTGCATAGTGGTTGCTTTTGTCTGAGTTTCGCTCAAGATCTCATTGACAGATGGGACGCGGCATATCAAATACCAAAATCGACATTGAGGGATATATATTCAGTCTATTTAAGTCCTTCTCTCCGGAAACCTACTGTATTGATCTGATCGCGATAAAGTCAAAGAAGGTTAAATAAAACCTCAGTCAAATATTGGCCATTGTGAAAAGTGAAGATCCAAATAAGCGTGTGCAGCCGCACAATCTACTCGAGATCTACACTTCTCACACATTACATACTTATCTGGAACTACAATGTTTAGAATTGCCAACTTATACTTTATCCCAAGTACGGATGATTGATTGAATGGATTTAACGCCATTTTACAATAATGTTAAAGTCAAATCACGGCGGCCAGACCACCTACCCATGTGTAGTCTGTTACAACGGTAGTCCACACATCAGTAGTTCCAAGCAACTGGCTGCATTTCACTGTTAACCTATTTGGATGGACTCATACTACGTACAGAGAAGAACCAGATCAGACTAGGTGAAGGCAGCATCTGATCTGTTCATATAATTGGTCGTCACCGCCTAGGTGGTGCAGTGTTAGATTGTCCGCACCTGGTGCAAGAGGTTGTTAGTTTGTTCCCGGATCGGGTCATACAAAATATCTAAAAATTGTTAGTATTATCTTTCCCTCCTTGGCACACAGTATTGTAGAATACCGAATGACTCACTGGTGTCAGGATAAACGGACCAGTAGTACCTGTAACTTACCCTGGAAACGCAGTATACAAATTCCCATGTCGTTGAACAAGTCGAAAGGTTGATTTTCGCTTGAATGGGTTCAAAAATGACCTTTTGATCTATGTTGAAATAAAACTCCATGTTTTATGTATCAAACAATGCTCTTAAATTTGATAAATGAATTGTAAATGCATTCATTTATGTAAGTTAGACCAATACATCAAATAAAGAACATAGATCAAACGATGGCTTTATGTCAGACTAATGCGAAATGGGGAGAAATTTACGGTATAAAAACATTGAAGTAGAAATATTATGATTGTGGCCAGGTGTTAAAATAATTTTCAAATTCAGTAAGAAAATAATAATTTAAGTAAATATGTCTCTTTATTTTTTTTTTATGAGTGAAATAAAATGTTATAAAACTGCAAAATTGATCGGTATTGAGCAGTCATAACAAAACACCCGAGTCTTCTAACCCGTTCCTCCATACAGAAAATTTGTTACATACGACATACTAAACAAAAATTCTATTACTGAAAGTGTAATTATTGAGGAGTGTTGAAAATATTGTGACAAATGGAGAATTTGCTCGTCATGAGCAATTTCTCTTTCTGCCACAATATTTTCAAAAGTTATTTCCAACAGAAGCATGGGCATGTATATTAAGAAGGAAATGGGTCTATAACAGATCGAAATGTTACATTGAATCACCAGCCTTTGGTTAACTAGACTCCAATAGTTTTCGGCGACACCGAAAGAGTGAATGTTCGAACGCAAAAAGAAAAGAATGAAGGGAAGAAAGAAAGTAGGAAGAATTAATTAATGTCTAAAAGAACCAAGGAATGAACGCACGAATGAACTAATAAACTGGTGGACAGACAGCTGTGCGGACATTATTGAATCCTTATCCCTTTCCCTCATACGACAATTCTGCAGCAGACGACTTTGAACACATTTTGTCAAAAAAAAGAAAATCTCTATAATTGAATGGATAACCTATGACTAAAAGTGGAAAACATTGTGGCAAAAGGAGGAAGTGCTCGTTTTGAGCAATTTCTTTTTTTGTTACTATGTTTTTAAAAAGCCGCCTGCTGCAGAGGCGTCAGTAAGCGTCTATATGAGGGACAGAGTTAAATATTGTTTTCTTACACTCATTGCGATCTATTTCAGTAATACCAGTAGTACTGGTAACATACCGTTATATAACTGAACACTTGTTGAAAGCGGGGTTATACACCATATACAAATAAAACTTACGACTCGGCCGATACTGTTCCTTTGCATGTACACCCTTTAGTCGTCACTGTACGCCGAAACAAGATATACCGGCTCATAACCAGCCCTTCACACATGTATGGGAAAGGTTAAACCCTTTTCCACCTGCATATTCATTTTTAACGCAAAAGCAGAAGACGACTTTTGAAAACATTTCGGCTAAAGGTGAAATTGCTCATGATGAGCAATTTCCCACATTGGCCGCAATGATTTCAACTTTATTTAACAATTAAGCTATCTTTTATGGAGATTTTTCAGGTTTTCATGTTTTTAAAGTCACCTGCTTCAGATTTGTAGTATGTGGGGGAAAGGGTTAAATGAACAATGTAGTGACGAGGCAATCCACAATTCGGAAGAAATATGTTTACTTTGATGGAAGTACAATTTGAAAAGTAAACATAGACTGAATAGTTTAAAGAGGTGGACTTGCCCATTTTATTTGCTCATTATATATAATTTTAGGTGGCTTAATAGCCTCTTACTGAGTTAACTCTTTTCTTTCAACGCAAAACACATTATATCATATACCGAATATCTCCCTTTCCCACATACAGGCGATTTTGTTTGCATCTGCAACAGACGCAATATGAAATAATATGTCCAACATTGTATTTAGAAAGATCATTTTTTTTTTCCATAATTTTGCATATATTTTCTTTCTTCGGGAAAAGGATAAGCTTTAGGTCTTATTTTTATAGAAAATAAAACAAACCAGTACGACATCGCTTATTTAACCCTTTGCCGATGGTAGACACATGTTGACACAATAAAAATGTAACTAAAGGAGAAAATCGCTCATAATGAACAATTTCTCCTTTTGTCACAGTGTTTTGAGCTATTTTCAATAAGTATAATTTCATTTGTAGAATAATTTCATATTTTCTTAAAGTCGTTATATGCATATTTGGTGGGTTTGTGTGGGAAAGGGTTAACAGAAATAGGTATTCTTTAAAAAATATATATTATTATATATATATTTATATCTGTATATGGGAACGAGACTTAGATCTGCCACATATTATTACGGTGTCTCTTTGTTTATTTATGATGGAAAGGCGTCTAAATTGACGATATGACGATAAGAGCTAACGTAAACCCTTGCTACATTAAGTCATAGGCTTTAATAAACTAAATTTGGTAGTAGTGCTTTCAATATGCTAGAATCTTTGGATGGTAAGGAGTATGTTGAAGCTCTACTCGGTTTGAATCTGAACTTGAACAGCGTACTGCTTAACAATTATGATATGTTTTACAAACATGTGGTACTATTTCTACATAACGTATGGAATAGTTACAAGTACTTTGTACCGGGTTGAATAAATA